>CAKOAT010146932.1:32006-70084 GCA_932364175.1 Eruca vesicaria subsp. sativa | reverse complement strand
TAAAACGATCTCTCGAGTTTTATAAAACGATCTTCGAGTTTTATAGAACGATCTTCGAGTTTTTATAAAACGATCTTCGAGTTTTATAAAACGGTATTAATCATTTTATAAAATGATTTTGCGGAAAATAATGGTTCCATCTTTTACAGAAGCTATCGCAGACGTTGATTTCGAGATTACGGTTTTCGACACCAACATTTATGTTGTTACTTGTTTCGAGATGTTAATGGAAAAGGTGGAAAAACTGATGCATGGACTAACGAAAATTTTTCTAGCTGGAATAAATTTAGTAAGCTTGCAGAGCATGTGGGGAAAGTTAATAGTTTTCATAATAATACAGTTATGAAGTGTGAAAACGTAATGAGACAAGGTCAGTCTATTAAGCATGCTTTGCATAAGCTGGATGATATTACCAAGAATGAATATCGGATTCGGTTAAATGCTTCAATTGATGTTTCCAGATATTTGTTGCGACAAGGTCTTCCTTTTCGTGGTCACGATGAGTCAGAAACATCTGCGAATAAAGGAAACTTTATGGAGCTTCTGAAATACATTGCTGGACAAAATGAAGCTGTGAGTAAGGTTGTCTTACAAAATGCTCCAGGAAATAATCAGATGGTGTCTTCAAAGATTCAGAAAGATATTTTGCATTGCTTTGCAGAAGAGGTAATCAAATCTATTATTGCAGAAATTGATCATGACGTTTTTGGTTTGGTAGTTGATGAATCTGTTGATGTTTCCGATAAAGAACAAATGGCAATAGTATTTCGGTTTGTTGATAAAAGTGGGATTGTCAAAGAAATATTCATTAGCATTATACATGTAGCTGAGACATTTTCAGCATATCTGAAGTCTGCTATTGATTCTTTGTTTTCTAAGCTTGGGATGAGCATAAAAAGTTGAGAGGACAAGGTTACGATGCCGCAAGTAATATGAAAGGTGAGTACAGTAGACTAAGGTCACTGATTTTACGGGAAAACAAATCAGCTTATTATGTATGTGGGAACCAAAATTCACCTACTGTCGATTTCCGTAAATTAGGGAACTTTGAGTAAACCCTAAGTTCCCAAAGGACCCGGCCATCTGCGGTACCGCACAACGACAATTAAGAAAACGATGAATTGAAAATTAAAGTAAGAATGAACGAGATGGAGAGCAAGAAGGATCTTATTCCGAATCTGCGTAAGAACGGTTACAACGAGAGTGGCCTTAGCTACGTGAGCCGTCGGCGAAATCCCTAACTCTAGAAGTCTAAGACCGAAAACCCTAGTTGAGATGCAGCTCGATAACAAAAACAGAAAAATTCCTAAATTCTAATTTGGTGGTGAAAGCTCTGAAAACGTGTCCATGCTTCTGCCCTATGCCTCTTGCTTATATACTCCCTTCCTTGGCGGTTTGGTCCTTCCATTTCGCCTAGATTCGAGTTTAAAAGGAATCTTCCATTTATCTTGATCTTTCATTTTTTCCCGCGGAAATCTTCTATTTCTCTTGAAACTTGCCATTTACTTTCAAACTTGACTTTTACCTTCCTCCTGCAGGTAAACCGTCAAAACTTTATCGTATCTTTAGGATAGATTTCGTTAAGATCGCGAGATGAGCTTTTATCACGTTTTAGGACCTTCTGAGCCGTTTTGCGATAAAACCGTTTTGCGACTTTATACGAAATCGTTTCCTGATCCGATGCCTTTTTAGTAAATCCCTCGAGTTAATCGTAAAGTTTAGCTACGTTCGTTCTTCGGTTAATCATTACCGTTTTTACGATTCACTCGACATTTTTATTAAAAACGCGTCTTTTTAAAAACTCGGTGTTTCGTTTAACCGTTGTCGTTTTATACGATTTCCTCGAGTTCTTTTCGGGAAAACAAAGTTTTATGGTTTTTATCGTAAAACTTGGACGATAGGACGGATCGAGACGAAACATAAGACATTTCGACCGTCGTTTGGAACATGATCGTCTCGAAGGACGTAGGCCTTGAATCGGGGACGTGGGAGATCGAGGCTCGGGATGGTCGGCTCGACATACGGGGAACCAAACCGGACCGGTTACGCTCGCCATTCGTCGAGCTACCCGGGAAGCTTCTAGCTCGCCGAACGGCAAGCTAGTCGTGACGGGACTAGCTCGCGTTTTACGGCGGTTTTGGTTTTTCGCGGTTTTATGCTTAACTCGGACGATCGTGTAATCGACGTTCGTTTCGTTCTTCCGAGATAACGATTTCCGAGTTTTTCCGTGGATTTCCTTTGTTCGGAAATTTCTTTTGGATTTATAAAAATGATTTCTCGAGTTTTATAAAACAATTTCTCGAGTTTTATTAAATGATTCCTTGAGTTTTATAAAACTATTTCTCGAGTGTTATAAAAATGATTTATCGAGTTTTATAAAACGTATTTTTTATCTTTTTGCGGGAAGTTTTGGCTATTGATTCCGTCGTACCGATTTTGACCCCAACAGTTAGCCCCCAGTTCATAAGAATCGTGGAGTTCTTGCGAGCGGATAACACTTGCTCGGAAAATTTGGTAGAATTAAGCGGAACTTCAATGGCCAAAAGTCCAAAGGTGAATTGTAAACTTTTCTCTATAAGTATATGGAGTAATTTTTTGAATTCTTTACTCATTCTCCATAACTTATCTAAGAAATTTTCTCTCTACTTCTTTTGAATTTATTTCTCACAAAGTTATCACGCATGTTTTCAAAAAGGAGAACTCATTCCTCAACCAGTTCCGATTGTCGCAGCTCCTCGCAACCTCGAGTTATGGCTCCGAAAGAGGAGTACTCATTTCCATCGATCGATCCAAGAAACCGCGTGGCGTATTGGGCGCTAGGGGACGAGTCGGGGTCCGCTAGACCTGGGACCTGGGTTCCAGCTTTTTCGGATGCCAATCGAGCTTACGGATGCCTGAGTTCAGCTCCTCCTAATAGTATTGAATCCACGCGGGAGTTTTCCCGAGTTCCAGAAGCGGTAGAGTTTCGCCTCCCGCTTGCCGGGGAGGGCGACAAGGTTGCGCCTGATGGCTTTTTTACGTGCTACAACACATTTTTGTAGCAATGTCACTTATGGTTTCCTATCCCAGAGATCGTTCGATAGCTTCATAGGCTGGGATTATCGATCAGTCAGTTGACTCCACAAAGCTTAAAACAACTCATTGGTCTCTTGACGCTGAGCTACGAGCAGGGAATCACCCTTAGCGTTAACCATCTCGAGGGTTTACTGAGACCCGCAGAGAAGACGCAAAGGATCAATTTATGCCCCCGTGCAGAAATTGTTACTGGTTGCTCGTCGAACTATTTTTCTTCGAAGAAAAATTTCCTCTACGTTCGTATTGACAGCGCGTCAGTCGAGGAGGACTGCATCCCATTATTTGCGACCACGTGGAGTCGGAAAGGTATGTGATTCGAGTGCATACGAATTATCCCCCCCCCCTTTTTTTTACTTATTCGCTATCGTTTTCCGTAGAGACCAACCCTTTACCTCCGCATCCGGCGGATCTTCCGATTATTACTGCCTCACTTAAATATGGGGAAGTTGGCTGGGGTAGTTTCTCTCCGCAGCGTGTCCGCCGTGCGGTTGCTCTCTTCCGATCTCGGCTTTTCGCAGATTCTCCGATTCATGAAGAGGATCCGTTCATAGGAGAATTTATCCCGTACGTACCTTCGATGAGGAGGGACAAGTCGAGGTCTCGGAAGGATAAACACTCGGTTGTTGAAGATGACGCATCTGATCATACGGCCTCTCCCGACAATATTCTCAAGGACTTCCTTGACAACCAAGCGGAAGAAGGTGTTGGGACGAATGCGGGCGGATCGTCGACCTCCGATTTTCCGGGCGTTGATCCTCATTAGAGGGTCTGAGCAAGCTAACGAGGTTTCTGTTTTTGTTTTGACCAATTTTATTATCGGACGATCTCGCTTATCCCTTTTCCTTGGCAAGGTTTCCTTATCATGGGTCGGGCCCTAGATAACCGTAGTGCTGAAGCTCGTCTTGCCGAGTTTCGAGCAGATATGGCCGAGAAAGAAGTTGCTCGCCTTCGGGCGGAGGTTGATGCTAACCAAGCTGAAGAAATGGTTGAGAGGGAGATAGCTCGCGTGAGGGACGAGTGTGCGGTTAGCTCTTGCCGTGCCAGGGAGCTTTCCGACCAAAATATTCGTCGTGCAGGCAAAAGGGAGATTGCTGAGGAGATGAAGGCCCGTCTGAGAGATTTGCAACTGGTTATTCGAACGCTGAAGTTCCTCAACGGGTGAACGGTGATTATCGTCGCGGTGTTGTTCATGGGTTATCTCTTACTCAGAACGAAGGGTATTCGTATATCGAAGAATATTCCGCGCAGAGGGAGCACCTGGATCAGAGAAGAGACATGCAACCCAAACTTTTTGATCTTAGGGCGCGCATGTGGGATCAGTGGAACCCCATCGTGGTGTCTCCGGATTCGGCCGAGGTCGGGCCTGAGATTCCGGACGCGGACGGCGAAGTGGATCAAACGTGGTTTGATGCTAACATTGGCCAGGGCTCGGCGTCCGTGCTTGATGATTTCAATGTGTGATGTTATTGCTTTTACGAATTCGTTTGTTGTTTTTCCGGGACTGGCCGTTGGTGGCTTTGAATCCCTGCCGCTGGGCGGTGTGTATTCGAAATTTTTTTAATAAAAAGGTATTTTCTAAGTATGAAATTTGTGTTTCGTTTTAGATGTAGAGGGAAGAATACGAGTTGTCGTCTCGCATCTAACTCTTGGTGTAAATCGTCTGGTTTGTTAATTCAGAATGTTTTGGTTTTTGCGAGTGTTTAGATGTGGGCGAAGAGACATGCCTTTAGGATCTTGATTCATGCCTTGAGACAGAGACCAGTGTGCTGGGTTTAGGGCTAGACCTAGGTTTACTTTCGGATTGAGGCTATCCGATGACTAGTCGGCTTATGTTTTTCCTGTTGCAATTTTAACCTGATTCCATACCGATTTAGAATCCGCGATAGGTTCTCGGCTTAAAAGATTCGTATGGTGCGAATCGAGCATCTCACCGGGAACAATTTCTAAGTTGCCCAGAAGTGCTGACCAAAAATTTGGATTTCTTTTATAACGTGCTCGACGGGGCCAGTCGCCGAGCGTTTGTGTTTTTATAGTCACGGAGGGACTTAGTAAAATATTTTTCTCGAGAATTTAGGCGACGTCTCGCCAATCTTCTCTGAAAATATTTGGTGTACAAGTTTTTGTAGAGACGATTAAGTAATTGTTACTGCGGAAATATTTTCCGGATGTTTGGACTTTGTTTTTGCGTTTTCGATAGTAGCGGAAATTTTATAATGTTCTAAATTTGCCTTTATTAAAATAGTTTCGAAAAATTTTCGATTACAAAGCGATTGTTTTAAAAATTTGGGAGTATACTGCTGGGGTCAAAATGGGTACGATGGAATCAATAGCCAAAACTCCCCGCAAAAAGATAAAAGAAATCATTTTATAAAACAATCGTTTTATAAAACTCGAAGAATCATTTTATAGAACTCGAAGAATCGTTTTATAAAACTCAAAAAATCATTTTATAAAACTCGAAGAACCGTTTTATATAACTCGAGAAATCGTTTTATAAAACTCGAACAATCGTTTTATAAAACTCGAATAATCGTTTTATAAAACTCGAAGAATCGTTTTATAACACCCATGAAATCATTTTATAAAACTCGGAGAATCGTTTTATAAAAATAAAAGATATTTCCGAACAAAGGAAATCCGCGGAAAACTCGGAAAATCGTTATCTCGGGGAAACAAAATAAATGTCGATTACACGATCGCCCGAGTTAAGCACAAAACCGCAAAAAAAAACGAAACCGCGAGCTAGTCACGTCCCGACTAGCTCGCCGTTGGGCGAGCTAGTCTCGTCCCGACTAGCTCGCCGTTGGGCGAGCTAGAAGCTTCCCGGGCAGTTCCCCAAACGGCGAGCCGAACCGGTCCGGTTCGACTCACCGTATTCAAACTGACCATCCCGAGCCTCGATCTCCCGTATCCCCGATTCAAGGCTTACGTCCTTCGACATGATCGTGTTCCGAACCATGGTCGAAATGTCTCCCGTTCCATCTCGATCCGTCCTATCATTCGAGTTTTACAAGAAAAACCGTAAAACTTTGTTTTCTCGAAAAGAACTCGAGGAAATCGTAGAAAAAGGCAAGGATTAAACGAAACACCGAACATTGCCTAAACTATACGATTTATTCGAGATTTTTCGTAAAAATCGGAAAAAAAATGCATTTTTAATAAAAGCGTCAAGTGAATCGTAAAAACGGTAACGATTAACCGAGAAACAAACGTAGCTAAAATTTACGATTAACTCGGGGAATTTACTAAAAACGGCATCGGATCAGGAAACGATCTCGTATAAAGTCGTAAAACGGATTTATCGCAAAACGGCCCGTAAGGTCCTAAAACGCGATAAAAGCCTATCTCGCGATCTTAGCAAAATCTAACCCGAAGATACGATAGCGTTTTGACAGCTTACTCGCAGAAGGAAGATAAATGTCAAGTTTGAAGATAAATGGCAAGTTTGAAGATAAATAGAAGATTTCCGCGGGAAAAAAAGGAAGGATCGAGATAAATGGAAGATTCCCGATAAACTCGGATTCGGGTGAAATGGAAAGACTAAAACCGCCTAGGATGGGAGTATATAAGCAAGAGGCATAGAGCAGAAGCAGGGACACGATTTTCAGAGCTTTCAGCACCAAACTTAGCATTTGGGAATATTTTCGTTTTCTATTAGTGAGCTGCGTCTCAACTAGGGTTTTTCGTCTTAGACTTCTAGAGTTAGGGATTTCACCGACGGCTCACGCAGCTAAGGCCACTCTCGTTGTAACAGTTCTTACGCAGATTCGGAATAAAGACCTTCTTGCTCTTAATCTCGTTCATTCTCACTTTAATTTTAAGTTCATCGTTTTCTTAATTATCGTTGTGCGGTTCTGCTGATAGCCGGGTCCTCTGGAAACTTAAGGTTTACTCAAAGTTTCCTTATTTACGATTCATTGACAGTAGGTGAATTTCAGTTCTCACATATACGAATACTTGTATACGCACCCACTCTCCCCCCCCCCCCCCGCCGTTTTGGAAAGGGGGATAGCTGAACTCGTCTTTAGGCGAGCTGCCTACGTATTCCTTTCGGAAATCAATCCATCTCGTAGTTCTGATTGTTTGTGCGAGTATGCTTACTTGGCTGTTGCAGATTTTTTGATCACTTCAGTCGCTGGAGCGATGTTTTTGTCCGGGTTTGTTTCCTCTGGTTAGGCAGAAGCGATGGGTGCGGAAACTTGTTGTTTCTCGACCGTTGCTTGCTTTGGGTCGTCTTCCACGGGCGGTGGCATAACCTTTGCCCGTTTTGGTTTCACAATTGCGACCGACAATTGCCTCAGCTTATGTTCGGCTAGGAAGCAGGATCGCGATTGTCTTTGGCATCCCAAAATTGCTGCGACTCCCGTAGGAGTCGGGAATTGGATGCCTAAGTGATACGTTGACAGAACCGCCTTCATGGAATTTATCCAAGGCGTGCCCATGATCACGTTGTAGATGGCCGGGAAATCGACTACCGCAAAGTTGACGGTTTTCGTCACTTCTTTGGCTGCCACCGGTAGTCGGATTGATCCCAAGGTCATGGATGTCTTGCCGGAAAAGCTGGTCAACGGTTTTGGAATCGGTTCGACTTCCAAGAGATCCATTCCCATGTGTGCTAACGTGTTGCGGAAAATCACGTTGACGGTACTTCCGGTATCGACCAGGATTCGAGCGACTTCTAGGTCGCTTATCACTAAGTCAATGACGAGGGAATCAGTGTGTGGATGATCGATTCCGCCGGTTTCGGCGTCGTCAAATGAGATCACCCCCTTTGGAGTGTCATCCGACGGCACCTTCCAACTCGAGCCGGTTTCGGCTTTGCGTTGGTAGGATTTGAAAGACAAGATGGTGTCGTTGTAATACTGCGATTCACCGATAATCATGTTGATTTTTCGGCGGTTAGCGTCGTTACCCATCTCGTTTTGCCTTCGTCCGAGTTTTTCGCCCGACTGGTTCCCCTGAGGCGGAGTTTCCGCTCGCGAGTTCCTATCGTTTTTCGGGAGGCGGTCCAAATCGCGGATGAGGTCCTTGACGCTGGATATCTCGGAGAGTTCTACCGCGATCAGTTTTGCGGCAAGCCTGGCGCCGAGAACTTTGCAGTTTACAGTGGAATGTCCATGGGTTTGTTGGAGATCGCAGAAAGAATTCTCATCGTAGTTCGGATTTTTCGTCCAGGTGTTGCCCGTAGTTCGCCCTTTGTTCCGATCCAGAGTTAATGGCATAGTTGTGCGCCCCTTGGAAATCCTGCCCCTCTTGATGGACGAACTTCTCATTACGATAGTTTTTCCTTTTCTGCTTCTGCTCGGACGCGTTATCCTTTGCGGATGCTTTCGTCGGCTTATGCTTTTTGGACAGGACTTTGGTCTCCTCCTCGATGGTTATATAATCGTTAGCCTTGTGGAGCGCGTCCTGGATTGTCCGCGGTTTTTCGAGAGTTATCCATTTTTGGAACTTCGATGTGAACCAGAACGATTTCCTGAGCGCGTCGATCGCGGCTTTGTCGCTGATTCCGCTAACCCTAGCCATGACGAGTTTGAATCTGCTCATGCTCCAGAGATCAGCATCAGAGGTTTCCGGATTAATGAACATCGAGTACTGCTTCAGGAATTCAGAAGCGAGTCGGCGTAAACTTTCGATCGAGTTCCGTCTAAGTTTGGCAAACCACTAGAGCGCTGCTCCTTCTAGGTTTTCGACGAAGAGACGGCAGTAGCCTGTGTCCTTTTCGTGATCCTTGATTTTGGCTCGTCCCATGGTGATATGGAAAGCCTGCAGGTGCGCTTTGGGATCAGACGTCCCGTCGTAAGTTGGCACCTTAAGTTTCCCGGGATCGGGTAGCTTGACCTCGGTGATGCGAGCAGTGAAGGGCGTTTTCTGAGATTCGTATAGTAGCCGATGATTTCGGGTGCGGCGCTGGTAGCGTGATGAATCTGAGATTTCACCGCTTTTACCGCTGCGGCCGTTTTAGTGATGTACTCGCGGAGATCGCGAATCTAGGTAAGGTCGCCAGCAGTTTTCCGACCTCGTCGGCGTTTGCTGCGAGTAACCGGAGATCGCTCCTCGGCAGTTTTTGCGTATCGCGCAAAGTAGAGCTCCTCCTCGTCTCCAGTAAGAGAACGCTCGGGAGAAGACTCCGGCGGAGGGCTGCGAGTTTTCTCCTCCTAGGATGGACGTCAGCGTCCTCGTCTGACGAGTCGGCTTGGTCGCTCGTTTCCAGGTTAACCCTTTCGATGCCGTCTCTCTCGGTCTCCTGTTCTCGAGTAGGAGATTTTTCCGATTCGTTTAGCGTCGCGTCAGGGTTATCTTTTCCGGAATCCTTCTCCGGTAAATTACCCTGCTCGGTTCTGGGGCGATCCATAGGAGTCGCGAAATCGAGCCTCCTTCCGCGGATTTTAGTAGTTCCGCGTGGGCGAATTGCTCTGGTTTTCGCAGTTAGGGTTTCGACCCGTTTTACGAGTGAACCAATGAGCTTCTCCTGCTCTTCCGATTTTTCGTTAAAATCGGAGAACATCTTTTTTATGGTCTTGGCGTTAGCGTTTGTAGCATTGGCCGCAGGTGCATCTTGTGGTGGTGGTGTTTTATAAACGTTGTCGCGTTCGTCGCGAGTTTGTTGGTCACCAGTCATCGTTTCTTCGTTGGGCATGTTGCGGTTTCAGTGTAAGATAGATACGACCCCCCCCCCCTCCTTCTAGCGCCAAACTGTGGGAACCAAAATTCACCTACTGTCGATTTCCGTAAATTAGGGAACTTTGAGTAAACCCTAAGTTCCCAGAGCACCCCACCATATGCGGAACCGCACAACAACAATTAAGAAAACGATGAACTTAAAATTAAAGTAAGAATGAACGAGATGGAGAGCAAGAAGGATCTTATTCCGAATCTGCGTAACAACGGTTACAACGAGAGTGGCCTTAGCTACGTGAGCCGTCGGCGAAATCCCTAACTCTAGAAGTCTAAGACCGAAAACCCTAGTTGAGACGCAGCTCGATAACAAAAACGGCAAAATTCCTAAATGCTAAATTTGGTGGTGAAAGCTCTGAAAACGTGTCCCTGCTTCTGCCCTATGCCTCTTGCTTATATACTCCCTTCCTTGGCGGTTTGGTCCTTCCATTTCGCTCAGATTCGAGTTTATCGGGAATCTTCCATTTATCTTGATCTTTCCTTTTTTCCCGCGGAAATCTTTTATTTCTCTTGAAACTTGCCATTTACTTTCAAACTTGACTTTTATCTTCCTCCTGCGGGTAAACCGTCAAAACGTTGTCGTATCTTCGGGCTAGATTTCGTTAAGATCGCGAGATGGGCTTTTATCACGTTTTAGGACCTTCTGAGCCGTTTTGCGATAAAACTGTTTCGACTTTATATGAAATCTTTTTTCCTGATCCGATGCCGTTTTTAGTAAATCTCTCGAGTTAATCGTAAAATTTAGCTATGTTCGTTCTTCGGTTAATCGTTGCCGTTTTTACGATTCACTTGATGTTTTTATTAAAAACGCGTTTTTTACGATTTTTAAGAAAAATCCGAATAAATCGTATAGTTTAGGAAATATTTGGTGTTTTGTTTAACCGTTGCCATTTTATACGATTTCCTTGAGTTCTTTTCGAAAAAACAAAGTTTTACGGTTTTTATCGTAAAACTTGGACGATAGGACGGATCGAGACGAAACAGGAGACATTTTGACCGTGGTTCGGAACATGATCGTGTCGAAGGACGTAGGCCTTGAATCGGGGACGTGGGAGATCGAGGCTCGGGATGGTCGGCTCGACGTATGGCGAACCGAACCGGACCGGTTCAGCTCGCCGTTCGGCGAGCTACCCGGGAAGCTTCTAGCTCGCCGTTCGGCGATCTCGCCGGGATGGGACTAGATCACCGTTCGGCGAGCTAGTCGGGACGGGACTAGCTCACCGAACGGCGAGCTAGTCGAGCCGGGACTAGCTCGCCGAACGGCGAGCTAGTCGTGCCAGGACTAGCTCGCATTTTACGGCGGTTTGGGTTTTTCGCGGTTTTGTGCTTAACTTGGATGATCGTGTAATCGATGATCGTGTTATCGACGGTCGTTTCGTTCTTCCGAGATAACGATTTCCGAGTTTTTCCGCGGATTTCCTTTGTTCGGAAATTTCTTTTGGATTTATAAAACGATTTCTCGAGTTTTATAAAACGATTTTTCGAGTTTTATAAAATGATTTCTCGAGTTTTATAAAAAAATTTCTCGAGTTTTAGAAAACGATTTCTCAAGTTTTATAAAACGTATTTTTTATCTTTTTGCGGGAAGTTTTGGCTATTGATTTTGTCGTACCGATTTTGATCCCAACAATGTACATTGTTTTGTTCATCAACTTCAACTGGTTGTTGTGGCTGTTGCGAAAAAACATTTTGAGGTTGGTGGATTCTTTGATATGGTTTCTCTATTGTTGAATGTGGTTGGAGCTTCATGTAAGAGAAAGTATAAGATTCGAGAAGATCACAGAAAAATGATTTAGGAAGATATTCTTGATGGTAAAATCAACACAGGAAAATGGTTGAATCAAGAAGTTGCTATTTAGAGACCAGGACAGACACGTTAGGGTTCTCACTACAAAACTTTATTGCATTTGATTGAGTTATTTTCTCCCATCATCAATGTGCTTAAACATATTAAGAATGACGGTTTGGAAGACTCAAAAAAATGAAAAGCGTATGGTCTTCTTGTATACATCCAGGATTTTGATTTTGTGTTTTATCTGCAATTGATGGTTCACCTTTTAGGACTTACAGATAGCTTATCCAAATATTTGCAACAAAGGGATCAAGACATTTTGAATGTGTCATTGATGAAATCAACAAAGAGACAACTCCAGAATTGTAGAGATAATGGGTGGTATTCTTTGATGGATAAGGTGTTTTCTTTTTGTGAGAAGTATGACATTGAGAAGGTTGATATGGAAGATGAATTTATTCACCCAAAGAGACCAAGGAAAAAAAAAACAGGAATACAAAACATGCATCACTACAAGGTCAATTGTTTATATGCTGTTTTGGATTTGCAACTTCAAGAATTTAATGATCGTTTTACTAAGGTAAACACCGAGTTGCTTACTTGTGTTGCTTCTCTATCTCATGTTG
This sequence comes from Eruca vesicaria subsp. sativa, assembly GCA_932364175.1. Classification (NCBI taxonomy): domain Eukaryota; kingdom Viridiplantae; phylum Streptophyta; class Magnoliopsida; order Brassicales; family Brassicaceae; genus Eruca; species Eruca vesicaria. The sequence continues at coordinate 57,913 of CAKOAT010146932.1, read as the reverse complement.
GTTCATTTTCTGAGTTTGACCATTCAAAGTTGAGAAATTTAGCCAAGTTCTATCCTTACGACTTTAGTCCTACAGAGTGTATATCTCTTGCGCAGCAGTTGTCTATATATATTGACAATGTTCGACATGATGAAAGATTCAGTCATTTGAAGAGTCTAGGAGACCTTGCTCGTATGTTGTTGGATACTCGGAAACATCTATCACTTCCTTTCGTTTATAGGCTTTTGAAGTTGATTTTAATTTTGCCAGTAGCAACTGCAACTGTTGAAAGATGTTTTTCAGCAATGAAGATTGTGAAGACAGATCGACGAAATCGGATTGGCGATGAGTTTTTTAATGACTGTTTAGTTTGTTATATTGAGAAAGAGGTATTTGAGACTGTTACTAATGAAACAGTGATAAAAAAAATTTCAAGATATAAAAGATCGTAGGATGCTTTTGTAGAAAGGATTTTTTAAAAAGAATAATTTATGAGATATTTTTTTATTAGTTTTTGGTTTGGTTTGAATCCACAAAAAAAAAAAAAAAATTCTGGGTTCGCCCCTGACTTTGACTGAATAGAGTTCATAGCTTCATCCATAGTCACAGTCTCCTTACCATATCTAAATGTATCTCTTAGCTGATCAAACTGCTTCGGCAAAGACATCAATATCAATATTGTTTGATCCTCATCAGATACCTCCACCATGACATTACCAAGATCCGTTATAATCCTGAGAAACTCATCGATGTTTCTCTCTATAGACATAGACTCATTCATTTTATACCCCCATGGAGACGTTGCTTCGGGTACATTCGATTAGGCAGAGACAATGACATGTATTGTTCATCAAGAATCTTAAGCATACCAGCCGCAGTCTTCTCTTTAACAATCTTCCTTAAGATCTTATCAGTCACATACATAATGATTGTACTCCGCCCTTTCGTTGTTTCTCTGTAATCAACTGATCTGTCTTCTTCAAATCCTTATCTGATTCTTCATCATTAGTAGTTTGATCTTTCACTTTAGACTCTTTTGATTCCGATTTCCTCAGTTCTTCTTCCTGAAGCAGAAGAGCTTCAGTCAACCCTAGAAGATCGAGATTCGCCAGCAATCTCTCCTTCCACGTGTTGTAATCAATGACTCCATCGAACTTCTCCATCTCTATCTTTGCAAAAACCATTGTGACTTTGATTTCGATCACCAGAGTACTTTGATCTTGCTCTGATCTAACCAGATAATAGAGAACCTGGCTCTGATACCACTTGTAGAGAATTCATCAGTTATTTGGTTCGATCAATGAGAGATTTATTTAGGTTGTTTGTGAAATCAAAAACAATAGAAACTAAGAACACGACGAGTTGTTATCCAGTTCGGATGAAAAACTGCAATCCTACATCTGACCCAGGATTTCCTCGGAATTCACTAAACTCAGTGACTGACTGCCGCCATATTTCTCACCTGGAAACTTCGAGAAAGATCACTCATCACCCATAGACCCGTGACTCTCCCTCTAGTTTTCTCTCACACTATTGTTTTCTCACAGTATCGTTTTCTCTCTCCAGTGTCGACTTAGGGATAGTGTCCAAGGTGTTTTTGCACTAGGTTCCTTTTTTTATAATTTCCTTTAAGGAATTAGAACCCTTATTTGTAAAAATAGTAAGATTAGGGTCCTGACTTTTATTTATAATAATCATATCAGAGAACTTTTTTTTTGGCACAAGGTCCATAATTTTATGGGGCCGGATCTGTCTCTCCCACTGTGTTTCCCAGAGATTCTCACCTCATCCACACACCAGTTATAACTTGTCACACTTAACAGAGATAACAACGTGTAACGGCCGCTCTGCAAATGGACTCCACGTAACAAACCCGAAAGAAAAAAAATGAGAAATATGGCAGCGTTTTACAATTAAAAAAAACTGGTATCTATACCAAACCAAACAGAAATAAATTGTTCAATTGTCAAACCGGAATTCTGATGGAGTCTTCCAAGCAATACTTCAACATCTCTCTTACAAGTTACTCTGCGTTGGCATGTTCTTTGTGCAGACAATGCAAGGCATATACGACGACTGACGACGTATTTGTTTGAAAACTTATAATCCCTCTCAACAAATATATTTTGTTCTTGTTTCGAAAGAAAGATAAACCACATAACTTAAAAATTAAAAGAGGTTCTAAGCAGAAAGTCTGATATATATTTTAAGAGATTAAACATTTTGCTCAGATAAGCTCAAGAAACAATGCTTCTTGCTTGCTGCTCAATCCAAGATCCTTCAAAGTCGACTCACTTTCTCCATCCCCAAACGCATGCCGGGGGTAAGGCCTCACCTGTTTAAAATAACACCATCAAGGTTAGCACCGGGTCAAGCACTATGTTAGTTAATAAACATCTTTATGAGAGATTCTATTGATAAAAATGTACAAGTTTTTACCAGTCGGTAAGTCCTGGGTTTCACCACTCTGGCAATGTCTATGAAATCGAAAAGAGACTGCACAAAAACAGTGGCATCGACGGCTTATTTAGGTTATATAATTTGATTAAATGCAATAGCAAAGTGAAAATAAATGTTGGGGAAACTCACTTGGAGTTTATCGGATCTAAGGAATCGGCGGCCATGTCGAGTTCCATCAGGCATCCTGACTAGAAGGGTAATAGCATTCTCTTCGTCTGCTTGTGGTTCCTTTGGCAGGGAAGCTTCTTTTGCATTTAGTTGCCTCTCTAGCTCCTGCACCAACATTCAGAAGGTAAAAACTGTAATCAATAACCAAAGAACCGCCTCACTAAGATCAATGTGCACGTGGGTTTAGCTAATCATACACGAGTCCCGGTCACAAACCACAACCAAGAATCAAGAGAAACTTGTTTTAACGCAGTAGCCTTAGAAAGACGTACCTGTTCCTCCTCAAGTTTTCTCTGAGCTTCTTCCGATTTTTTCTTTTCTTCCTCCAGAAAAGCCTTTCTAGCTGCTTCTTCCTCTATTTGACGTGCCTCAGCATCTCTAATGGACTGGAGTTCTCTGTCTCGGTCAGCTTGCAGGGATGCAAGATACTCATCATCCTGCACCATGTAGCAGCTCCAGAAATTTTATTAATACCAATACAACCCTCGATAAAACAAAGTGTTTTAACTTATAAGTCAAGCAGCCAGTAAATGTTGCCTAACCTGCTGTTCACGTATCAACCTCTGAGCTGTCAATGAAGGCGAGGGCGGACGTGGCGGTGCCCTATGCTGAGGAGGTAAGAATCGAAGATGGTTATATTCAGTTTCCGGAATGCCACCAAACATGGCTGCCTCGAGCATGACAGCTTCATCATGTTCCTCAGACGAGATGCCTCCCCACTTGAGCATATATTACAGATAAGAGTATCAGTAATGGCATGTACGAGCTACTCTAGGATCATTAACTGTAAAAGTAATCTTGGTATGCTAGTCTGGTCACCGTGTAAGAATCAAAACACATTTTATTACCTCAGAAGGAAACCTACTGCCAGTATCCACTGGATTATTTCCGTCAGGACTCCGACTACGGGAACGGTCAGCGTCAGGTTGGGCCAGAGATTCAGATGCCACACGACCCGGCCTGTGTCTATAAAGAGGCTCATCATCAACATCATCAGAGTCATCGTCCAAGGGTGAGCTAGGTGCTGCCAGTCTAGACAACATAAATAATACAATTTGTCAGGCCTCACTTTTTCACAAACAGATACACTGCTAGACAAGTTTTTGCAACTATGTATATATAAACTCAGAGATAATACAAAGCGTTACAGGAAGAACCAATAAACCTTCCGTTCAGGGCTTGGGTATCTTCAAGTCCTTGAGTAGGAGCAGTTTCAGAAGTTCCTATTTCTGAGGTTGATGCCTTAAACCCTTGATTGCGCAAAGCTTCTTCCTCCGCTGACTGCACTCACTTATATTAGAAGAGTTCAGAGAGATGGAAGAAAACATAAAACAAAACCACAGACCTTCAGTGACATTGTAACAGCTTTTGCTATGTCATCATCATCTCCTATGTGAGACGGCCTCTCTGCAGGTGTAGGATTGCTTAACCCCTATAAAAATTTGGAATTTTGATAAGAACCATAAGCCAAGATAAACAGCAAAACAAACCCAAATACTGCACATCCTCTTTAGAAAAGTCTACCTCGGCCTCCATCTTTGAGGCCTCAATGGCAGCTCGGAACATCTCTTCTTCTACATCATTGTAATCTTGAATATTATTGGGTGCAGGACCAGAAGGTATAACATGCCTACTTCTCCTCGTTGGTGCAAAAGGAACATCATCATCACTCTCTTCTTCATCTATAATAACCGTCCCTTGGGTAGCTGGGCCAATAACATGTGCTGTTTCTGTGACATCCTCAATAGTAGGAGCATCTCGAGATCGTTCTGATGGCCCAGTGCTATCCTTAACCTCTATGGGTATCTGCCTAACCTCTCTGGGATGACTAACAAACGAAGGAGGGCGTGGCATGAGCGGATCCCTATCAAATATACTTCTAGCAAAGTCTGAATCCAGAAGCGAAAAGGGAGGAGCCGCTCTTCTAGCTGCATTGAGAAGAGATAGCGGAGATTGGGGAGCCGGAATCACATCATCTATATCCATTGCATCATCGTCTTGAGTAACATTCACTGGTGCTTCACGTACTCTGGAAAAAAAAGAGATAAATAAGAAAACACAAAATAATGATAAACTCTCAGATGAAAAAAATCATTGGTGAGATGGATGGCGTACGCATTTCGATCTCCCTCGCCGAAATATGCATTAATAGCTTGATTAAGATCACCACGATGCTCCTGAAATGACAAAAGAAGATACCTTGTTAAGCTATGCCACGAACTCAATTTATATTGATACTAAGACGTTACATATCAACATAAACTTCAATAGATCAAAACAAGCATGAACCAGTCTACAATCTGCTCTTAAAATTCGGATAAACCTCCTAAGAACACTGGCGAAAATCATCCACGAATAAAAGTAGTGGAAACGCGAGGATTCAGTAGAATCCGTAGAGCTAATCAGAAATGTAAGAAGCGAAGTCCTCCAAGAAACTCAATTAGACAATCTATTAGCTTCGATTACAACCCTAACCATCATCAAAGATCAAACTAACGGCATCCATCCGATAATCAATAGATTCGGTTAGAGAAACTTCCGTAAACCATATATGAACCAATCAAGCAAGATATCGTCTAAGAAAAATGAATTAAGATGTGTAATTCGAATCGGAGTCACCTCGAGTTTCTGAAGCGCGACGGCGCCAGAAGCGCCGGTGATGCTGATGAAAGTGTTGATTGCTTCCTGATTCGGTGACGCCATGAGAGACGAAGAGTGGAGAGAATCTGAAAGAGAGAGAGAGAGGTTTGGTTGTTTCGGAGCTTCTGGGAATTGTTTGTTTGTTGGAGTGAGCAAGGGGAAAAGAAAAGATGTGATATTTTTGTGTATCGGATTTTGATCGGCGAAACTCGTCGTTTTAACTTTTATGGTCTTTTTGCTTTGGGCTTTTTCTACCTTTTGTTATTTTGTTGGGATCGTTTGGAGTGTAAACTGTCTTGAAGTTTCTATATTGTTCTAACTTCCACGCTAAAGTTGCTAAGTATGATATTATTATAAACTACTAAGGCTTCTAATGGTAAGAACGGGACAACTTACGATATATAAGTACGAGGATAAGACATTCGTGGATGAATGTGTATAACTAAAATATAAAATTTTGGTATTGATAAATATAAAATTTACATATGATTTGTTTTTATATGTATTTGAAATTTTAGAATTTTAAATTTTTTATATAGTTATCTATACGTAGAATCAAAAAAAAATTGTAATTAGAACTGTAGATCAAAGCTTAGAATTTAATAGACCCGATTTCATATATTTTTTTATTCTTCAGTGTTCGAGTGATGGAAAATAAACAGAGTGTCACTGAGCTTGATTGGTAGAGTATTAGCAAGTTCTCTAATATTTTCTTAAGGATCAGTTGGTAAAATATATTAAATTTTAATTTAATATAATTTATATATTTGTCTAATAATATTAGAAAATTATATTTTTGTAAAAATTATATTTAAAAATAATAATATTCTTAAAAATTAAGTTAAAGTTTAAATTATTTTTAAAAACAATATTTAAGTTTTTCAAATACAAATAGACAATTTAAAATTAATTATGGTCATGATTTTACATAACCATAATGATTTAAATATTAAAAATTTTAAAATTAAGAAATTAAAAATTAACTTAGTTTTATATCATGATTTAACAATTTAAAAATTAATTATGGTTATGAGAAGTTTACGTCACGTGTCAATCCTATTTATCTTCAATTTTTTCTCTTGTTTTTTTTTTTTTAATTTTGGCTATTACTCAATATAAATATTGATTTTGAATTTTATTCTCATTTCGTTTGTTTGTTTTGATGTGATATTTAGAAAATACTTAAGATTTGAAATAATTAAAGAGATATATACTTAGGTTAAAATCTGTACTTTATGCATAATAAATATTTTATATTTATTATTTATTTTGTATTTTTCTGCATATTATAAAATAATAAATATCTATATTAAATAAAGATTTTTGTTATTATTCACAGTGGTACGGCACAGAGCGATTGGTTATCATTCGAAGCCTAAAACGAACTGAGTCGCCTTACCTGAGACTCAACACCCTTGTTTTTACTGTAGAAAATTAATGAACTTTTAATTACGAGAAACTAGAAATTGACCCACATATTATTTTTTCATCATTACCTATTGATGATAAATTGATGATTAGTTAGTTCCGATTCAGTGTTTAATGTCAATGATATTTAGATCTCTGTGATTTTATGGTTCAGTTTTCTTTGATATGTTGTCGTGATTGGATTTTCGAGTTGTTTTGAAGGTTAAGTTCATAAAATGATCTGTATTATATTATTGTTGTCATCTTCACCTTCTAGACTTGCAATTTTTTGAGTTGTTTTGGAATATTTAGTTCACTCTGACACACAGTTGGTTGATCTCTTTGAGATTTAGTTTGATATGTTTAACATATTTTCTAATATGGCTGGAGTTTTTTTGTGTTTGTAAGGAATGGAGTTCAAAGGAAACTTTGCAATGAGAGTTCTATGTGGATAAGAACATGACTTCATTGTTTTGGTTTTTGAAAATTTTTGTATTCAAGAGGAAGATATAAGTTTGAGCTATGAAATTTGTTTGGAGTTGAAAAGTAGGGTTGAAAATGTTGCCTAAATCTCCATAGGAAACACTCGTCAACTAAGAAATTTTATCGCCAAAATTAAATGATTTGAGAGAATCTGCCGGTTGTGTGTAAATCTTTGTTGTTTTATAAGTAAGTATTATTTAGATATTAAAGTCTTAGTTTTCTTATCTCATCTCAGTTTTAGTTTAAAATTTTCTACACATAAATACACAAATATATTATTTCGGAAGCCCATCCGAAAATTACCAAATGCTTTCTAATATACTATAGATATTTATGTTTAAAGAAATTTATGTGTTTGGCAATAACATATGATTCTCTTGATCTCTTCTTGTGTTAGAATCTCCTTAACGGTATTGATATAAAGAATGCCTAAATGGTTGTTTATCGACATTGTTTTGCTCGGCTCAGAACCAATAGGATACTTCAACTCACGTAATGCTCGTCTACGAGATAATGATATCCCCATCGTGTTACTCTCATGCATAACCAAGCAAAAAAAGAAAATTGTTTATATCGTGTATTCTGGAAAGTTTTCCTAAAACTTTACAAATCAATTCTGAAATCAACAAAAACACAGTTTCACAAGTATAAATAAGAAATTAATGATGTCATAAGATTATTCACGAGTCTAACAAAGATTATCAGTATATGTAAATCAAACAAGCAAAAAAAAAAAAAATCAAACTTGTTAATATCAAAAATTTTGGAATTTTTTTCTAAAACTTTACAAACTCCTCCTAAAATAACCAAAACTACACAATTTCAAAAGCATAAACAAGCGACTAACAATCTCACAAGCAAATTCATGAGTCCGCCAAAGATATCAATATGTATATACCAAAAAGGTAAGAAAAAATTAAATTTGTTAATATTGGATTTTATGGAAATCTTTCTGAAAACTTAACAAATTCTTCCTAAAATCAACACAATCACCCAATTGCACAAGCACAATTAAGCAACTAACAATGTCATAAGAAAATTCACAAGCCTACCAAGGATATCAACTTGCATAAACAAAACAAGTAACAAAAAAATCCCAAATTTTTTTTAATATCAGATTTTCTAGAAAGCTTTCCCAAAACTGTACAAATCTTTTCTAAAATCACAAGTAAAATAAAGAACAATCATCTCAAAGAAATGAATAAACACTTATCTCAAAAAGATTAGTAACTAAGGATCTTACCTGGTTAGATTGTCCAGAGGGGGTAGCTACTACGACTAGGCTGAAATTTTCAAATGCCAAAAATTAACATCAAAATCGTATCTAAACGCTTAGACGTGAGACCAAACATGATTAAGAATTTTCAGAAGAACTGCTACGATTGGTATTAACCTAGCCTACCAGAGACATATCCCACAATCAACTGTAGCATAAAACTACAAAACCATGAGGGAAAATATCAAATATGATAGATAAACACACAAAAAGGTAACTTTTAAGCAGGGCCGGCCCTGACCTAAGGCTGAAGAAGCAGGTGTTTTAGGCGCCAAATTAAGGTTAATAATTTAAGGGCATCAAGATTGCCAAAGGTTGTGTGTAGTTTAGTGGTTCTGGCATACCAAGTTGGTTCACAGGTGCAAGGTTCGACTGATAAGGACGCCAAATATTTATTTTGCTTTAGGCAGTACCAAGTACTGGGCCAGGCCTGCTTTTAAGAGACTGAGAAGGAAGCAAGTACCTTGGAGAGAAATCCAAGCTTAGGCCTGGTGGAGAGACGGGAGGAAAATCTGCAAAGGAGACAAAAGTTCCTTAGTTACTAATCTCTTTGAGATAAGTGTTTATCTCTTCGAAAATTCAAAATAAAAGCTAACAGTAAACATCCATTTGCGAAACCCTCCAATTTTTCTATTAAGGACCTTATATTTAATTTGGAAAAGAAAATTATTTACACTTACATGTTGTGTAAGACATAGATTGTTGCACGATGCATGCTCTTTAAGTTTGCATTCATTACTTTTACGACATCCGTGAAAGGCTACGGTTACATGTGAAAAAGTGATTATCTTTGATAAAACTAGTGTTAAAGGGAAGTATCGAGGCTCTTTAATGTCTATATGTGCACAAAATGGAAATTTTCAAACTTTCCCTTTGCTTTTGGTGTTGTTGATAGCAAGAACAACGAATCATGGGAGTGGTTTTTGAGACAGTTGTAAACTTTTGTTGGGGATTCTGCGGAGCTGGAGTTCATCTCAAACCGACATGGTAGCATGTATACAGCCCATTCTGTATAAAACATTATTTCAAAACCTAAAACCACCATAGTTGACGCCGCAACATCACAACATCTGTCAAGATGGGTTAAGCCATCATTTCCCCTTGTATTTGGTGTTGTTGATAACGAGAATGATTTATCATGGGAGTGGTTCATCAGACAGTTGCGAGCATTTGTTTGGGATTCCACGGAGCTGGTATTCAACTCAAATCGACATGGTAGCATGTATATAGCCCATTATGGATAACACAGTATGTCAGAACCAAAAACCACCATAGTTGATGCCGCAACATCACAACATCTGTCAAGATGTGTGAAATGATCATCTCACCGGGGCTTAAAAAACGTTTTGCACCCTACCTACGATAACCCCCTCCCCCCCCCACTGGTTCATGTGTATCAGACTAGGACATACGCTTGCAACCATAAGATAAATACTGAATATGTCATACTGGAAATCATAGAGGTCCCGTGAAGTCGCTATGGATAGTGTGTTAGGGCTGATAACAAGGAGTTGTGCATTGCTTCCAAATTATGTGGACCTCCTACGAACAACAAACTCTTGATCTATATGTATTCTTGAAAGACAGATTGTTGCAGGATGCATGCTCTTTAAGTTTGCATTCATTACTTTTGGGGCATCCGTGAAAGGCTACCGTTACATGCGAAAATATATTATTATTGATAGAACTAGTTTAAAAGAGAGGTATGAACGCTGCCTAATGTCTGCATATGTACAAAATGGAAATTTCCAAAAAAAAAAAAAAATCCTTTTGCATTTTTAACCGTTAATAGAGAGAACGACGAATCATGGGAGTGGTTCTTAAGACAGTTGCAAATATTTGTTGCCGATTTCACGGAGCTGGTATTCGTCTCAGAACAACGTGGTAGCATAGTAGACAACCCGTTATGTATAACACAATATTTCTAAACCTAAAACGACCATAGTTGACACCACAACATCACAATACCTGTCAAGATGTGTGAAATCATTATTTCGCCGGGGCCCAAAACGACTTCGCAACCCCCACCTTGGATTAGTCCCCCCCCCCTTCAATTAAGGGTCTGACAGCTTAACCTAAAATCAGGCCTCAAATATGGATGATTTAGTGCAAAAGGTGACGGAGAACCTTGGTACCGAGACCAAGAATGTGAATTTGTAATTATCATACCAATATCGGACTTGGATGCAGATTAAATATAAAGATGGCTCAACCCCGCAGTTTATCTTTAACAATGAGGTTTTTGTGAAAATCTGACGTATAAACGAGGAGATTAAACAATTTGTGACAATCTCACAGTGGATCCATGGTATTACCACATCAAACATGAGCTATCCTCATGCAAATTCCAGTTTGGTCAATCACATTCGCACTGCTGCCAGCATATATGGACCTCCTGCAAACAACAAACCCATGATCTATCTGTCTTCTTAAAAAGACAAAGATTGTTGCAAGATACATGTTCTTTAAGTTTGTATTCATTGCTTTTGGGGCATCCTTGAAAGATTACTGTAGATCCTAAAATCCACACTAAGTATTTTGTAGAGATCGAGAGTTCAATCAGGGGAAGACAAAGGATGTGGGAAACAATGCTCTTAAACACCACGATATAATCAGACTTTGCTTGAAAAAAATGGACTTTTACTGATTATGGAATTCGTTTACAAAGTGTTTGACAAGATCGGAAATGACAATAAAGAGTACAAGAAAGCGAACTAGAAATCTAAAGAATGAGGTCGATGTGATTAGTGAATAGCTCTAAGATTTTTCTCGTGTTCTTTATACTTCACTCTAGCTCTCTTTTTATAGTCCTTTCTTCCTCTAACTGTTTCCGCGATCTCCAGGATCTCGTCTCGACCTCGTAGAGTCCGGCTCGATGTCAAGTTTGTGATTATTCCAGATGGGCTTAGGCTTGTTTAGATAGATGTCGAAATTGGGTCCAACATTTGTCCCCCAATCTTATTCTTTTTGAAAGATTAAGATGGCTTGCTCGGACTTAATTGAAAGGAGGCTCTTTAGCTTCTGTGGCGCAGAAATTTGACATGTGTCTGATCCATGTCGATGGACCGTTGGCGTGTGTCTTTAACGGCTACATTGGCGTGTGTCTTTAACGTGTCTGATCCCTGTCGATGGACCGTTGGCGTGTGTCTGATCCCTGTCGATGGACCGTTGACTTATGCCGTTTTTTGATGCAAAACCTAATCATTATCTCCTCGTTAATGATAGAGTCATTTCTTGGTGTCGGAAAATTGTCTTACAAATAAAAGAGTCTCTTCTTTTCTTCCTAACTTCTTTTCTTTCTCCGGAATTTTCTTTCTTTCTCTCTGAAGTTTCTTACTTGTGGTATTTTCTTTCCTAAAGTAAAGATGGATGTAACATTCAATTTTCCTCTTCCGACGACTAAGGCTGAAGATCTTGAATCTTTATATCTGGTTCATGGCTTTGATCAGAGCGTTCAGCTCAAATTGGCCACTACGCTCGAGACCCCTGAGACCGTTCGTGAGGGGTTTTGTGGAGCGTATTGCATGTTCTTCGAATCTTGTGGCCTTTTCTTTCCGATTTCTGCCCCGATTCTCGAGATCACAACTGAATTGGGTATGTGTCTTACTCAGATGTGCCCGAATTTCTTATGGCATCTTTTGGCGCTCGCGATCAGAGCTCGTGAGGAGCTTCGTCACTTGTGCTTGTTGAAGAGGAACAATCAAAGCCCAGAGACTTTTCTTATGTTTCCGCGTGTTGGACGCCACGTCATCCAGGGAGTTCCGTACCGCGACGAAAATTGGTGAGAGAGGTTCTTTGTTTTTAAGGTCGATCATTCGTTGATAGGTGATTTCGGCTTCGAGAGGATTCCCCAGCGTTGGTCTGATGGTATAGGTTAGTTCCGGTTTCTTATCACGCATACTTCAATTAATCCTTTAATATCTGATTTCCGGATTCTTTTTATGGCTTTCTAGTGCATTCCAGGACTTCTCCGACGTCGGACGAGATCCGCGGCCTATTGAGGATGTTACAACGAGATCGCCCGGATTGGTCGTCCTTTAACGGTGAGCAAATCCGCGCCGCTTTTTTGCTACCTGATGTGACTAATCTGGCTCCGGCGATTGCCACCCGCTTGGTCAGGCTTAAAGATGCTGTGGGACCTTCTAATGATCCCCTTTTCTGCCAGATCGAACAGGCAGTTTGCTAGGAGGTCATCGTTCAGAATCCGAAGTTGTGTCCCAGAAAATAGGGGTCCCGAGGATTCGACCTTGATTCCTATTCAGGTCTTTGGCGTCGAGGGAACCTCTGGAGCGGGAGGATCTTCGATCTCTCTGAGTGCTGACTCAGAGGAGGACTCTGCTGCTAGTGACCATAAGAGTAGTTGGTCATCGCTTCGAAGCTGATAGATCGGCTCCAGGTCCTTCTGTTCTACCTCCGGCTTCTCTTGAGAAAGGGAGGCGTATTCAAAGATCGCGGATGCCAATTGCAAGGTGAGTTATATTTTCTCTCGTAGTATTCTCTTACGATCGAACTTGGTTTGATGCTTATGGTGCTCTATAGGTTATGATTGCTGTCGATGAGCTCGTCGCGATGTTTGTGGGTCACGGCGACAGGGATCTGTCAAGGTCGCGGGCCGAGGTGAAGTCTTGGTTAGTCTCTTCGCAAAGTTAAGGAGGATCTCAAGAAGAAGACTAGAGAGGCTGCTTATTTGAAGGACGAGTAGTAGAAGGCCCACGAGTAAAGGATGGTATTTGAGACCGAGGTTGCCAACCAAAAGACGCTTGTTGCCGAGTTTCTTGCGGAGAAGGAGCAAGACATCCGTCGTGAATCTCGTGTGATGCGCCGTGAGGTCACCGATCACTGTAGAGAGATCCTGGCTCTCGTGGAGAAGAAGTGGCTGGACAAGAAGAAGAAGGTCGACGCAGAAATCCAACTAAGGGAGGTGGTTGCAAACATCGACCTCTTAAATGAGATCAAAGACAGTGGGCTGGACATCGACGATGAACTGGCTCATCTCAAAGAGATGGAGAAGGATTACGAAGGGCTTGTCGAGGTGGCTGCCGTTGCGGATTGGTCCATCGCAGACCTTGATCTCCCCGAGGTTTCTGGTGATTCGGTTGCCGCATAATATTCTTCAGAGGATGGAGCTGATTCTTAGTTTTACCTTCTTTTTTTATTTTAAATCGGATATCTAGTGTTCTTTTCTTTCTGCTTCTTTTTTTGTAAAATGCTCTGCGGATAATCACGGATTTATGATATCTATGTTTTAGAGATTTTATCCCTTTTTTTTTTTAGTTGGTAATAATTTTTTATCCCTGCCTTTATAAATGCCGAGTTCGTTTTTCCCTATTTTCGTATTCTCAAGTATCTTTTTCCTTCAGCCGTAAATCATGACATCGAGAAAACTACTTCTTGTGAATCTGAAAGAAATTGTAATCGAAACAATGGAGAAGGGAGAATTCATTCTGGTAACGTGAGTGAAGCACTTACTGAGGTTCTCCGCGAGGAGGGTTGACTTCCTCATGTTACTGTTCAATCCGAAGCCAAAGACTCGGATGAACCAAAGACCACAACTCTTTTGAGTTCTTGTAGTCCGAATGGCTCGGAGGGGCGTGATCATCCTCCCAAGAAAGCAAAAATATCCAGCAATCATGCTCGACCCGGCTCCGCTAGCGAAGGTGTGGCCGTGAAGCCGTTTCACTGGCAGTTTTCCATGCTAAGGATTGTCCGATCACGGATGATCCTGACAGCTTTGCTCATTTGGTCAGGCTTTTCAAGCCGGCGGGTGTCCTCCTCCTTTGCTGCGGAATATGACTGAGCGTGATGCTTACGTGAAGATGGTGGTTACACATGCTAAGGTCAGTTGGTCTGATCTTTCGACCCTTAACACTTACTTTTTCTGTTGAGCATATTCTTGATGTATTTTCAGGCTATGGAGGCAAAGAACGAGTTCGCGGCAACTCTAGAAAATCGTTTGCGTGATATCCCTCGAGCCGACGAACTCTACGAGGTCAAGAAGGTCGTTTGAGAGTTGAAACTTAGTTTGAAGACGGCGAAGGATCAGGAGTGTACCACTGTTGCTCAACTGACAGCAGCCAAAAGACTGGGAAACCAGGCTGCGTCTCTCTAGGCTCAGCTTCGGGTCGTCAGTAACGAAAAGAAATCGGGTTCGGAGCAAGTCAATGTGCTGGAGGCGCAGATTGAATCTCTAACCGCGAGTCTTGCAGAGGAGCCTCATCGTGCGACTTATGACGCTAAAAGACTTTGGCCGACGGGTATCTGGATATTCTAGTGTCTTTAAAGGAGAAGTGGGAGAGAAAGAAGGCCGCGACGGATTGTGAGATTCGATTGAAGGAGGTCATGGCTAACATCAAACTTATAAGGAAATAATGATCAACGATTTGCTTGCCTCTGATGAGTTATCACGCCTTCGAGCTTAGGAAGTCGAGCTCGGGGCCGAACTTGACATGATTGCGGTGTCGGACTTTTCGCTTGGGAAGTAGGATCTTCAACTAGTCTCTGAGGATCTACCTGAGGATTTTTTTCTCTAAGGTACCTCCTGGCAAAGATGACTTTGGGGGCGAGCAAGGACGCAACGGGGAGCGCTATGAAGATGGCGAGTTCGGCGCCGAAGATTAGAATCAAATTTGTATTGTTTATTTTCGTTTCTTTTTCTTTCTGTCAATCTTGATGTAATAATGGTTATATGAATAATAAGGGTTTTTGTGGTTTCATTTTGATTTGAATGCGCGACCTTTTATTATTTTTGCGGTCGTAGATCGATTTCGATAGATATGGCGCCAATAAGTTGTGTTCGAGTAATATTTTTACTACTTTGATGCGCTTTGTTTTTAGAGGGATTCTAACGGTTTCCGTAGAATTGATCAGGGTCTCTTCATGCAGTTAAATCGAATTTGAAAAGATGAGAAAGTATTTTTCTTTATTACTTATAGATGATTCTTCGTATACAATTTTACATTATATTTTAGAAAAAGTGTGTCCGTATGGATATGTTGTTTTCCCCTCTGGGTTCGATCTCTTTGCGACGATTTGTTTGAGGTGGGTGACTGAACTCAGATCGTGAGCTGCCTACGTACCCTCGTCGAGGGATCAATTCTAACGTACTTCGATGATTTCCCAGTGGATTGGGTCGTGTTTTTCGATCTGTTCGTGCACGTGAGTGTGAATCTTGTTCTTCTCAGGGTCTCTTCGTTGATCTTATGGGCTTGGCTTAATATCTTTGAAGCTCGAAAGATAGCATGTTCTGGAGCTCTTTTTACTCCCTCTTATTGTTTCAATTCCTCTTGGCGTAGGGAACTTCAGACATTGATGGTAGGTTGAGGGTACTGCCTTCATGCTGTATAGCCATGGTCTTCCTATGATGGCGTTAAATGGAGCAAGTCGATCAACAACGATAAATTCAACGATCTTCCTAACATCTCCGGCGGTCACGGCGAGTTCGATGAAACCGAGAGAAAAGGTGGTCTCTCCTGAGAATCTGATTAGGGGGTTCCTTTCTTGTTTAAGAAGTTTTTTGGTGAATCCCATTCTTTTAAATGCATCGTAGAAGAGTACGTCTGCAGAGCTTCCAGTATCTATAATGATTCTGTACAATTTGCATCCTCCGCCTTTGAGTCGTATGACAAGTGCGTCGTCGTGTGGTTTATCGAGGTGGACGATTTCATTTTCTTCAAAGGTGATTTCATGGTCGGGGCCCGACAGAGGTTCTCGTATGCCAGTGTTGCTCTCGGCTCTTTGTTGGTGGGCTTTGATGAAGTTGACTAACGTGCAGAACTTTGATCCTCCATAAATGAAATCATTTTTTTTTCCTTTTTTCTGGTGGTGCGTCGGTAATCTCCATTTTTGGTCAGTGTCGGCTGGTGGTGTCCTTGCACCCCGGACAGGTTGAGTTTGAGTAAACGCGGGCAGTACTGTTTTTTATGTATCAGTTTCTCCAGTAATCTCCGGATTTTACAGAACTTGTTGCTCTCTTTGGGCTCGTGGTAGGGTTCAGTTTAATTACTCCTTTGTTGGCGTGGTATCGTTCCTTCAAGGCCGCTATCTCCTCTTTGAGGGTTGCGAGGTATGACGCGCGATACAACGCGTCGTTGTGTAAGGTCGGAGCTTGGACCGTCATTTCTTCCCTGAATTTGGAAGAAAACCAGACTCCATTTTTCAAAGCTGCCAACGCGACAACTTCGTTAAGGCTTGATATCTTGGAATTTAGTTCTTTGAATTTATATATGTAGGTCCTTAGTGGTTTGAAGGGCGCTTCTTGAGGTTCCACAGGTCGGCTTCAGTGGCACGCGTCTGAATAAACACTGAATATTGCTTCAGGAATGCCGATACGAGTTGGGTGAAATCGTCGATCGAGTTTTCTTCAAGCCCAGCGTACCATTCTAGGGCAGGGCCTGTGAGATTCTCTGCGAAGAAACGGCAGTAGCCTGCTTCTCTTCCCTCATCGTTGAGATGCGCTCTAGATACGGCTAATCGAAAGTCCCGCACGTGCGCTTTTGGATCGGAGTTTTTAGAGTATTGGGGGAATTTGATTTTTCCGACATCGTGTAATATTACACTGGTTATTCGGTTTGTAAGTGGAGTTCGGCAGGTCTCTTCGATGACCTGATCGATATCGGGGGTCGAGCTCGTCGCCAGATGCACAATGGCTTGTATCTTTTTGAGCTCAGCGTCGTTCTTTTCAACATAACTCCTGAATGCTCCTGCTTGACTTGGGGACCTTTGGACATCCTCTTGCAGGTTCTCATGCATCGATCTGAACGGGTCGTATGCTGAGACGCGGTCTGGATGGGTTCCAGGTCCCGTTCGTTGGAACTCGTCACCTCCGAACAAGAAGCGGTCATCTTGAGTTCAATGTTGCGGTGGGGTCCTTTCTGCTGGTCTCTTTTGAGTTGAGGTCGGGGTGGTTCTGATACCATGTGTTCCATTTTTGACCTCACCTTGATCATTGTAGTGTAGGCTTTGATAGATCGTCCCTTCAGGTTGGGCCTGCCGCGAACCCGATCCGGTGCTGGCCACTTCGGGGGAGGCGAAGGCTCCACGATTTTGAGGTAATGGTGTTTGGAGGGGTGGATCCGAGTGTTTTCGAACTCTTTCTCTTGGATTTTCTTGGCTCTCGGCGAGTTCTCTCTCGGTTTTTCCCAGGCGGTTGGCAATGGTTTGATGAAAGATTTATTTTTCGCGAGATCTGTCGATAAGCGTGACGATCATTGCTCTCATTTCCGCCATTTTGTCTTAAGTTCGAGCTAATTGAGTCGGAGATCTTGGTCTCGTTGCTCTGGTCGGATCGTCGGGAATTATTCTGTTTGTTTTACGGTTCCATACTCGAGATCCAATTCGATCAGTAGGAGGGTTTCGATCTGAAATAACATTTGTTTCGGCGGTCAAGGTTCCGACCGGTGGAGTCTGTTGAATTTGGGTCACGTTGGTGGTTTCAGCGACGTTTGCCCGGTCGACGGTTACCTGAGCGGTCCCTAGAGGGCTTACGGTCGGGGCGATGTTTGTTCAATCAACGGACACCGGAGCTGTTCCCAAAGGGTTTTCGCTGGGAGTGGTGTCGGTCGATCCGGATCGGACGTTGTCAGGATTGTTTGCGTTGGGATCCATAATCGTGCTTAGAAATCCTAGACCGGGTTCTTAGCAAAGGCGTTTTTCTTTTATGTTCTCCACAATTGGCGCCAAAATGTAGATCCTAAAATCCACACTCAGTATTTTGTAGAGATCGAGAGTTCAGTCAGGGGAAGACAAAGGATGTGGGAAACGATGCTCTTAAACACAACAATATAATCAGACTTCGGTTGACAAAAATAGACTTTTATTGACTATGGAATTTGTTTACAAAGTGTTTAACAAGATCGGAAATGACAACAAAGAGTACAAGAAAGCGAACTAGAAATCTAAAGAATGAGGTCGATGTGATTAGTGATTTGCTCTAGGGTTTCTCTCGTGTTCCTTATACTTCACTACAGCTCTCTTTTTATAGTCCTTTCCTCCTCTAACTGTTTCCGCGATCTCCGTCTCAACCTCGTAGAGTCCGTCTCGATGTCGAGTTTGTGATTATTCCAGATGGGCTTGGGCCTGTTCAGATAGATGCCAAAATTGGGTCCAAAAATTACCACTACATGCAAAAAGTGATTATCATTGATAAAATTAGTATGAAAGGGAGGTATGGTGAATGAAAATTTTTAAATTTTTCACCAGATGAAATTTTTAAAATTTTTCCCCTTGCATTTGGTGTCGTTGATACCGAGAATGACGAATCATGGGAGTGGTTCACCAGACAGTTGGGAACATTTGTCGGCGATTCTACAAAGCTGGATAACACAGTATTTCAGAACCTAAAACCACCATAGCTGACGCCGCAAGATCACAAGATGTGTGGAACCATCATCTCATTGGGGCTTAAAAAAGATTTCACACCCTACCTTCTATTATCCCCCCCAACAAATTATTTGTATCAAACAAGAACATATGCTTGCAACCATAAGGAAAATGGTTAATTTTTTAGATAGGAAATCATAGAGGTCCCGTGAATTTGCTATGGATAGTGTGTTAGGGCTGATAAAAAGAGTTACGCTTTTGTGCCATAATATGTGGACCTTCTACAAACATGAAACCCTAGATCTATATGTGTTCATGGAAAGACAAAGATTGGTAGAGGATGCATGCTCTTTTAAGTTTGCATTCAATGTTTTTCGGGCATCCGTGAAAGGCTCCCGTTACATACGGAAACTTATTATCATTGATATAACTTGTTTGAAAGAGAGGTATGGACGCCACCTAATGTCTGCATATGCACAAGATGTAAATTTCAAAAAAAAATTACTTTGCATTTTATGTCGTTGATAGAGAGAACGACAAATCATGGGAGTGGTTCTTAAGACAGTTTCAAACATTTGTTGGAGATTCTACGGAACTGTTGTTCGTCTCAGGCCGACATGGTAGCATGGTATACAGCCCATTATGTATAACACAATATTTCAGAAACTAAAATGAACATAGTTGGCTGAAATCTTGCATATTTGCATTATTATAGCATTTCATTTTGTACATAAATCATCATATAGATTAGGAATTATGCATCTTTAGGATCCATATTGCATTCATATGTCTTAATCAGGTGTTTGATATCCTTTTTGGAGCCAAGAAGGGAGATTTGTGCTTGTTTCATCTCACCAGCCTAAGTACTGTAACGACGTCACCATAGCGACCTGCGTTAGTCGCAGGTGCATGCATAGCAAAACCAGAAGCAACAAGGACAAACAACTGCTATTTTCAGAAGACCATGCATGCTTGGAACGTTTGATTCGCAAAGACCTACGTTGTGCATCAATCGATCCTAAAGTTTCTTCGTCGATCGACTCTCATCAGACCCCAAACCGACCTCGCTTCATCAATCGACACAGACTACTCTTCGTCGACCGATTCTGCTCACTTGACATCGATCGACACCGCTCAACGTACATCGATCGATACTCAGCCGCAAGACATGGTTACGCCGTTGATACTAACCGCGAACGAGAATCGAGACCTCTATGACCAGGAAGGTCATCTGCGTAATGCAACAGGTCAGAAACTAGATACTTAGGGGAATGTAATCCCTGAACCTGATACTGATGAGGCCACTTAACCCAAGGCCTTGGCCCTACTGTGGGTTGCCACATGATCATCCAATGGACCATCTTGAGAGGTTCGAGGATCTCATCGCTGCTATTAGAGTTAAGGGAGTCCCTGAGGACTAATTATTGTGCAAGCTCTTCAAGTTCTCATTGCTGGAGATGCTGCACATTGGCTCAAGCAGCTACCACCAGGATCTCTTACATCCTGGGTTGACATCAAGAATGCATTTCTGCACAATTTGTTTGATGAGGGACGAGCTGAAGAACTAAGGAGCAGGATTGCTACCTTCACACTGAAACCTGCAAAGTCCTTCGAAGACTCTTGCATTAGATTTAAATACTTCCAGCGCGACTACCTACACCATGGATTTAATGAAGTGCAGCTTCTCAGCACATTCTTTAGAGGAATCGCTTTGAAGTATCATATGGCTCTAGATATAGCAAGCGATGGAAGCTTTAACACCAGGAATTTGGAAGAAGCTGTGAGATGTTGGGGTCAAAATAGGTACGACGGAATTAATAACCAAAACTCCCCGCGAAAATACAAAAGGAACAGTTTTATAAAACCAGAGGAATAGTTTTATAAAACTCAAAGTCATTTATAAAACTCGCAGACCGTTTTATAAAACTCGAAAGGCCGTTTTATAAAACCAGAAGATCATTTTATAAGACTCTAGAATAGTTTTATAAAACCCAAGAAGTAGTTTTATAAAACCCGAAGATCGTTTTATAAAGCTCGAGAATCATTTTATAAAACTCGAAGATCGTTTTATAAAACTCGAGAATCGTTTTATAAAACTCGAAGATCGTTTTATAAAAATCGAAGATCGTTTTATAAAACTCGAGAATCGTTTTATAAAACTCGAGAATCATTTTATAAAACTCAAGGATCGTCTTATAATCGTTTTATAAAACTATAAGATCGTTTTATAAAACTCGAAGATCGTTTTATAAAACTCGAAGATCGTTTTATAAAACTCGAGAATCATTTTATAAAACTCGAGAATCGTTTTATAAAACTCGAGGATCGTCTTATAAAACTCGAGAATCGTTTTATAAAACTATAAGATCGTTTTATAAAACTCGAAGATCGTTTTATAAAACTCGAAGATCGTTTTATAAAACTCGAGAAATCGTTTTATAAAACCTAAGGATCGTCTTAAAAAACTCGAGAATCGTTTATAAAACTATAAGATCGTTTTATAAAACTCGAAGATCGTTTTATAAAACTTGAGAAATCGTTTTATAAAACCTAAGGATCGTCTTATAAAACTCGAGAATCGTTTTATAAAACTATAAAATCGTTTTATAAAACTCGAAGATCGTTTTATAAAACTCGAAGATCGTTTTATAAAACTCGAGAATGGTTTTACGAAACCGCAAAAAACCGAAAAAGCCGTAAAACGTGAACTAGTCACAACTAGTTCGCCGATGGGCGAACTAGAGACTTCCCGGATATTCCGCGTCTCGATCTCCCACATTCCCGATTCAAAACTTACGTCTTTCGATAAGGTCATGTTCTAAACGACGGCCGAAACATCTCCCGTTCCATCTCGATCCGACTTACCGTTCGGGTTTTACGATAAAAACCGTAAAACTTCGCTTTCTCGGAAAGAACTCGAGGAAATCGTATAAAATGTCAACGGTTAAAGGAAACACCGAACAATGCCTAAACTATACGATTGATTCGAGATTTCTCGTTGAAATCATAAAAACGCGTTTTTAATAAAAAACGCCGAGTAAGTCGTAAAAAACATGTTTTTAATAAAACTCGAGTAAATCGTAAAACCTTGCGATTAACTCGAGTAATTTATTAGAAACGACGTCAGATCAGGAAACGATCCCGTAAAAAGTCAGAAAACGGATTCAACGCAAAACGGCCCAGAAGGACCTAAAACGCGATAAAAACCCATCTCGCGATCTTAACGGAATCTAACCCGCAGATTTAATAACGTTTTGAAGGTTTACTCGCAGGAGGAAAATAAAAGTCCAGTTTAAAAATAAAAGGAAGGTTTGAAGGAAAATAGAAGATTTCCGCGGAAGAAAAGGAAGGATCGAGAAAAATGGAAAATTCCCGATATAGTCGAATCTGGGCGAAATGGAAAGATCGGATAGCCATGGCGAGGAGTATATAAATAGGAGGTCTAGGGCAGAAGCAAAACACACGAAATTCAGAGCTCTCACCACCAAAACTAGCATTTAGGAATCTTTCCGTTTTTCTGTTAGCGAGCTGCGTCTCAATTAGGGTTTTTGGTTCTTAAGTTTTCGGCTACTCTCTTTGTACCAGTTCAACGCAGATTCGGAATAAGAACCTCTTTGCTCTCGATTTTCGTTTATCTTTTAATAATTCTAAGTTTTCTCGTTATCTTAATCTTCGTTGTGCGGTTCTGCAGATAGCCGGTTCCTCTGGAAACTTAGGGTTTTCCTGAAGTTTCCTTATTTACGATTATTTGACAGTAGGTGGATTTCGACACTCACAGTTTGGCGCTAGAAGGAGGAGGGTCGGATCTATCTTACACCGTAGCCGCAACATGTCCAACGAAGAAACGATGACTAGTGACAACCAAACTCGCAACGAACGCGACAACGTTGAAACACCACTACCAAAAGACGCGCCTGCGGCCAACGCTACGAACGCTAACGCCGAGACCGTCGAAAAGATGCTTTCCGAGTTTAACAAAAAATCGGAAGAGCAGGAAAAGCTCATTGGTTCGCTCGCAAAACGGCTCGAAACCCTAACTGCGAGAACCAGAGCGATTCGCCCCCGCGGAACTACTAAGATCCGCGGAAGGAGGCTCGATTTCGGCGCTCCTACAGATCGTCCCAGAATCGATCAGGGAAACGTACCGGAAAAAGATTCCGGAAAAGAAAACCCTGACACGACACTGAACGAATCGGAAAAATCTCCTATTCGCGAACAGGAGACCGAAGGCGACGACATCGAAAGGGTCAACCTGGAAACGAGCGACCAGGCCGACTCGACAGATGAAGACGCCGACGTCCATCATAGGAGAAGAAAAACTCGCAGTCCTCAACCGGAGTCTTCTCCCGAACGTTCCTTTACTGGAGACGAAGGGGAACTCGACTTCGTGAGATACGCAAAAACCGCCGAGGAGCGATCTCCGGTCACTCGCAGCAAACGCCGACAAGGTCGGAAAACTGCTGGCGATCTGACCGAGATTCGCGATCTCCGCGAATACATCACCAAAACGGCCGCAGCGGTAAAAGCGGTGAAATCTCAGATTCATCACGCTACCAGTGCCGCGCCCGAGATCGATCTGCTACTGTACGAGTCTCGGAAAACGCCCTTCACGGCCCGCATCATCGAGATCAAACTGCCCGATCCCAGAAAGCTTAAGGTGCCAACTTACGACGGGACGTCCGATCCCAAAGCGCACCTGCAAGCGTTCCAGATCACCATGGGACGAGCCAAGCTCAAGGACCACGAAAAAGATGCAGGCTACTGCCGCCTCTTCGTCGAAAACCTAGAAGGAGCTGCGCTCGAATGGTTCGCCAAACTTAGGCGAAATTCGATCGGAAGTTTCCGTCGACTGGCTTCGGAATTCCTGAAGCAGTACTCGATGTTCATTAACTTGAAAACCTCCGACGCCGATCTCTGGAGCTTGGTGTACAAGGAGGACGAATCTCTCCGCGATTTCATGAGTAGATTCAAACTCGTCATGGCTAGGGTTAGCGGGATTAGCGACAAAGCCGCCATCGACGCGTTAAGGAAATCGCTCTGGTATAAATCGAAGTCCCGCAAATGGATAACTCTCGAGAAACCGCGGACGATCCAGGATGCGCTCCATAAGGCCACTGACTTCATAACCATCGAAGAGGAAACTAAAATCCTGTCCGAGAAGCATAAGCCGACGAAAACATCCGCGAAGGATTACGCGTCCGAGCAGAAGCAGAAAAAGAAAAGCTCTCGTAACGATAAATTCGTCCATCACGAGGGACATGATCTCCGAGGGGCGCATAACTACGCCATCGACTCCGGTTCGGAGCAAGGGCGAACTACGGGTAACACGTGGACGAGAAATTCAAATTACAATGAGAATTCTTTCTGCGACCTCCACCAAACCCGTGGTCATTCCACCGTGAACTGCAAAGTGCTCGGTGCCAGACTTGCGGCAAAATTGGTCGCGGGAGAGCTCTCTGAGATATCCAGTGTCAAGGATCTCATCCGCGATTCGGACCGCGTCCCGAAGAATGACAAAAATACGCAAACCCCGCCTCAAGGAAATCAGTCGGGCGAAAAACGCGGACGAAGAGTAGACGAGAAGGGTAACGATGCTAACCGCCGAAAAATCAACATGATCATCGGCGAATCGCCATACTTTAACGACACCGTCTCGTCAATAAAATCCTACCAACGTAAAGCCGAAACAGGCTCGAGTTGGAAGGTGCCGACGGACGATTCTCCGACAGGGGTAATATCCTTCGACGACGCTGAAACCGGTGGAATTGACCAACCGCATGCCGATCCCCTTGTCATCGATATGGTGATAAGCGATCTAGAGGTTGCTCGAATCCTGGTTGATACCGGAAGCACGGTCAACGTCATCTTCCGCAACACGCTAGCACGCATGGTAATCGACCTCTCGGAAGTCGAGCCGATTCCAAAACCGCTGACTAGTTTTTACGGCGAAACGTCAATGACCCTGGGATCAATCCGATTACCGGTCGTCACGTAAGAAGTGACGAAAATCGTTAACTTCGCGGTAGTCGATTTCCCGGATATCTACAACGTGATTATGGGCACGCCTTGGATAAATTCCATGAAGGCGGTTCTGTCCACGTATCACTTAGGCATCAAATTCCCGACGCCTACGGGAGTCGCAGTAATTTGGGGATGACAAAGACAATCGCGATCTTGCTTCCTGGCCGAACATAAGCTGAGGCAATTGGCGGTCGCGATCGTGAAATCAAAACAGGCAAAGGTCACGCCACCACCCGCAGACGACGACCCGAAGCAAACAACGGCCGAGAAACCAGAAGTTTCCGCACCCATCGCTTCCACCCAACCGGAGGAGACAATCCCGGACAAAGACATCGATCCCGCGACTGAAGCAATCGAGAAGTCTACGACAGCCGAGTAAGCACACTCGCGCAAACAATCAGAACTACGAGATGGCTTGATTTCCGAAAGGAATACGTAGGCAGCTCGCCTAAAGACGAGTTCAGCTATCCCCCCTTCCAAAACAGGGGGGGGGGAGTGGGTGAGTATACGAGTATTCGTATACTCCCAAAATTATTTACAAAATTTCTTTTAGCTTTGTAATCGAAAATTTTTCGAAATTTTTAATAAAGACAAAGTTAGAATATCTCTGCTACCATCGAAAAACGCAAATCCGGAAAATCGCTTCTGCGGTAACAACTACTTAATCGTTTTTATCAAAATTCGCATATCAAAATATTTTCAGAAAGAACTGGCGAGACGTCGCCTAAAGATCTCAAAGAAAAATATTTCCCCAAAGTCCGTCCGCGACTATAAAAACACGAACGCTCGGCGATTGGCCCCGTCGAGCACGCTAGCCGTCCTAAACAAACGCACCGACCTATCGGTCCGCATACATCCGACTAGGATAAAATAGCGCGCTATAAAAGAAATCCAAATTTTTGGTCAGCACTTCCGGGCAACTTAGAAATTGTTCCCGGTGAGATGCTCGGTTCCAAACAGACGAATCGTATAAGCCGAGAACCTATCGCAGATTCTAAATCGGTATGGAATCAGGTTAAAATCGCAACGGGCAAAACGAAAGCCGATTAGTCATCGCACAGCCCCAATCCGAAAGTAAACCTAGGTCTTGCCCTAAACCCAGCACACTGGTCGCTAACGTCTCAAGGCATGAATCGAGATCCTAAAGGCATGTCTC
>CAKOAT010146932.1:3604-23671 GCA_932364175.1 Eruca vesicaria subsp. sativa | reverse complement strand
TGATTTCTCGAGTTTTATAAAGCGATTCTCGAGTTTTATAAAACGATTTCTCGAGTTTTATAAAACGATTCTCGAGTTTTATAAAACGATTCTCGAGCTTTATAAAACGATTTCTCGAGTTTTATAAAACTGTTCATTTTGTATTCTTGCGGAAAGTTTTGGCTATTAATTCCGTCGTACCGATTTTGACCCCAACAGTCTTGCAACCTAGAGGACGTCTAACACCATAGAATTAGACAAGATGCAAGAACCTACTACCTTTGGGAGACAGAGCAAAAGAGGCACAAACTACAGAGATCATCATGGCAGAGCAACAAGTGCAACACTCAATCAACTAAAGATCACCACCTCTCTCTACCATCGATCGAAGATACGGCTGGCACATCGATCGATTCTAACTCTAAAACTTTTATTTTAACTAAAGATTATTATCTTGATGAGTTTCTAAAGCCAAAAGAATTTGGTGTTATTAGGGACCCAGAAGGTAATGCACGAGCCATGGATGGAAGGATTCTACAAGTTTTCAAAGAAGACATAGTAGAAATCCATCAGATGGCCAATGGACCAGAAAATCTCTTTTAGAAGCAGCTAGGCGTGATGCAGCAACCATCGACCACACAGATCAGCCACCGTCGATCGTTAAGGATACTCATCCATCGATCGACAGGACAAGACGTGTAACGATCGATCAAAACAAATATCATGAACCGGTTTTGGAACTAGAGCTTTACACCAAAGATGAAATCAACGAGATGATTGGTTGCATGAGTGATTGGCAGAAAGAAGCAGTAGATAAGCTCACCAATAATCTGGATACGACCTATGTGATTTTGCAATAAAGCATTAGTGGATTGACCACGCGAATGAAGGAGATGGAAGCAGAACAAGCTAGTCTGAAGACCCATCAACCGATGCCACTATGGACACATTGATCGACACGAATGACAAACCAGAGAAGGAGGAGCTGGTGACAGGACAGAATTGGGACGAGGTATATCTCGATGCACGGATTGACGCGATACATCACCTCCTTACCAACAACATCAACTGGTTAAGCATGAGGATTGAGTTGCTACAGCAGGATTTGGATACGATCCATGAATAAAAGCATGAGAAAAGCAAATTGATTGATACATATGCCATGAAATCGATCGATGCTAAGATTTTGGACATCGAGAAAAGGATGAAAATATGCGAAGATGAGCATGATCACTACACATCACCATTCATGCGGTACTTACACACCTTAGACGTACGGATGACTGCTTTGCAACAAGAGGTCACCACAATTCAGATGAAACTCAATTTCCACCTACCATCCTCATCATCGATCGACACACGCAAAGGATTTGATCGACGTGAAGAAGTTACCAGAGCAGAAATTCTATACCAGAACAAAAGTTGACCAGATCATTGATAGGATCTACAAAGCTCTAAACACCACCGAGGATAGGCTTGACAAGAGAGGTGATGACATATTCTTCCCTTTCAACAACAGCATCAGTGGACTACATTCAGTCCATACAAGGACAAAAGAAGCTGTTACAAGAAGAATTGGTTACATCTGCATCAAGTGACAAAACATTAGGAGCACCGACAGAATTTGTCTATGATAAAGTTCAATGGAACAACATCAACAGTGTATGCAGGAGAAACTTCAGCACATTGTAGACACAATTATAAAGAGGGATGAAATATGGGACATAAGTGATGAAGCCACAGGAAGTTTCATTGCTAATTGGTTCAACATCAACAGAGAAGTGGTGGATACTTTTTTCCAACAAGTAGCTCATTTTCCACACAATATCTCACCCAACGTCAACAATCAAGCTAAATGACTATAACAAAGCGTTGAGTAGGAGGCAACCCACTATTAAGTATTTTTTCTTTTGGTTTTCTTTTATTTCATTAATTCTTTTTCATTTTTAATTTTGCAGGTTTTATAAAAAAAACAAGGAGAAACGAATGACCATCTCATTGACCGACGAAGGATAGTCAAAAAAGATCGACAGACGATCACCTACAACAATCGATGTACTCTCATACAAATCAATCGATTATTCATTCCGGTCAGGTTCATCTTTCTTCCTTGTTACATTAAGTACTTATGATTTCTTTTCTTTCGCCATAACTCCAATTTTTTTTTTTTTACACTGGGACAGTGTAATTTAAGTCTAGGGGGAGGTTTACTGATAATTTATTTGCTATGAGTCTTATAAAAAATTGTTTTCAAAACTACTTTTATTAAACTCAAGAAAAGGGATAATGATCGTATTTGATTTATACTTGTTATCTAACCACTTTTTCGCACCATTTTAGATTTTATGATTACAGATGGTACTAAAGATTCTAAAGTGGATCATCTATTCACACTTACTTAGATTGTTTGAAGAAACCAAAGCTGACCTCCAACACTAAACCTGACACAACTGCATGTATTGGGGCTTGGTATACATGGGATCTGATTCTTAAAACAAGTCTAAAAGGTAAATCCTTGTGTAGATTTATCACCTTTTCTCTCTCTATTTTGACCCTAGATAGTTAAGTAGATTAATAGATTCAAAAAAAAAAATACTAAGTTTATTAGCTTTTTAGTTAGGAGGAATCAAAACAGGACTTTTGGTGGCTATACAACCATTAAGGCTTGCTTCATAATGATTCCAATAAAAGAATTCCAATGGGACTTGGTGGCTACAACCATTAAGGCTCACTTCATATGAATTCTTGGATATAGGTCAAAAAGAAGTGATCATGACTTGGTGGCAAACACCATGAAAGCTTGTTTCATGGAAGCTTGTCCAATCTTGGTCAATAATCATGCCTTAGAAGCAGATTTTGAGTCGAGAGAGAACTTAGAAGAGAGAAAAGATAGGAACTAACTTTTACCTGCAGATCCATATACTTGTTTGAGATTCCTTGCATCCTGTAATCGTTACTCCCAAGGTAAAGCACGCATTTCTATTTTATGTTAAGAAATGAGGTTAGTTGGGGAATGTCAGATTATATTTGCTAAGTTGTTGGTTAGATGAATTTGGTTGCTAAGCTAGGATATGACAAAATGAACTTGTGTGGTCAGAACTTCTTAGAAGTGGATTGCAATATTATAGAGGTTATGATTTCAAAGTTTTTAAATCTGTAAGTCCCTATTCTTTTCAAACCTCTTTCAGAGAGACTGCCTGTTTGTTTTGCTTGAGAACAAGCAAAAGGGTAAGTCTGGGGGAGTTTATTATACCATGATTTTGATCCGTTTTTAGTCATGGTATATTGGTGTTTTTACTACTATTTATTATATTATAGAAGTTTTTAAGCATATTTATAGGTTAAGGAGTAGTTTGGAAGAAAGTGATGTTTTTGGAGCATTTTAGAGAGAATTGAAGAAATTACTCAATTTGGAATCGACCACGATGATCGAGGTAGACATGAACTGACTCACGTCGCTCGACATGCACCTTGCATGATCGATCGATGCCGTAGGCGCGGAGACCAATTCGCGAGACAAGCCAACTTGAAGCCCAAACATAATGAAATTATGATTTTACCCCTGACGAGTTTTAACCTAAGTTTATACTCTGCCAAAGTGTTAGAAGCATAGAGAGTTGTTTTGAATTCTTTTCACAGTAAAAAGTTTTAGGAATATTTATAGTTTGGGAGAGAATATCATCAGAGAGATTTGTGATTGGAACTTTATTGTTTTCTATCTATATATCTATATTATGCAGCTTTATTACTTTGCTTGTGTTATGAATTGCTTAGCCATGTCTGAGTAATTCACTTGTCAGAATTAGGGTTTAAATAGGTTAAAGGGATTAGCCCCAACTATAGGATTGCTTGTTGTGGTATTCATTAATAGGATGTACTTAATGCTCACCTGAATCTAGGATTATTAGGTTGTTTAGATATCTTTGAATAACTCTGATAGTCTTGAACACATCCTGATTAAGCTATGATTTTACTAGAAACACAACAAGAGTTTGATCTAGGGATCCATAATGAGTCTTTGTTAACTCACGTGTAACGCTTGGCTAGCCGCATCGATCGATATTCCCATAAGAAATCAATCGATGATGAGTAAAGTGAATCGGTCGATATTCCTTTAGAATAATCGATCGCCACTGTCATTGATCGGACATTCTTGTCTAGGTCAATATTCTAGTCAATAAGCTTATTTATTAAATGAGAGTTTAGTAAATTTGTTGCTAAGATAGTTAATGATCTTTAATACCATGCAAACAACTAGATAGCACATATAGGATTATAATCTCCAACACCTGAATAAAAGCCCTAAGTCTAACACCTTTCCATTTCAGTTTCACAAACCTTATTCCATTCTCATTAAGTAATTGTCTTGCTTAATTAGAATATTTCATGTTTACTTGCTTACTGCGATATACTATTTATATTCACCTAGATTATCGATTGATTAGATTTAATAGGTTCCATAACTCCTTGTGTATTCAATCCCTAAGTACTGCAATAGTATTTGAGAGAGTAAGTTGCTACATAGGGTAATATTTGAGCAAGTATCACCTGCCCAAAAGGTGTATGATGAAATGTCTGAACCAACTCTTCAATGCTTTTAGCTTGCTTTATTACCTAAGAGATTAGTTGCTAAAGAAGTTAAGATTGATATTAGACTTGTTATGCATGTTTGATTTAGTAACATTCAACCTAAGAGATTGAATGCTTGAGTTCCTTTAGCAAAAGAGCATTCTACTAGAGATAGAGCTTGTTTAGGATTGTGTCTAGGC
This sequence comes from Eruca vesicaria subsp. sativa, assembly GCA_932364175.1. Lineage (NCBI taxonomy): Eukaryota > Viridiplantae > Streptophyta > Magnoliopsida > Brassicales > Brassicaceae > Eruca > Eruca vesicaria. Next base: position 18,923 of record CAKOAT010146932.1, on the reverse strand, counting down.
ATAAGGAAAGTGTTTGATTGCTATCTTGCCATCTTTACATTGGATCTACATCACCCAATATCAAATGTCTAGGCCCATGAGTCCTCTTGCTTCATTTTGAGAAAGAAAGATCATCCCTTTATTGCATTAGCTTATTAGTTCTTTCATACCATCTTTAAAACTGGATTGCACTTAGCTTAAGCATGAACTTTCATTCCATTTACTTTAGAAGGACTTAAAACTGGTTTGACATCTTTTATACTACATTATTTGATTAGGAGCCTTGGAAAACTCTTAACATCAAATTGGCGCTGTTGCCAAATTCTAAGTTGTGACATTGGCATTTAATCACTTGCTTGAGACTAAGTCATTTTTCTTTTATTTTGTTACTGATTCTCCTTATTCCTCTCCCTTTGCATTTCAAGTGTATGAACTTGAGGAGCAAAGGTTCATCAACCCTAGTCCCAAGAGTTGAAGATATAGCTGCACTTGAGAGGGAGATCGTAAGAAGGAGAAGGGAAAAAGAGCAACAGCTTCACTTACTGAGGTTGGGGGTTTGATATGGAGAACCGGCCTCAAGATGGAGCTGCTCACAATGGCAATGGTCCAGGAGCTGACAACCCTAGACCACAGCGCCAAGCTTGTGCTCTTGGAGACTATGATGATCAACCTCACATCAATGGTCATAGGTTGGGAATCAAAGCACCAGTTGCTGATAACAACAACTTTGAGATCAAGTCAGGGCTGCTCAACACCATAGAAAACAACAACTATCATGGTCTTGCTGCTGAAGATCCTTTTGATCACTTGGACAAGTTTGATAAGTATTGTGGCTTGTCCAAGACCAATGGTGTTTCTGAAGATGCCTTCAAACTCAAGATGTTTCCTTTCTCTTTAGGAGACAAAGCACACCAGTGGGAGAAGACTCTTCCAAGTGACTCCATCACTACTTGGGATGAGTGCAAGAGAGTATTTCTAGATAAGTTCTTCTCTACCTCAGGGACAGCTAGGATCATGAATGAAATCTCTGGATTTCAACAGAAGAATCTTGAGATCTTTTGTGAAGCATTGGAGAAATTCAAGGGCTACTGGTCTCAATGCCCACATCATGGGTTCAGCAAGGAGAGCTTGCTTAGCAACTTCAATAGAGGAGCTCTGCCACATCGCAGGAACAGGCTTGACACCGCCAGCAATGGTTTCTTCGAAGAACTGAGGAAGAGGCAAAGGAGCTGGTATAGAACATGGCCAAGAGTGACTCAGTCTACAGTGAGAGGATGACAGAAGCAAGAGAACTGATGATCAACAGACAAGGAAGGAGCTGAAGTCTCTACATGAGAAAATGGACATACTTCTCTCAGTCAGAGCTAAACATGAGCAGTTGCACTTTGTTTGTGATCCTATCCAAGAGGAGACTCCTAATATCAACGAGGTTGATGGGTTGGAAGTCCAAGAGGAGTTGTGTTTCATCAACAACAATGGGACTTGGTACAAGAAAGAGCCCAACTTCCAGTACAACAACTACCAGCATAAGTCTTATTCAAACAACCAGCAAGGAGGTTATCAGCCTAAGCATAACTACCATCCTGGTTTCAGCAACCAAGGCAATCAGTCTACTCAAGCTCCAGCTTCAGATTCATGTGAGGACTTCATGTTTAAGGAACTCTTTGATTTTCAAGCTAGAAATGAGAAGACAATGTCTTATGAGTTCAAGAACATCCACTCTAAGGTTGATGGAAGCTACAATGAGCTTGACAACAAGATCATAGACTTGGAGAACCGGTTTTCTTCTATGACTACCACCTCTAAGCGCCCAGGGAAAGACCATTGCAATGTTGTCATCTCTGCTGCTATCTCTGAGACTGAATTGAATCATCATGAGAAAGAGGTAGATGAGATTGAAAGACTCTTGTATGGATCTGAACTTGTGTAGGATGAGACACATATTGTAGCCAAGGCATATGCTCAGGTTGTAGAGAATGTTGAGCAAAAGGTAGTGAACAGATTTGAGTTACAAGCTGTAGTGAAGGTTAAACAGAAGGTTGAGGAAGACGTTGTGCAGCCAGTTGGACTCAGAGCTGAGATAACTCCTTATTACAAGCTCCCATTTCCAAAGAGGTTCATCACTTAAACTCAAAAGAAGGTGATCTCCAAGTTCATGAAAGACTTGAGTGATGTTGAAGTTAAACTTCGAGAGCTTAATACAATGCAAGAGACCTATGTCCAAATGATGCTCATCAAGGGCATACTAGATCACAAAGAAAAAGTAGCAGAGCTTCTAGACATCTCTACATCACTGATTGATCCACAAGTCCCTCCAAAGTCTTTCCCTAAGCTAGAGTCTCAAGGGAAGTTCACATTGTATTGCTCCCTTGGTAAAATCACCATGAATGATGATCTTGTGGATAGTGGTGCCACTGTCAATGTGATCTCAATGGAAATGGTGAAGAGCATTGGTAGTGAAAGCATGGAACCAAACACATCTTCTCTCATGTTTGGGGATTCATCTTCTACAACCCCCATTTTGCCTCATCAAGGACTTCAATTTGAAGATTGGAGCATGCACAATCCCTATAGACCTCATAGTCCTAAATATGGTAACTGAGAAGAGAGCTCCTTTGATCCTTGGCACTCCATTTCTCATAACAGTTGGAGCACAAGAAGGTCAAACTATTCAATGTGAACAAGGCTGTCTCTTACCCTATCCAATATCCAATGGATGTTGGGCATTGTGGAACAATCACTTGTGAAGACCCATCCATTGAGAAGACCCAAGCTGAAGTGGCTGTAACTGAGAAAGAAGATCTTGCTAGAGAGTCTTTTCTAGAGTTGTGTGTAGAGCACTTGGAAAGTGCTAAAAGGGAGGGAGTGAGTGGAGCCACAAAGGCTGCTCATGAAAAGAAGAAGATAGTGAAAGAACCTAACCCTCCACCTCTTGACAAGAAGCCACACACCCTCACTCTCCACGCAACGAAGCTCAAGGATGGAGCCATTGAGTACAAGATCAAGTTCAAGGGAATGTCTAAGCCATTCTCAAGTGCAAGAGCTAACATCACTCTTCAACTCCAAGATAATCCAACCAAGCTTCAAGAGATTCTCTCCCACGTCCTCACCATCACTCTTGAAGGTGGGAAGGACCCTCCTTCACACTAGCAAAGTGGAAAGGTAGTCAAGCTAGAGACTTAAAATTAAGCAAGCTCACTTAGGAGGAAGTCTCATGACTATCCTTGTATATATTTATGCTCTTAGTGTGTTGAATATGGTCAGGAACAAGTTTGGGGGTCTCCTCAATACGCCCAAAGGTCATGTCCAAAGCTTCATTACCACTTGAGGTATCACTCCAACCATTCTATGTATATACCATTGTTTTTATCATGTTTTCAGTATCTCCTTCTCTCCTACTCGCACTGAGACTGTGTGATTTAAGTTTGGGGGAGGTACCAAGTATTTGATCATGTTTGCTTTGTTAATTTTGAGTCTCATGCATTGCATTGTACATACATATATGCATAGAAAAATCCAAAAAAAATTGAAACAATTCCAAAAAGAAACAAAAACAAGCATATAAGTTGCAATAAAACATCTTTAAGACTGAGTCTAGAAGCATTTAGATTGCATTCATACATTGGGAGCTGAACTCATAAGGAAACACATGCTTAGAACTCAAAATGACACTATAGCTAATCATAACAAGTAGCTTAAGCATCTTTTGAAAGGCTTGCATGCTTCGAGCCTTGAAAACTCTTCTTGAAACTTGTTGCTTGTGTGAGATTGACATTCTCCTTGCAACCAACTCCAAAATGAACTTGAAGTTTAATGGTGATGAATTATATGAAATCATGGGTGGTATATATAAGAAACTCTTTTAACAATTAATTAAAGTTTTTGAGATAATCAATCACATGAATGACACCAGAAAAGCCATAACAACTCTAGTATGATTGAAGAAAAGTGTTGCTAAAAGAGATATCATACATTGAACAGACATGCCTGGACCTGTGTTATATCATGCTTTGCTTTCTTATCATCTCAATCATCTATACCACCAACACTATAGTTTTATAGTATATGAAACTAATGCTATCACTTTGTAAATTAGACTGTACAAAAGAATAGTATAAGAACGTAATTGTTTGAATAAATATTTGACTACTATTTTTGTATCAGTAAAAAGCATTTTATAGTGTGTCATCTATCTTGCTTATGGGTACTTGTATGCTTGATCATGGATCTTATACACATTTGGGTTTATTTTATCCTTTCTACCATTCTTTGATAATCCAAATGGCACTTCCTTACCATTTAGCCCTTGCCATTCTTTGAAGCCTAAATCATATTTTCTTGAGTGAGGCATTTTATTGATAGCTTGTCATGTGAAAATCTTGAGAGTATTGGGGGCGACCTTGGTTTGTTCTTATCTTGGCTAGCTATAGAACCTTATGTGAGCTAGCACTTAGGATGGGAAGTGTTTTATTGTAGTAAAAAGAGTAAATCTTGGGTTTTTAGGTGATTTATAAGTGAAACGAATGAACCAAAGAAGTGAAAAGAGAAGAAGAGCCACTAGGGACCAAAAGAAAATAAAATAAAAGCTCTAGAATCATCAAATAGATACCCCTTAGAATAATTATAAAAAAAAGAAATTAAAAGGGTCAAGAATTGACCAGGGAAAATCATAAGAAGAATAGGAATAGAGCTTAAGTAAAAGAATGAAAAGAAGAGTCCCTAGTTGGTTTAAAGAAAAAAAAAAGAGTTCATTGGGTAGTGAAGAAGAGAATGGTCTTAAGAGTCTTTAGAATGGAATGGGTTTGGGATTAACACCAACAGAAAGGGTGGAATTGAAAAGTGTCTAGGAAAAGCGTAGAATGATGAGAACAAGCAATGTATGCATGAATTGCTCTTTTTCTTAAGCAAATTTTGCATAATGATCAAGCTCCTATTCGTGAGTGTAAACCACTAGATAGAAATGTGCTGAAACCCCTCTTTTATTCTCACTGAGCCATTTCACTTACCAAACCAAATGATTGAGATCAAGTTTCCATTTGCAAGAATTCACCTTATTAGCTTTTACTTAATTAAATGTGAGGGTTAGTTGAGGAGAATTGTTGATTGGTGATCCACAACTTGTTTTATAGTAATGAGTCTTGATAGGCCTTGAGAAGCTAGAGTGTACTAATTGAGATTGCTTATGCTATAGGTTATGTTTGTCTAGGATGTGGTGTTGAGTATAAGAAGTGTATCATTTGGTTTTGAGTTCCCATTTTCAATCCTCTCTCCCTTTGATCCTTACGAGTTACTTGAGGACAAGTAAGAGAATAGTTTGGGGGGGGGAGTTAATATATTTCATATTTGCATTGTTATAGCATTTCATTTTGTACATAAATCATCATATAGATTAGGAATTATGCATCTCTAGGATCCATATTGCATTCATATGTCTTAATCAGGTGTTGAAGATCCTTTTTGGTGATTTTGATGACATGGGAGTTGTTTTGGAGCCAAGAAGGGAGATTTGTGCTCGTTTCATCTCACCAGTCTAAGTACCGTAGCGATCTGTGTTAGTCGCTAGGAGAACTTGCGAGTCACCGTAGCGACATGGCGTGGTCGCTACGAAGAGAAGAAATGGTGTTTCAGATTGGACTAAGTGCCATAGTGACATGAGCGTAGCGACTTCACCTTGTCGCTATGGACTTGTGTGCATCGCCATAGCGACCTTTGTAGCGACTTGGGTTGGTCGCTACAGACCCTGAAGAAGTGATTGAGCCGTAGCGACCAGAGCATAGCGGGATGACCACGTCGCTATTAACGAAAACAGTTTATTTTCATTTGGTTTGTCCTACTTGTTTTGGGATTTATAAATACCCTTAACCTTATTTTGGGGATCTTATCTTCTTTTCTCTCTAAGAACACATAGAAAACTTGAAGAAATATTGAATCTTTAGTTTCTTTTCTTCTCACTACAAGAAAACATGTGTTTGGCGACTGCAAGTCGCGACTAATAGTGTAGTCGCCAAATTTAGCGACTCAATTCCGACTAGTTGGCGACTATTCTGCGACTACAAAAAATAAGACGTCGATCGGTCGCCTATCAGCGACTGACTTGTGGACTCACCAAACAGTGGTAATTTAACGACTAAACTGCGACTATATAGAAGTCGATATATATTAGTCGCATATCAGTCGCAAATATGCGACTACTCTGCGGCTACCTTATTGCAGTCGTAAATCGGTCGCTTCTTAGGGACCACTCCTGTCAGTCACCAAGTAGTTGTCAATCTCACGACTATTTTGCGACCACCGTTCCCACGCAGTTATGAATCAGTCGCTAAAAACTGATATAAAAACGTGTTATACATTTTTTTAAAGTTCACCTATTTTTTTTAGGGACCACTTCATTCAGTCGCCAAATAATCGTCAATCTAACGACTATTTTGCGACCACTGTTCTCATGCAGTCGCGAATCAGTCGCTAAAAACCAGTATACAACGTGTTATACATTTTTTAAGTGCACCTAATTTTTTTCCCATCAGTCGATTTGTAGTCGCCAATTAGTCGGCCATTTATATATATATATATATAAATGCTTCAAGCCTTCTTCTTCTCTTCACTCGAACGAAACTATAAAAAAAAATTAAAAAAACGAAATTTTAAACTATACAAAAGTTTTATGTTGTATAATGTATTACAACAATTCAAATTTACGAGAGTGGATGTACAAGAGGATCGATGAGGAGACGGAAAAATTCTCAGAAGAGTTCATAGCAGGGGTGGAACAATTTATGACATTTGCAAATAGTCAGCTTTTAACACAAAGCAATGGCGGTAAGTTTTTTTGTCCTTGCATTGTTTGCCGGAACGATAAGTTTCTTCCGGGATCAAAAATTTGGAAACATATATATAGTAGAGGATTTGTTCCAGACTATTATGTTTGGTATAAACATGGAGAAGAAATCAATATGGCTTTAGGAACGAGTTATGTTGACCCGACACATTTAAGTGATAGTGAAGAAGTTGGTAATGAAGATAATTATGTGGATATGGTGAATGATGCATTTCTTGATAGTGTGAGTTTTGATAACTATCAACAGGATGATAGTTATCAAAATGTAGTTGACCCACAACGCAACCATTCGAAGAAGTTTTACGATTTGTTAGAAGGAGCACAAAATCGTTTGTATGATGGTTGTCGTGAAGGGCAGTCGCAGTTATCCCTAGCTGCTCGGGTCTTGCAAAATACGGCATATTATAATCTGAATGAATAGTGTGGGAATTCGGTATGTCAAATGTTGACGGACTATTTACCAAAAGGAAACACGGCAACCGAATCACATTACGAGACCGAGAAGTTGATGCGTAATTTAGGGCTCCCATATTATACAATTGATGTTTGTGCTAACAATTGTATGATCTTTTGGAGAGAAGATGAAAGATGGGAAAATTGTCAATTTTGTGGTGCGGACAGATGGAAGCCAAGGGACAAAAAATATAGAACCAAAATACCATATAGTCATATGTGGTATCTACCTATAGCTGATAGACTGAAGAGAATGTATCAGAGCAAGAAGAAAGCAGCGGCAATGAGATGGCATGCTGAGCACCAAGCAAAGGAGGGAGAGATGTGTCATCCATCTGATGCGGTAGAATCGAAACATTTTCAAGATATACATCCCCGGTTCGCCGAAGAACCTCGTAACGTTTATCTTGGATTATGCACAGATGGATTCAATCCATTTGGGATGTCTCAGAATCATTCGTTGTGGACTTTGATCTTAACTCCACATAATCTACCCCCTGGTATGTGTATGAATACATAGTACTTCTTTCTTACAATTCTGAATTCAGGGCCAAATCATCCGCGAGCTAGTCTTGATATCTTCGTCAAACCTTTGATTGAGGAGCTAAAAGAATTGTGGTCAACTGGAGTCGAAGCGTACGACGTGTCTTTGAACCAAAATTTTAATCTAAAAGTTGTGTTACTGTGGACGATAAGCGACTTTCCGGCGTACGGCATGCTATCAGGATGGACGACCCATGGTAAATTGGCTTGTCCAGTTTGTTGTGACTCTTTCCTCACCTTCTTCTCAAACCCTAGCCCTCTCAGTCTCCTCTCTCTCAATCAACCTCTAGTAGCGATGATGGCTCAAACGAAGCGACGAAAGAAGGCCACGAAGTCAACGGCCAAGAAACCATCACCCCTTCCCTCTCAGTATGAGTTTTTTCCCAAGACTACATCGCCTCCGCCTCTTACCAAGTGCCAATCTGGACCGTCTGTGAGTGACTACCCACCTCCGACGCAGCTGTTTCAGACGTCGACGTCCCAACCTCCAGCAGCCTCAGATCCGTTACGACAAGCATCTCCACCGCCTCGACCTCGAGGATCTCAAACATCGGCGACTGAACAACCTCCACCGTGCCAATCTCCTGTGAGTTCACGAGCTCAAAACTCTGACAGCACACAAGGTCCAGAAGCCGAGTTCCCAGAGGACCCAACTCTCTCTGAAGACCAGATGGAGGTTCTAAACGACTTGCTTTCACAGCCAGGCCGAGAGCTCTGCACTCAAGTCCTTTCTCCCACCGTCAAGCCTGGAACCACATGGTGAGTTGATTCTCTATTTCTTAAAGTTTGGTATTTTCTTGAAGTTTTGTCTTTTGTTTTACATGAAAGGTTGGTCTTTTTTTTATATGTTGGGTTAAGCTGAATTTTATTACATGATTAAAATGAAAGTTTGGTCTTTTATTAGAGTTTGGTCTTTTCTTAAAGTTTAGTCTTTTGTTTAAGGTCTTCAGCTTGCTTTGTTTACTTATTCACGATAGATGTTTGGTCACTGATTTCGATTATATTGGTCTTTTGAATACCATCATGTCAAATTGTATTTATATAGTTAATTTTTTGTACGATTTGTTTTTTCTTATCAAGTTTTAATTGACTTGAGATTTGAGGTTTGCTTCGTTTGTCACTTATCAAGTGTTTGATGTTTGCTCACTGGTTTCTTCTTCTCTGTCGCTTTGTTCAATGTTTAATGTTATCTTGCTGATTTCTTTTTCTTTATTGCTTTGCTCACTGTTTAGTTCACTGATTTCTTTTTTTTTTGGTTTATCAGTTTTGGTTCTCTTTTTTCTAAGATATGAATTACTTTGTTACTGTTTTCTGAGGTTCGGTCGTGACAAGGGTGGCCTTACCCGGAAGATCACAAAGATCTTTACAAACAAGTTTGATGATGCTTTCTACAGTTGGACTGTTGTTCCTCGGGATAGACAGGAAAGGTTCTTTGTTGAATTTTCAGTTAAGTTTCCTCTTTTAAACTTCAAAATTAAAATATTGTTTAATTTCATTCTTAACATCAAATTACTATTCTGTGTTGTAGTTAAATTACACTTGGCATCCATCTCAAACCAGTTTGGTTCAGCAAAACTTTGACGAAATATGCCAAAGGCGTATGAAGGACATGGTCAGCAAGTGCAGGAGAACTCGAAATCGACCAATTTGGATTAATCGTAAATTGTGGTTACAAATGACAACATATTGGGACACTGAGGAAGCCATAGCCAAGAGTAAGACGGCTTCATCATCTAGGATGTCTGAACGTGGAGGACTAGGTCCTCATACGTACAATTCCGGGCAGAAGTCTTTCCAACAGATTGAACAAGAAATGGTAAGTTATGTCTATATGTAAAAGTTAGATTTTATTCTGTCTCATTATCCTTTCATTTTTTTTTACCATTTCAGGTTGATGAATTGTGTAGACCTGTAACTCTTGGTGAAGTTTTCATCAAGACTCATACAAAAAAAGATGGCAGCTTTGCCGACAGGAAAGCTCGGAAAGTTGCAGAGGCTTATCAGAAAAACAAGCAGGCTAAGTTGACCAAGCTTGAGACTGAAGCCTCAGAGGCTTCAGATGTTACTTCTCATCCTCCACAACTCTCCATAGATGATGATAATGATCTCTTTCTTAAGGTAAGTTGTTTTTTTTTTCTCTGGTTAGTTGTCTTAAATAATTATATTGTTTTCTACCATGTTCTTATTATGTTTTTTTTTTTATCAATGATAACTCTGAAATTTTAATTGTTTTTGTAGTCTACTTTCACAAGTGAAAGAGTCCACCCTATGGATTAGTCAGCCTAGAGCATACTCTTGTGAATGGAAAGCGGAAATATGTTGAATGCTCATCTTCAGCATTATTTGACCTCCAAGAACAGCTGGCCGAAGCTCACTGCAAGATCGAGAAGCAGGCAGCTTACAATGCCAAGCTAAAAAAGCAGATGGAGAAGCAGGCAGCTTACAATGCCAAGCAAAAAAAGCAGCTCAAAGAATTTTCTATAATGGAAAATTTTATGCCTGCAACTGATTCCTAGGTATCTGATATACAAAGCTTCTAATCAAGATGATGAAGATGAAGAAGATGATGAGGATGATGAAGATTAGGTTTCTTTTGTAGCTTGCACTTGTTTTTTTTTTATAAGAAACATGATATTTTGGTTTCCTCCTCTCATAGGAGTTTTTTGGAACTTCTGATGTATCAAATATAATCTAAATATATCAAATTCGGATATTTAATTTGGTTTTTTTTTTTATTTTTAGATTCAAAAAATTCGGTTCCTAATTTATTTAAAAAAAAAAATTTGAGCTAATTATTCGCCAAATCAGAAGAATATTAGTCGGTAAATTGAAAGCAGATTTGCGACTGATTTACGACTAAGTAACGACAACATTTGGCGACTGATTTAGTGACTTAATAAATGACCACATTTGGCGACTGATTTAGCGACTGAAAATTTGGCGACCGAGTAACGACTACAAAGTGGCGACTGATTTAGCGACTATTTATTTCGCGAATTAATAGACAACTACATTTTGGCGACTGATTTAGCGACTGACTATTTTGGCGACTTAATAAACGACCACTAATATGGTCGTCTGTAGTTGCAGACTAGTCGCAAGTTAGTCGGAATATATTACCACCGAATTGTGACTAAATTGTGACTATTTGTCTCTGTCACAATTTAGTCGTTAATTAGTCGCTAATTGACGACCGATTAACGACCGATAGTTTTAGCGACGCAGTAATTCACTACCAAGGTGATCAGTCGCAACTCAGTCATTTTTTGTAGTTTAGCGACTGATTGAAGACTGATTTTGTTGTCGGAATATTCATGTTTTCTTGTAGTGTCTTATTTTTGTTTGATTGTTTGATTAAACTTGCTTCTCAACATGATTTCTCTTAAATCAACCATGTGTTTAAGGTTAATCATGAAGATTAATGAGTAGACTTCTTTTGGATTCATGGGCTAGGGTGATTAAGGGTGATTAGAGAAGATCTAGGGTGTTTAGTGTTAGATTTACTTGTTTCCTTGCTTGTTGAGGGTTCTTAATGCCATTTTAGTCTTGATCATACATAAATGAATCTCTAGGCATTTCCTGCCCACAAGGTGTATGATGAAATGTCTGAACCAGCTCTTCAATGATTTTAACTTGCTTTACCTAAGAGATTAGTTGCTAAAGAAGTTAAGATTGCTATTAGACTTGTTCTCCATGTTTGCTTTAGTAAGATTCAACCTAAGAGATTGGATGCTTGAGTTGCTTTAGCAAAAGAATATTCATCTAGAGAAAGAGCTTATTTAGAATTGTGTCTAGGCATAAGGAAAGTGTTTGATTGCTAGCTTGCCATCTTTAGATGGATATACATCACCCAAGATCAAATGTCTAGTCCTATGAGTCCTCTTGCTTCTTTTTAGAAAGAAAGATCATCCCTTTATTGCATTAGCTTATTACTTCTTAATTCATACTATCCGTAAAACTGGATTTCACTTAGCTTAAACATGAACTTGCATTCCCTTTGCTTTAGAATCACTTAGAACTGGTTTGACATCCTTTATACTACATCATTTGATTAGGAACCTTGAAAACTCCTAACATCATTGACTCACAACATCACAATACCTATCAAGATGTGTGGAATCGTCATTTCGCTGGGTCCCAAAAATACTTCACAACCCCCAACTTTGATTACCCCTCTAACCTTTTTGATTAAGGGTCTTACATCTAACCCCTAAATTAGGCCTCAAATATGGAAGATTTAGTGCAGATGGTGAAGGAAACCTTTGTATCGAGACTAAGAATGTGACTTTCAAATGATCATACCAATATATGACTTGGATGAAGATTAAAAATAGGGATGGTTCAACCCTCAATTCATCTCTAATGACGAGGTTTTTGTGAAAGTCTGACATGTAACCGAGGAGGTTAACCAATTTTATACAATCTCACAGAGGATCAATGGTATTACACCCCCCCCGGGGGGGGGGGGGGGGGGCCTGCCCCACACGGTTCTTTCATATCAAGTGAGGACCTACGCCTGCAACCATAAGGATAATGTTGAATGTGCCGGATTTGAAATCATAGAGGTCTCGTGAAGTGACTATGGATAGTGTGTTAGGGCCGATGGCGGGGAGTTACGCACTGTTACCAGCATATATGAAACTCATACAAACAACAAGCTCAGGATCTAAGTGTTCTTGAAAAGATAGAAATTGTTGCAAGATGTATATATGCTCTTTAAGTTTGCATTCACTGATTTTGGGGGATCTGTGAAAGGCTACCATTACATGCGAAAAGTGATTATCATTGATAGAGCTAGTTTGAAAGGGAGGTATGGAGGAAGGTCTGCATGTCCACAAGATGGAAATTTCCAAAAAAAAAAATCTCCTTGCATTCGGTGTCATTTATAATGAGATGATGAATCATGGGAGTGATTCTTGAGATAGTTGCAAACTTATATTGGGGATTCTGCGGAGATGGTGTTCATCTAAGACCGGCATTGTATCATGTATACAAACCATTCTTTTAACAAAATTATTTCAGAACCAAAATCCACCATAGTTGATGCCGCAACATCACAACATATGTCAAGATGTGTGGAACCATCATTTTTCCGGCGCCCAAAAAATACTTAGCACCCCCACCTGCAATTACCCCCCCCCCCTTCTCTCTCTGTCATTTGGTACATGCTTATATTGCACTTCTGCAAGAGGCCTTGTGTATCCTTATCTTCTATAACGAGTATATTTTCTGCACCCTTTACCCATGTCACCCCAGTCTAGTGAGAAAATATGTAAATGTTGTATCCATACAATTTCACATTTACAAATATAATCGAATATACTTATTAATTACACACATATCTTCTCCTCTCCTCTCGATTGAATTAGAAGCTTAACGAGCTACCTAGTGGCCTTTTAAAAAACAGGAGGGAGAAGATCTCCAGTTCCTTCAACAAATGGCATGGGATAAATCTTTCCCTCATATTAACTATGCCAATTATCTGCAAAATAAGTAGTTACAACCAACAATTTGGTGGATATGTTTGCTCTCACCGCTGCTCTGACCGCATGTTTACATGGAATCTTTATATGTTCGAACGTGTTACATGTGCAGGTTCCAGTTAGGAGGTTAACCATGAAACACTCTAATGACTATGATTTAACCTGAAAATCCATTTCATGTATGCCACAGACAGGCAACGCAGTATAATCTTTAATGTTACCTTCCACAATACGAAGATGGGGTGCAAAGTCTTTTTTGGGCCCGGCGAAATGATAGTTCCACACGTCTTGACAGATGTTGTGATGTTACGTTATCAACCACTGTGTTTTTTGGTTCTAAAATACTGCTCTATAAATAATGGGTTGTATACATGCTACCATTTAGGTCTGAGGCAAACACCAGCTCCACAGAATTCCCAACAAATGTTTGCAACTATCTCAAGAACCACTCCCATGATTCGTGGTTCTCGCTATCACCGACACCAAAAGCAAAGGAAAAATTTGTAAATTTCCATCATGTGCACATGCAGACATTATAGAGTTTCCATACCTCCCTTTAAACTTGTTCTATCAAAGATAATCACTTTTCGCATGTAATTGTAGCCTTTTACGGATGCACTAAAAGCAATGAATGCAAACTTAAAGAGCATACATCTTGCAACAATATCTGTATTTTCAAGAACACATATAGATTTGGGGTTTGTTGTTTGTGGGAGTTCTATATATGCTGAAAAAAGTGCATAATTCGCAATCGGCCCTAACACACTATTCATAGTAACTTCACAAGACCTCTATGATTTCAAATCTAACACATTCGTCATTTTCCATATGGTTGCAGGCATAGGTCCTCGCTTGATATCAATGAATCATATAGGGGGTAATCGAAGGTGGATGTGAAGTCTGTTTTTGGCCTCACTTAAATGATGGTTCCAAGCATCTTTTCAGATGTTTTGATGTTGCAGCGTCAACTATGGTGATTTTAGGTTCTGAAGTACAGTGTTATACGGAATGGGTTGTATCTATGCTGCTTAATGTCTGCATGTACAGAAGATGAAAATTTCCAAAAAAAAATTCCCTTGCATTTGTTGTCGTTGATACTGAGAATGATGAAACTTGAGAGTGGTTTGTGAAACAGTTGCAAATATTTTTTGGGGATTCTACGGAGCTAGTGTTTGTCTTAGACCGGCATGGTAGCATGTATACAACTCATTTTATATAACACTGTATTTCAGAACCTAAAACCACCATAGTTGACGCCGCAACATCAAAACATCTATCAAGATGTGTGAAATCATCATTTCACTGAGGCCAAAAAGAAACTTCACACCCACTTCCGATTACCCCCCCCCCCCCATATGGTTCATTGATATCAAGTGAAGACCTACGCTTGCAACCATAAGGATAATGCTGAATGTGTTGAAATTGAAATCATATAGGTATCATGAAGTCACTATGGATAGTGTGTTAAGGCCGATGGTGGGGAGTTATACACTGTTGCCAGCATGCATATATGGAACTCCTACAGACAATAAACCTCGGATCTATATGTGTTCTTGAAAAGATAGAGATTGTTACAAGATATATGCTCTTCAAGTTTGCATTCATTGATTTTAGGGTATCAGTAAAAGGCTACCATTACATGTGAAAAGTGACTATCGTTGATTGTTGGGGTCAAAATCGGTACGACGGAATTAATAGCCAAAACTCCCCGCGAAAATACCAAAAGAGTAGTTTTATAAAACCCGAGGACTAGTTTTATAAAACTCAAAGTCATTTATAGAACTCGTAGACTGTTTTATAAAACTCGAAGATCATTCTATAAAACTTGAGAAATCATTTTATAAAACTCGAGAAATCGTTTTATAAAACTCGAGAAATCGTTTTATAGAACTCGAGAAATCGTTTTATAAAACTCGAGAAATCGTTTTATGAAACTCGAGAAATCGTTTTATAAAATTCGAGAAAATCGTTTTATAAAACTCGAGAAATCGTTTCATAGAACTCGAGAAATCGTTTTATAAAACTT
>CAKOAT010146821.1:9040-62229 GCA_932364175.1 Eruca vesicaria subsp. sativa | reverse complement strand
AAAAAAAAAAAAAAAAAAAAAAAAAAAAAAAAAACATGGACTGTAAGCAGCTGTGAGTCTTCTGTTTCTCCCCAACTCCTCTCGCCTTCCGTATATCCAGTCAAGCAATTACTATCCATTTTAATTCTTTTATTTAGGTTTAGTTTGTAATTTGGTTATCATCGGTTTTGGCATCAGAGATTCCATGGGAAGACAATAACATATGGACCACATCGCTCTTTACATGTTCTGTCTCCAAATATTTCCTCTCAGTTTTGGTGGTTTATCCATGGTTTCCTGCATCCTCCACCAGCCTCTTCTTGATCCTCAGACCCAAGTGAGTGAGTCCTTTTCCTACATTTACTATAAGGATTAGCAGATCATGGTGTGTGTAAATCTAGTCATAATCAATCATCGCTGCTTTTGCTTGTCATCCTCAAGCCCATTATTTTTCCTACTGGGCTACAAAGTACAAGAGCTGTCACTTGTGTTGGAAGAAATTGTTTCTTCTTGATCAAGGCACACAAAGGTTTCACACAAACGTGCTCTGTTTATATATAGAGAAAACAAAGTATTTACATAAACTTATTTGTATTGACATCACAGGAATGACGTTTAAATATAATAACAACACTAGGGCTCCGAATGGAGAACGCAGATCACAAAATGCAGATCAAACAAAAATGAAGATCAAGCAGAACAAATGCAGATCATGCAGATCAAACAGAACAAATGCAGATCAAACTAATTTAATAAATTATTATATTTAAATAAATGTTAAATATTTTTAATTAAAATTAAATATATAAACAAATACAACTTATTATAAATAAGTAATATATATCAAATTGACATAAATAACAATAGATATCATAATTTTAATAAAGATATTGAAATTTTAAATTATATGAAAATTCACATAAATGAAATTATAAATAATATTCTTGTTTTGCACTTAAATTTAATATTTTTACTCAATTTTGGTTCTTGCCTATCATTTCTTTCAACTAAAAAACTAATATTTTATCAACAAAATCTTCATTAAAAACTTTAAATGTAAAAACAACCTGAAAATATCAAAGCTAATTAGAAAAAGATAAATGTATAATTTATGTATGTTTTTCTATCAATTTAAATACTATATATTAATTTTTAGTGCAGCCAAAAATAGATATTACAAAAATAATATATATATATATATCTAATTATTGTAAACAAAATATAAAAAATTATGTATATATTAAATATATTAATTTTATGTAAATATGTATAAAATTATTATATTGCAAATAAATTATTTTTAAAATAAATTATTTATAATTGTAAGTATTATATATTATTTTAAAGATTTAATTATTTAGTTTAAAAGGAAATAACATGAATTAATAAATATATTATATATTAAAAATTCGCTTTAAATAAATTATTTCATAAAGTAAAATATTAAATATTATATTAAAAATTTAATTATTTAGTTTAAAAGTAAATAACATGAATTAGTAAAATATATTATATATTAATAATTATAACCAAAACAATTAAATATATATTATTAGTGATCTACAAATGTCCAGCTCATTTTCTCTCCTTATTTGCAGATCAAAAATTTGCTGTGTAATTTAATTCTGCATGCAGATCTTTTATTTTTTAATTATTTATTTTTGTTCTGCAAAAATTGTGTTGAATGGAGAAAAAATTCCAATCTAATCTGCATTATAAATGGCCTGCATTTATTCTGGATTTGTCGTGTGTCACATTCAAAGCCTAGATTTTGATCCGCACTTGAAAGCGCGTAAATTTTTTATGATTAAAAAATTATATAATTGGATTTTGTCTTTATTTAAAGTATGTTTGGTATAAAATCAGTAATCCAAAATTTATGGTAATGATTGTTTTGCATTAGTTTTCAGTTCAGTTTTTATTTTTAGATTTTGTTTAGATTTTTGTTTTTGGTTTTTAGTTTTTAAGTTTTTATTTTTGGTTTTCACCTTTTGGTTTGAGTTTTTAGTTTTTAGATCCACTGAGTTACTTTGAACTGATATTAACAAATCTCAAATAATCGAACATCTAATTTAAAACTGAAAAGATGACAATTTTTTTAAAAAAAAAATTGCAATAGTTAATTTTGTAAATAAACAAAAGCAAACCCGCATTTTTAACTTTTGGTTTTGGATTTTAATTTTTAGATTTGGTTTTTAGTTTTGCTTTATATTTTTTTTTTAAATTAGTAAATATTTAAGAAAAATAAATCAATAAACTATTTAAAAGTTACCATTGAAATTTATCAAAACAGAGTGCTTGTTATTTAAAATAAAAAATGCGTTAACATGTTTTAAAGTATATGATTCAAATAAGTGATTAGTAATAGAAAATTTTGTTTTCTTAAAAATATTAAATACCTTTGGGACTGAAAATAATAATTAATTTTTCGATCCATTAAGGTGAAAAGTTTATTCAATGTATTTTGGAGTATTCTTCATAATAGAAAGCCCAAAAACCAAACCATATAATTTGCCTTAAAAATAAAATTAAGCCCAATACTCTATCCCATAAATAACCGCTGGTTTAATTTAGCTTATGCGGTTTAGTCAACTATATGATTTGTATTATTTGTAACATTCTAAAGAGAATCCAAATTTAAATGACAACTTGTATCAGTAGATAAAAAGAACGACTCTATTTTAATAGAATAGATACTATAAGACTTTATGTTTAGAAAGACACAAATTTATGTTTATAACGATATGACTCTTTTCTAAATAACTGTGACTGTTGATGTGTAACTAACTTAATGCAAACTAGATTTTGTCCACTGGGTGTATTTTTCCAAAAATATATTGCTATTTGTTTTTCATATCAGTATTAAATATCATATACGTGTCATCATATAATTATTTAGATTTTATACGTACCATAATATAAATCATTGTTGGGTTTGCGGGTCAACCCGCTCTGTTGCGAATTGAATCATTTTTTATTCAAAAATTTGACACGCAAGTGGGAAATATTATATGGACACCCGCTCTTTTTAAATTAGGGGGTAAAAGTTTAATATTTTTATCACAAAATGTATTCCAAATTATTAAAACTTTACTTGACATATATATATTTTAAAGTGCGGATATTATTTTCATATGAAAATCAAAATAGTATAACTGGTTATGTTTATTTTAAAAGATTTAAAACTGAAATTAGGTATAATTAATCTTTTTAATTTGTTTCATGTTGATTAATGTTTATGTTAATAGGATATAATAAAAATGATCAAATATTTTTTCAATTTATTTTTATTTGACAACTATTTTGTCGCCTCATAGAATAACTCACAAAATTTAAACTGTAAAAACATCGAGCATTATATGTAATAATACAACCAAATTTTATATATATTAATTAACTTTTAGTATTTTACTTTTAAGTAATTATTTTTTTGTATCCAAGTAAATTTATTTTGATTCTTATTATTTGAAGCAAACTTAAGAATTATTTGTTAAAAATTGAAAATTTTCTTTATAATTAATAACAAATCAAAAGTTTTAATTGAAACCGAGATTTTCTGTTTAAAAAAAACATATACTGGGGATTTTCTAAAGAATAAGAAGGTATGTATCTAAATTAAATGTTATTTAATAGTTGAATGCGGATATATGCCTAATTTCCCAAACGTGAAGTATAATTATCTTCTTATTAATTATAAAATACCAAAATATCAGTAACTTCCTAAAGAATAAATACCATATCATATCGTAATTAGACTAATTAAACATATAATATTACATTAATAATGTGAGATCTAACTTAAAAATCTTACCTAGAAGATTTCACTATAAAAATTAAATATTAAATACATGATATTATAAGAGAAAAGATATCTCGTTGGTTGATTTGCATAAACTTTTTGAATGATATGTTCTATAACAAATATTTAAATGTAAAATATATATTAGATAAAAATATAAATATTTAACAAATAAACATTGGTTCTTGTATATTTGTTGTTGTATATTTATTCTGAGTTTATAGTCCTAGACAAAGCAACAGAAGAAGCTGAATGGCGTAGAATTGATTTTGGAAGATATCTCTATGTGGGAGAAACCTGTGCCAGCTATACGCATACATTGTGATAGTCAATCAAGTATAGTTCGAGCTCAGAATAATCTCTACAATGGTAAATCTCGTCACATCCGAAGACGACATAAAACCATTTAGACAACTTATCTCAATAGGTGTAATCACAATAGACTACATCAAATCAGCTGACAATCTTGCGGATCCATGTACTAAAGGTTTGCCATGAGATATGGTGATGATTGGTTCGACTGTGGCTGTAAAAATTAGCTGTATAAATTTAGCTGTAAGTAAGTTGGTTGTAGATGTAAAGTTGTTACTGTAGATTTTTTTGCAGAGATTTTTGCTGTAGTTAAATTTGTTGTAGTTCTAAACTGTAGACTGTAGGCTGTTGATATTTCAAATAAAATATGTGAAATATGTTATGTATATATAAAATAATTATTTTTGTATCAACTAAAATAACTTTTATTAAAAAAATTATTAAATTATCAAAATTTATTGTTATTTAAAATCTGATATGTAAATAATATTTGTTATTTAAAATATTTCAATAATTTTAAAAACACCCAAAACTATGCTAAATATTTATCGATATCTTTATTCTTATGATTATCTAATTTATTTGATATTTTAGATTTTTTTTCATTTTACAGTTTCTACAGCATATAAAACAAAGATGTAGTGGTTTTATCTAAAATACATAAGAAAAAAATTTACTTTAGTTTTTTTGCTGTAGATTTAAAAATAAAACTAAAACATGGTTGGTAAAAGTTAACAGAAATTTACTGCAGATTTTAATTTTCAAAAATAAAGCTACAACATGATTGGTAAAATTTAGTGTTTTAAAACAAAATAAAACTAAAGTAGGGAGATAAAGTCCAACCAATCACCCCCATTGTTGCTAAATCATCAAAAAGAATGGGTTTAAAGCCTATTACAAAAGAATATGTTTGATTGTAACCCTACTTATCATGTCTGGAGATCCCAAGACGTTGGTTCAAAGAGAAAACAAAATCAAACAGAATCTAACCAAAACACTTGAGACAAAATAGTCTCTTCCAAGCTCCTAAGATGACAAACGAATGTAAGAAGGATAAGCATAAGCTTTTAATGACTCAATAGCTTCTAAAGCGAAGTATTACTCAATACTTTTCATGGTTAATCACCTAATGAGTGTGAAATTAGGCCGTTTCTAGGAGAATGAATGCAAGGCTATATTCTCTAAGTTCACTCATGAAAACCATGAATAGTTAGAGAATTAAGTTCTACGAGAAAATGAAGCTGGGTTATGCTTGTTGTCTTGGTTTACATAAACACCGGTTGGTTCAAGACTTCATGTTCACCTTCTGGTAAAGTAAAACCGACAGATATTAACTATGAATGGTTCAATGCTTAAAAATGCCACCAACTCAAACATAGTGAATTTTTTGCAAACACTCTCGATAAGTCTGTCTGTCTAGTCAGGATTAGAATAAGTATAGTTTTATAGAGTGAATCGAGTCTGCATATGTTTAGAGTCTTTTTTATTCGTGTGGAGGACTGTTGGATCCATGTTTTAAAGCCCATGGCTTATAAAAACAATGTAAACAGAAATTGGTCTTTGGGCAATGAGAAGAAAATCCCCATTGACTTAAATGAATGGAATTGCCAAGGTCTCACATCGGAGAGTTGAGGCAAAATCAAGTTATATAAATAGGTTCCCACCTTATCATGGGTTAACCAGCTTGAGAGAGGATAAGGCTCCTCACACACGCGCCGCCACTGCTGTCCGGCTGGTTCAGGTTGGCGTAGGTTTGGGTTTTGACTTGGATAGAAGGACTTCGGCCCGTTAAAAACTTATCTTTTTGGACTAAGTTAAATTTAACGTTTTGTCATTTTAAATAAAAAACAACATGTTGTTGGACTAAGTTAAGTTTAACGTTTTGTCATATTAAATAAAAAACAACATGTTGTTTTTTGTAAACGACATGAAGTTCGTATTAAAACAACATGTTGTTTTTTTGTAAACGACATGAAGTTCGTATTAAAACAACATGAAGATTATTTGTTTGCAAAAAATTAGAACGAGTCAAAAAAGAAAATATTGCAGAGAAAGTTTTTCAACTCTCTACTCCCGAGATCTCCGAGAGTATTTCGCTAATATGCTCTGCAAGTTATGAAATTCGAACTCTCATTTCTTCTTTAAATACTCTTCTCCTCCTCCTTCATCATTAACATTTTCACATATAGAAATCAACAAATCTTCTAACATAAGCCTAGAGAGTGTTTCGTAAATACTTAGTTCGTTAGGATGTTTCACGAGTGAAGCGTGATTCATCGCTATGGTTTTATCCTGAGACTCAATATTCGTATAGATGCGTCTCATTACAGAGTGAATATTCAGAGTGAAAGAAATAGACTATATTTCGACTCCATATGTTAATGTTCTTATTATCTTCTTTCAAATTATCCGTTTCCTTAACTTAGTTTCTATTAAATCGTTTATGTCGATCTGGTTTACCGCCTTCAACAATATGTGCATAATATTTTTACTGAGCACCTTGGCGTCGAGAATTGAATGGAGGTAGGCCATTGTAATAACGTCTCGAATGTGTTCAGCAGCTCATTTCTCAGGTGAAGCTGTTTGGGAAAGGATGTGTTCTAGCCTCTAGAAGGATGTTACAGAGCTGGTCAGGGAACTTAGCCTCTCCCGTGGTGGAGCACTCCTTGTGTAACGCCTTGACGCTCCTCTTTACATTACGTTCTTAGCCGCCACCACACCACCCAAGATGAGAGAGAGAGTCCGTGCAGGCATTTCCCATCTCGGTAACGTCTTTGAATCTCTGTTCTTTGTTAAGAATACAGCTTATAGAACTTGTGAACGTATGGAGCTGATCTGATGAATAAAGTTAATAGAGAGATTTTTTATAGTATTCTTAGTTTATGAAAGTGTATTTGACTAAACAACAAACGAAAGGTAGAGCTTTATTAAGAAAAGATGAGAAAAAGGCTTCGCTCAAAGCATGATGATAATAGAATTGTAGTGTTGTACTAACTAGGTTCATAGCCCCCGCGCTTGCGCGGGGCCGGATACATACAGTGATGTATGTTGTCGTTTGTTATTTTAACTTTTTTTGGGGGTTTAACTAAAATGGTGAGATCGTGACCAAAAAAAAAAAAAAAACTAAAATGGTGAGAAACGAAATTTGTAAATCTCACAGCTTAATTCGATTGATAGAAGAATCAGTGGGAAATTCATATCCTCTGATATTTTCATAAGTAAATATTTTTATCGAACTTAGCGTTTTAGAGCTTTCATGTTTAAAAACTGAGGTTCATGAGGTTGTTATTGTCAAATTAATATGTTGTTAGTATATTATTGTTAATTAGTGCAATGACATTAAAATTAAAATTGTTGTAAGAATTTATCAAATTTTACAAAGGAAAATAATTTAATGGATAGAAAACAGAAAGAGGAAACATGCTTATTAGTGTGATTTTCAGTCGAAAGTTATATTGTATATATATTGTTTAATTGTAATGTATATGAATTTTATGGTCATCCAAAATATTTAGGGATAAATATTTGTAAGTGAATAAAGAGTTGTTTTTATTTAAATATAAGATTGTTTAGCAGATACATATGTGTTGGTATTTAATTATATAATATTAGTATGATTTAATCAACTAATTACGTTATTAGCGACTCCATGACCATAGATAGCAAACTTATGTAGTTGTTAATATACGACTCAAGTAGTGAAACGAAAAAGGGGAAAAAAAAATTAATAACATATAGTAACTGTTGTTAAGTTTTTTTTTATAAGGTACCATGATGTGTTTTTGGAAATCATATAATTGTAGTATATACAAAACTACAAATAAAGTTGAAGAGAGTTCAATATGTTCAAGAGTAACGTAATATAGATTTATTATCATATATTTATTGTATTAGATTTTAATAGATTATTATTTATATTAAAATACATTAAAATCAAAGCTATTACCTTCTCTGTTTTCTTGTCAACTGTCTAAAGAAATATGTTACAAAAGATCAAAATTTATGTTCTTTGGTGAGAACTATGTAAACTTGGAACGCCGATCTCTCCTCGGCCATAAATAGTGGGCAAAACGCATGCAGATAAACAGATCTACCCAACAGGAGATCAAGATCCATATAGTAGCTAACTGGAGAACCTGAGATGAATAAAAGGATTCAACTCAATATCAACCATTGACAAAACAAATGAGCATAACACTATTCTAGGACAAAACTGAAAGATATGATCCTGAACTCTACCAAAGAGTACCTCTGCATCAGCATAAGTTGATTGTCGCAGGAGACTGCACCAAGGGTACTTGACAACCGATTTAGAACCATACCACCACCACTTCAACAGAAGAAACTGTAATATAACTAAAGTACATCTTTAGAAACAGAACATGTTCTGAGCTTTCTTACCTCAGCTTTGTCAAACATGTC
This sequence comes from Eruca vesicaria subsp. sativa, assembly GCA_932364175.1. Classification (NCBI taxonomy): domain Eukaryota; kingdom Viridiplantae; phylum Streptophyta; class Magnoliopsida; order Brassicales; family Brassicaceae; genus Eruca; species Eruca vesicaria. The sequence goes on along the minus strand of CAKOAT010146821.1, from coordinate 53,717 downwards.
ATCAACTATTAAAGGCTTTCCATTATAATAAGTATACCTCGCCTAATTCATTATTTCCAAATCACAAAAAAAAATTCAAATCACCATTAGGGATGAACTTCAAGAACACAAATCTATATTAAAAAAAAAAGAGTTGGATCTAGGCGTACTTGGCGATAAAGAGCTTCAAGAGATTTTTTTCTAGCGGAATCAATCTAACCGACCAAGATGCAGTAAGGACCTTCCTCACGTGAGGAGGCTGGTGCAGTGAAACCAAACATTCATGTTTGTCTTCGATAGTTTACATTTTCTGATAACGACGTTCATTTTACCGAGCATCAGTTCTTGATCCGGTTCCTATAATGAATTAAAAACCAAACTTTAATAATTCACTTATAAATGTCTGAATACAAATCTATGTTATACACAACACTTACCAGCTCGTCAAGGAGTAACAACGTAATCCCCATAAACTCGCCGTTCTTATTAATGTTGCCTGCATCCCAGAACCGAATCAGGCGAGCAACAACAGTCTGGACCGTCCTTCCAAGTCGGAGAGATTCGAAGGTGGAGTACTCGACGGCGGCGTTCGCGTTCTGAGCATCTGAAGAAGACATCACTGCGACGGGGGCTGTGGGGTTTATCGGAGTAGAATGTGGAGAAAAAGGGGAAACCAGAGATGCGAGCTACAAACATATATATAGAATGATTCCAAAGGCGTAATTGATGGCAAAACAGTTACAAAAGTAAATATGAGGAGAAGAGTCGAAGAGGACGACTTTGTGAAATTCGTTCGCCGGGAAAGGGAAACGATTAGAGAAGGATCTAGATGATATCTAGACGGGCCAACTTACCCAACATAAATGGGCCAAAAATAAATAAAGCCCGGTAACTAATAAAAAAGGCGACCCCAAAAAAAGAAGTTTGGAAGAATTGAACCCTAAACCCGCAGGAGGAAGCTTTAATTTAGCGGAGTTGACCACTCGGTCAAATGATCATCAAGTGCTAATTGTCAGCATAAGTGAGTTTAGTAGTTAAAAAACTATGTGTGGACCTTTTAAAAAAAGTTGACGTGACGTTTTGGGAGTGAGTAAACTCCCCCATTATTATATAGATTACGCTTTAACTGATGCGAATTGGTAAAAAAAAAAACAGTTTATTAATAATAAAACACTTTTAAATACAGCAGAGCCAGGGATACCTTACCTTAGCTGTATTTATCTATTAATAAAACACACATCTAAACTCAGCATAGCTGTCCTATTTATCAATAAAAAGATGTCGGCACAAGCGAAACTTTAATTCAACATAACATCATCTATATAGCTGGTTAGAGACAGAGATAGACGAACAAAAAGAGAGAGAGAATCCAAGGAAGAAAGAAAGAAAGATGGGAGCATTCGAAGAGCAGGTGAAGATGAGAGCGATAGAGCTGAAGCATCTGTTCAAGAAGAGTATCAAAGTCGTCGGCAAATCTTGTAAGAAAGGATGGTCCAAAGTAAAAAATCTTCGTCGCTAATGATTCTTTCATCCTCTCCTCTTCAATCTTTGCGTCTTGTATTTTTTTTTTTAATTCTTCTTACGTTAAAAGTTTTGTCTTTTTGATCATACTTTTGTGGGTTTTGCATTTATCCAAGTATTGTCTTCATTCGTATTAGTAATTGTATGGTTCTTTTCTTCTTCGCCCAAATTACTTATTTGATTGGATGTCAACACCTTCTTCATCATGGTTATAATGAGATACTCTTAACCAATGACATATTTGAAAACGATAAACCATAAAATTCAGCTTTAATTCAAAAAGAGAATAAGCCGACACAATTTTAAATTAGTTTGAAGATGTAAACAGTAAAAGTAAAAGGGACAAAGAGATGCTTGACCACAAAAAAAAACGGGAAAGAAAGATGAAAAAATGAGATACTTTCTGAAAAAGGGACTGAACTTTGAATTGAACCAATACACAATTCCAAAAACGTCGGGTGGATAACATAAAGCTTTAATGGGCCAACATATGGGCCTATACCCAGCGCTAATCACCCACACACTTGCAACGCATATAAGAAAGGATCCTATAGCTAGGGTTTAGAGGAGAGAGCGAAGAACAAACTCTATAGCCGACTAGTTGGCGGAGAGAAAGCTTTTCTGATCGTTTTATTTCAGTTTCCGTTATCACTAGCATAGATGTTATTATGTGTTTCTCTCATGCCGTCTTTCAATTTTTTTTTTTTTGTTGATCCAGTCCAGCTCATTGAATGAGTAAAGATGGGGGATATTGATGACGTTTCGTTGACCTTTCGTATATGTATCTATATCAATTTCTTGTCATCGTGATTGTTAGATGATTGGGCCGGTGATGATTGAAAAAGTTTGCCTACATTGTTTGATTTTACCCCTGAAATTAAAACTTGAATCTTATATTCACTCTGAGGCTCATTCATCCTTTTTTTTTTTTTTAAATTTTATTTGGAGTCATTATCTATAGGGCCTTTGATATATTTTACAAAGATTATTCCGAGGCATAGCTAGTTTTGTTTTCTTAGAAGAGTCACGATTGTATTATTTTCTTTTTGAAAAGGCTGGTGATGATGAATAATATCTTTGCCTACATTGCCTGATCAAAGCTATAGGCTTTGAGCAACTGAGTGAATGATAAACTCTTCTGAAGCCTAATCATCAAGTTTTGCATATTGTTTTGTTCATTACTTGAGTTTGATTAGTACCCCTTTGTGCAAACATCTAACGACTTTGCTATTTTGCAAACATCTAGTACCCCTTTGCTCATTATCTTAGAGACTTTGTATTCTTTTTCCAAATTGAAGTTTTGTTCGGACTTCTTATGGCTGTTTCCTTGTTTTACTCCATATGTATTGTTGATCAAGGTGCGGTGTGATGTTCATCTCAAATTCTGAGCATTTTGCCGAAAATAATAAGAGAGTAACGTGGATTGTACTCTAAATAATAAGTTAAGAAAAAAATTAATGCAATAATAAATTAATAACCTTGATCCAATTATAAATGAATTGATCATATCTTGATGACAAAAAAAAAGAATTGATCATATCTTTACCATGAGGTTCATCGCACAGTGTAGTAGCTTAGCAACATGACTCTTTCATTACAAAGAAAAATAGGTCAAAGCTCCATCTTACGTAAGCCAACATTGCCCAAATAAGCATCATCCCATCCATCTTTTCCTGTAACCAATACAACGCAAGCTTTTTAGCTCAACAACTAGAAGATGCTCTTCAGTGCACAAAAGTATTTGACTCAAATGAGTAGAGATCCTATTGATCACCAAGGGAAGAATGCAATATCATAGCACTTTAGGAGCATTGCCATAAAACCAAAGTTAAGAACTAGTTGCGGCGCAGTGTATTGACGGTAAAAGATACCCACACAATGTTTTCTTCGCTTTCACCTTCTTCACCCACAGTGAATCTCCTTCAACCTCCATCGTAACTACCATTCCCGTACTGTCCACGCTTCTTGAGAATGGATCAAACCTGAGCAGATTTGGTATGAGTGAAGTGAAAGTTGGCAACTGTGTAGTGGAAATCAGATTGAGAGAGTGAGTGGCCACCAAGGTTGTTAATGACTACTCAAAATAATCGTGGCCAAAAGTTAGAATAAACAAAATGTTGGGGGATACATATTACAAGTTTGTAATTGACAAAACTATACTACACAACACTTTTGTATTAAACCCCCCAAGTAAATCAATCTCAAGCTTCTTCTTCTTGTGTAGTTAAGTGTAATTCTCTCATCATCAGGGTTTGTGCGAACATATTTCTCTATACTTCTTGTCCTGAAGATGCCGTCCTGTGACCCTACCCAATCTGCAAGACTGCTCCAACATTAGTCTCTGGATCGAATCTTTCTCCCATGGCACTATCCCAAAGTCATCGTTGAACCCTTCCATGCCTTCTATCAAAAACTGCCACACCAATGTTCCTGCCCCTGACCTTTTCCTCTTAGCTGATTTGTATATAACATCAAAGATTGTTCTGTAGAACCTATCACGCTGCGACGGCTCATAGTCCTTGTTCAGATTCGATAGCCCAAACTCGGTGAAGAGAACAGGCTTCTTCAGTTCCTTGTCCCCGTCTTCCATGTGAGATTGCATCCATTTCACCGCAAACTTTAGGTTCTCTTCAAACCCCTGGTCGTGAAACCTGCACCCAATGCATGTGAACTTTGTTTGTTTGTTTCAAGACAAAACAAAGAGAGAGAGAGAGAGAGAGAGAGAGGCTGCTTACCAGTGATCAGGGTAGATATGAACCGATGCAAAATCGATGTTTGGGGACTCAGAGTTTCTAACAAAATCTGAACCAAGCTCAGATGCCCACCTTTCCGGGTTAACCGTCAGCCGTTTTGGGCTCTTGGGGCCGTAGAAACCTTCCAAGCCTACTGTTAGAAGATGCTTCTTGTCAATTGATTTTATGTATGCTGTCATTTCGTTTATCCAATCCTTTTTGAACACAAAAAAGATGACTAACTTTGTTAGCAAAACACTAACTAATCAATGACATTTGCAAAGAAACCATCAAACGGAACTTACTTGGAGAGTATCCCCAGAGATATCAGTTAAGCAGCGAGGCTCATTTATCAACTCCCACGCAAATATCGTTGGGTCGTTTCTGTACTCTATCCCTGTTATCGAGTTTTTCCGGGTCAGCAGCACCTGCCAATTGTCATATCAGAGTTTCAACATCATTCTGTCTCTAAGCTAACACATCAAGAAGGAGACAAGGATACAAGACATACGGTCAGATAATTCTTGAAGTATCTGCGGATAGATGGGTCAAAGAAGAAAGAATCATTGGAGGAGCTGAGCCCAACACCTTCCTGCCATGCCCAATTCACGTACTGAGTCTTCCCTCCATAGTTTTGTAGGTTATTGACTAAGCTAAGAAGCAACCTAACACCATGTGTTTTTGCCTCTGCGATTACATGATCCAAGGCCTAACCACATTATACATCATCAACTTCATCAAGTTGCAACCACATTATATAAATTTCACTAGGAGAGAGTAGAAACAAGAACAACAGAAAGAGATGGAAGATAAAAATATTGTCAGTGCAGTAGATGTAAATACTGAAACAACAGATTGCAAAAGATGACAAATGCAGAGACAAGTAATGTAATAAAGAATCAAACGCAGAGAGATATAAATTGATGCTACATTGCCCTGTTTTCTATTTATAATCTCATCTTCACTGGCATTTATGATTAAAATAGCCTCAACGATGACTCATGTCGTCAAAAAGACTGAAACTTTAAAGACAAAGAAAAACTGTGGAACTAATTCTAACCAAAATTAAGCAAAAACAGAAAGAAAAAAAACTATCTAAACCAAGATCCTTAAATTGATCAGAGCCTAAAAAAATAAAATAAAAATAATTGAAATCATAGAAGTAACGTAAAAAAAAGGTAATGGTTGGGGGAGATACCTTGAAGACACGTTCATCGAATCTGCCAGGAGAGATCTGGAGAGCATTGTAACCACCATCATTGAAAGCCCAGGTTCGACACACAGTGAGACCCATTTTGGATCCAGCTTCAAGCATTGCACCCACACGGTGTCTGCTATGATCATTGACGGCATGGTCCATGAACCAGTAGGAGTTCCACCCATTCACATACATAGGCTTACCATCCAACACGAACTGTGTGCCGTTTCTACTTACGAAACCTAGCTCCGCCTCTCTTTTGTAATCGAACCACAAATCTCCAAAGGAGAGATATAGAAACGCCACACATGTAAGGAAGCCTAGTATTGGGATCAATTGACCGTTCCCCATGTTTTTTCTCTCTCTTCTTAGCTTGTGGATCGCTTCTAGTCTCGCCAGGTTTGTTACCCTCTCTGCTTCTAGAGAGTAATGCAAGCCGGCCCTTTGGACAATATTGAAATTTTATCAACAACACGCAATTAAAAAAAAGGAGAAAATCTCAGCTTTTATTGAGAAACCAACCCAGATGCAAATATGATTTTTTTTGAATAAATTTCCGTAGAAAAAAAACAACCAAAGAAGCATTCAGGATGAAGGGTTTGATCCCAAAAATGCGAAACTGATGAATGCCCACACAGAGGTCTGAGGATGTAAGAAGAAAGGTAGCAAGTTAAGAATCAAATTTCACGCACTTTAATGCCTGTCTGGACAATCAGGCGTGAATTCTGGAGTGTCTTTTGTGGTAAAATGTTGGTTTCATTCACTACTGCTCTATTAACCATATCAGCCAAGTAAAAAAAAGGAGAGAGAGAAATCATAACCACACAAATACACTTTTCTTGTTCATTTTTGTTACTTCAAGCCAAAAAAAAAATACACATAGGAATAGAAAAAGTATAATAAAGTAGAATGAAAACAAACTCGCATCCAATGTATCTTCTTTGGGAAAAGAAAAAAACAGTAAACGTAGGCCACCCTATGTAGATCAAAGCCTCTTCTTGAGTATACAGTTAAAATGAGATTTCTAATTAATTACTCTTTCCACATGATAGCAAATTAACGAAATATTTAGGAAATAAGACTAGTTGTTCATGTCGGTGGAAGTATGTTCTGTTGAAAAAGTTCATTCAGATTTTAATACTGACAAAGGGTAAATAAACAAATCTTTGTCTCGGTTTTAAAGAGTCTTTAGGAACACATACCACGTGTTTGAGCGTCACTAGATGTCTAGATTCAGATTTTTCTCCTGTACTCTTTGATAAACGTCAACCATGTGAATCTCACATAAATTAATACTTGTTTTAGTATAAATTCTAACGTCTTATATATTTGATCAATTAATTTAGACAGAGACTTGTTTCCCTCTAGTTTCTTAAAGGGAAAACTAAATTTGTGATCCGCTCTTAAAAAGCGCGGATATCATTTCTGTTGTTTTATCTACAGATAAATCGATAAGTTTTTTGTTTTGATGATATAAAATGTCATTATCTAATATAACTTTTTCAAATTAATGCATATTTTTATTTATTGTTAACATCAATAATATCTATGTAAATATGTTGTATGTAATTGTGTAGTTTTACTATGGGAAAATAATATCAATTAACTACGTCTAGTGTTGGGAAGCGGGTCAAACTCGCCATGGCTGACCCGCCTGGCCCACAAAAACATATTTTATTTTCATATGTTCAACTTAATTTACGGGTAATCCATGGGACCCATAGATAATTATTAAATAATAAAATAACTATTTTTATGTTTCCTAAAAAATAATATTAAATTCTATATTTTTTTTTAATATTTAAAATATAATAATTATTTAACGGAATTTAATATATTTTTGAAAAATAAAATTTCTTAAAACAAAATTGTTTTCCTATTTTTGCGTATTAGCGGGTACCGCAACTGAAATTAGATCAGTCCGCACCCGTTCCGCGTAAAATTCCTTTGATCCGCACCCGTAACTTAATTTTTTCAAATCAAATCGCCCCATTCTGTGGCGGATCAAACGGGACGAAACTCGCGGGCTAATATCAAAATGTGCAATTCTAACTATGCCAATTAAAGTTGATGTGTTTATTTTTAAAGAAATTTTTTAAATAATTAAAAAGTGAATTGAGCCCATTAATGAAACTCATTAGTATATAGTTTTTAGGCCTAAAAAGAAAAGACAAAATTTTCATTAATAAAAAAATAAATTTATTCATAAAATTAAAGGTAAATTTGAAAAAAGTAAATTATTCATTAAAGAGAATGTTTCTGTTTTAATAGTATTGATCACAATTCTTTTTTTTTTTTAATATGTAGGTATTGCATAAGTATGGAGAGGCAACATGGCATATCATAAATCTAGACAAATCATCTATCACTTTTGGTGAAGAAATGGGGGCATAATACTTGCCTATTTAAAATTAGCTTTATAATTTTTTTTCCGCTATTTCTTAACACTTCATTTATATTCTTTCTATATAATTCAACAAAATGTATTACATGAATAACAAACAAAATTTACTTATTAAAATGGTTTTATTACATATTTTACATTCTTTAATTATTACCAGATTTCTTAACTACTTTATTATATTTAACATAATAATTCGACAAACATTTATATGTTAACCATAATAATTCAATATGTTTTAATGGAATTTTCTATTTGTAACAAGAATTCAAAACAGTTAATAGATTTTTTCGGATTTTTACAAAATTGACCTAAACTCAAAGTTAAACACAAAACTAATCTATGATTTTTTTTGGAATTTTCATTTCTCTTATTCACCCAAAAGTTTGGATTATTCACGAAAGTGACATTATTTCTTTTCCGAAAATGAGTTTTTTACTCTCTCATCCTCATCATCTTCAAATATTTACAAGATTACCATTGGCATCAATACACCAACCACCATGACCAACCAATTTGAAACTCTTAATGCATCTAAAATTGATTTACACTCCTCTATCTTACTTCTTATGAACTAAAAACAACTTTTCTTTCACTTTCTCTTTATATTCATCCAAAGAAATCTAAGATTTTGATTCTAATTTTTATGGTTCATAAAGCCATTTAAGCTTACAATTTTTGGTGGGTCACTTTTGTTTGAACTTCTGAGTGCTTGGAGAAGACTTTTGTGTGCTAAGGAATTCACTAATTTAAGGTATGAAATCAAAAATTTTCCAGATCTGTTCGGGTAGAAAACTTTCGCGTAAGTCTTCTAGCAGTAGAAGATTTACACAGAAGTCGTCCGGTCAATATAAAAGTTACTTTTGTAATTGACTTTTATATGTGTTTTTAGAGAAAAATTCTACGGAAGTCATCCAGTTTTCTTTGTTAAAAACATCTCAAGAATACCAAAGAAGACTTACATGTAAGTTGTATAGGATAAATAGGTTAGTTTTGTATTTGACCGGATTGTGTCAGAAATTTGATTTTTCCTGGACGATTTACTTGTAAGTTGTCTGGTAGAAAATTAAAAAATCAATATTTAATTATAACTAGACGACTTACATGTAAGTCGTATCATGTTAGTTTTGCAATTGAAAAATAAAACTTAAAGACTTTTTTTTGTAGACGACTTACAAGGAAATCTTCCGCGAGTCGACTTACACGAAAGTCATCCAAGATTTTATTCCGAGATTATGCTCAAACCTTGCTTATCTTGAACGACTATCGTGTAAGTCATCTACGGGAAGAATTACATGTAAGTCATCCAGATAAAATTAAATATTTAATTTTTATTTTTCTACCGGACGACTTACAAGTAAGTTGTCTAATTATAAATAAATAATGACTTTTCAATTTTCTACCAGAAGACTTATATGTAAATTGTCTAGGAAAAGTCAAATCTCTGACACAATCCGGTCAAATGCAAAACTAACCTACTTATCCTAGATNATCCAGATAAAATTAAATATTTAATTTTTATTTTTCTACCGGACGACTTACAAGTAAGTTGTCTAATTATAAATAAATAATGACTTTTCAATTTTCTACCAGAAGACTTATATGTAAATTGTCTAGGAAAAGTCAAATCTCTGACACAATCCGGTCAAATGCAAAACTAACCTACTTATCCTAGATGACTTACATGTAAATCTTCTCTGGTATTCTCAAGATTTTTTATTTAGCAAAAGTAAGCCAATATTTACAAAGGAATACTTCCAAAGATGTCTGGTGTAGAGTAGATTTCTCGGGAAGTCTTACTTTGTAAAATTTTAATTGCCAAAATGACTTAAATGGATGACTTTCTGCGTCAATTTTTAATAATCCTTCATTTTCCCTAAAACTTTCCAGATCTGTTCGGGTAGAAAACTTTCGCGTAAGTCTTCTAGCAGTAGAAGATTTACACATAAGTCGTCCGGTCAATATAAAAGTTACTTTTGTAATTGACTTTTATATGTGTTTTTAGAGAAAAATTCTATGGAAGTCATCCAGTTTTCTTTGTTAAAAAAACATCTCGAGAATACCAAAGAAGACTTACATGTAAGTCGTATAGGATAAATAGGTTAGTTTTGTATTTGACCGGATTGTGTCAGAAATTTGATTTTTCCTGGACGATTTACTTGTAAGTCGTCTGGTAGAAAATTAAAAAATCAATATTTAATTATAACTAGACGACTTACATGTAAGTCGTATCATGTTAGTTTTGCAATTGAAAAATAAAACTTAAAGATTTTTTTTTTGTAGACGACTTACACGGAAATCTTCCGCGAGTCGACTTACACGAAAGTCATCCAAGATTTTATTCCGAGATTATGCTCAAACCTTGCTTATCTTGAACGACTATCGTGTAAGTCATCTACGGGAAGACTTACATGTAAGTCATCCAGATAAAATTAAATATTTAATTTTTATTTTTCTACCGGACGACTTACAAGTAAGTTGTCTAATTATAAATAAATAATGACTTTTCAATTTTCTACCAGAAGACTTATATGTAAATTGTCTAGGAAAAGTCAAATCTCTGACACAATCCGGTCAAATGCAAAACTAACCTACTTATCCTAGATNATCCAGATAAAATTAAATATTTAATTTTTATTTTTCTACCGGACGACTTACAAGTAAGTTGTCTAATTATAAATAAATAATGACTTTTCAATTTTCTACCAGAAGACTTATATGTAAATTGTCTAGGAAAAGTCAAATCTCTGACACAATCCGGTCAAATGCAAAACTAACCTACTTATCCTAGATGACTTACATGTAAGTCTTCTCTGGTATTCTCAAGATTTTTTATTTAGCAAAAGTAAGCCAATATTTACAAAGGAATACTTCCAAAGCAGTCTGGTGTAGAGTAGATTTCTCGGGAAGTCTTACTTTGTAAAATTTTAATTGCCAAAATGACTTAAATGGATGACTTTCTGCGTCAATTTTTAATAATCCTTCATTTTCCCTAAAACTATAAAGACCTTTTAACATTTTCTTGTTAATTCATGTACTCTAATCAATATTGGGGCTACTGAGTGAAATTTATAACTTAATTGGTAATATTTATGAGATTACCAATATTAATGTTTATTAACATTTCTAACTAATGAGAGAAATACTTTTGGGGAAGTCTTTTCTGATTAATTTTTTGAAGTTTAAATCTTTTAGTGAGAAAAATTCTTGGAAAAAAAATTAATGAAGAAACCACATACCAAATGTATGCATAACACATGAGATGATAACAATGATCATCGATTTTTACTTCTGGTTAGAAGACTTACATTTAAGTCTTCTAGGAAGTCTTCACACCTGAATACTTAAATGTAAGTCTTCTAACCTTGTTTACAGTTATAGTAATCGATCAGAAGTCTATATTTCTAAAAATTGGTTTATCAATTGAGTTTTTTGGGACTGATATGTTAGTTTTGATTCAGAGAATTTGGAGAAAACTCACACTTTTTATTTAAGCTAATAAGAGAAGAATTACCAAAAAATCTTCTATGTTTGTTTTTGTATAACTTATATTTTTAAGAATGTTAAATAACTTCAAAATACGTAAAACTTAAATTTTCAAGATCAAGTTTGATTTTACTAAATTTGATTAAGTTTTTCAGCACAAAACTTGTAAAAAATGTGTTATGTTTTTACTAGTTACTATTGTTTCCATCTCTTATGTATTATTGTTATATGCACCAATGATGTTTTCCTGATTGGATAGAGTGATAAAAATGTTTTTTTTGGTATGAGTATTGATCCTTGATGTGTTGAATTTGGTAAGATAGTATTGTGGAAAATGAACATATTTACCTTATATTTTCATTAATATCTCTTCAAATTTACAAAAAAAATCACAACTAAAGGAGTACACATGCAAAACACAATACAAACCACAAACAAAACTATTATAGATCATTCCTCTATAAAGACAAGCTTAGATTCCACTTGATGTGGAAGAAGACTCCGTCAAAAGACTTCCAGAAAGTCTTATGGAAGACCTCCAGGAAGTCTTTTAGCGCATTATATTTTAGAAGACTTTCGAGAAGACTTCCCGTAAGTCTTCCAAAGTCTGATCCAGATCTAAAAACATGTATATCAAACCCATATATGAAAAACCTGCATATCAAAAAAACGTTTAAATGGCTTCAAAACAGAGAAAATGAGTGGACGATTAGATATATATACTTTTATAAAACACACAACGTACATATCCAAGTGGAAGATGAGAACCATCTGATTAAAAATCTGCAACAAAAAGATAGATTAGTGAGAAAGACATGAGACAAACATGAAAAATTCATATAAAATTTGGTGTTTCCAAGTCAAAGATATTAGAGTGGGTTTGGAGAATTTTAATTTGGGAAAAAAGTAAGAACTTTATGCCACATGAGATTACCAAATGAAGAAAAATCAGACATAAAAACTCACGAAAATGCTAAGATTTGTTATGAAAGGGATATATGAGAGACATGAAGTCTTCTAGAGAATTAAATACTTCCTAGAAGTCTTCTAAAGTTTGATCCAGATCTGAAAAACCTATATATTCAAATCCAGATCTGGAAAACTTAGATATCCAAAAACGTTCAAATAGCTTAAAAACAGAAAAAAAATGAGTGGAAGATTGGATAGATCTACATTTTTAGAACACACAAAAACACATATCTAAAATTAATAGATCTACTTTTAAATGAGTGGAAGATGAGAACTATGTGATGAAAAACCTGCAAAAATAAGATAAATTAGTGAAAAAGATATGAGACAAAAACAATATATTGATATAAAGTTTGGTGTCTATAAGTTCAAAGAGATTAGAAAGAGTTTGGAGAGTTTTATAATGCATAACATTACATTTTGTTGCAACCATCTGAGTGGAGGGGAGAGAATGTGTAAATTTTCATTTATATAACGAGACAAAAAATTCAATAAGGTTAAATAGTTTTGATTCAGAAGACTTTCAAGTAAGTCTTCCTAGACGACTTACCTGTACGTCACCCAGAAAACTTCAATATTATTAGCTGGAAACTAAAAAAATTTTGGTGGGAGTTAGAAGACTCTCGGAAAAGTCTTCTATTCGCCAGACGACTTACATATTAGTCGTCTAGACCCTAAACATAACCTCTAAACTAAATTAACTAACTAAACACTTCATAAAATCAAATTAAACTTAAAAAGTGTTTACTATACACAAAATAAACACTTATATGTAAAAATTTAATTTAAAAAAAAACATTTAAGCTTTCCAAAATCTAACCTTAAGAATATGTATAATATTACAACATATGTTGCCAAACCCTAAGCCCAATAATATCATGATTAATTACTTTCACTCATCTATGTTGAAAACTATTCAGTTTTATTATACCTTAATTTTTATCACTTAAAACTGTTTATAATTACATGATTTTAATTTTTCACTTGTAAAAATATATTTTTTAAAATTTTATAATTTTTTTTAAGATCAACTACATGAGAAGACTTCTCTGGACGACTTACATTATCTCTGAATACTCAGACGACTTTTCAGGGCTATATTTGTGAAACGGAGTTCTTTTTTTTGTTTGGTCATAAGGAGCTGACTGTAATTTCACAATGCTTTTAGGTTAGTTTTGCATTTAATTCAAGTTTGAATATAGTTTTGCATTTAAAATCATGTTTTGAATCATATTTGAAAAATCCACCAATTTTAATTTATTTATTTATATACACTCGGTATATGTTCGGGTACGAATCATTTCTTTCATATGTTATTTTTTTGGTTTTAAAATTAGGCTCCATTCAAATATTATATGGTTTGGTTAAGTTTTTGAATCAGCTTTTCTCAAATCCAGATGAGTATGATTCTGATGTATAAAAATTTCGGGCTGTTCAATATGGTAATACCGAACAGTACCGAACCGAACCAAAATAGACAATGTGGTTTGGATTTGGTATATACCATATAAACCGAATGGATATGATTTTATAAAAACCGTAGGATTTGGATATGGTTAGTTTTATAACCGATTAAACCGAAAAAACCAAACAAAACCGATCAAAGAAAAAAAAAAATATATATATATATACATTATATACCCATTTATTTTATTGGAATAGTCTTTTTTTTAAAAAAAAATTTCCTTGTGAAGATATATCTTAATAACTTTATTTTATTTTCTTCAACTATTATCTAAATTTGATTTGATTTTGTATGATGTAAGAAATTGTGAAATTAGATTGTAACATGTAATTTATTTGGAAGAACAAAGAGAAAATAAGAAAAACTATACAAAACTGAATCGTTGGTTGTTTTGTTTGTTGTTAATTTCATATTTTATATTTATGAACACCTAGGATTATTTTAATATATGATAGTTTTGACAATATATTTTTTTAATTCATATAATATGAAACCAAATCAAATAATTATGTTATTTGGTATAAAACCGAATAAACCGAAAACCGGTAGTATAAATACCGAACCAAACCAAATTAAATATGGTTCCTATATGGTAGCTAATTTTTATAAACCGAATAACCGAAAACCGAAAAAAACCGAACCGAAACCGGACCGAACACCAGATTGAACAGGCCTAATAAAAATCTAAAGATAAATAGCGAATATATCTAGAATGGGTTCAGATATTTGTATTGAAAGTAAATACATTATTAGTTTTCTTTAGGTATTTTATATCTAAACTAAAAACAATTTTAAAATAACCAAAAAAACTATATTATCTGATTTGATTAAGATGTATAAGAATCTATAAATATTCAAATAATCAATATATTTATTTTTAATTTATATGGTGACATGTGTAAAATATATTAGACTTATCTTTGAAAAATAAATGTTAATTTATAAACTAAAAGTAAAAATTAACACCCATATACGCACGGATAAATCTATAGTTCAGATTTTAAAACTGAAACAAAGGAAAAAAAGACAAATTTTTGTCTCGGTTTTTAAAAGTCTTTAAGAAAACAGACCACATGTTTGAGTGCACAAAATTCAGATTTTTCCCGTGTCCTCTCCTCTTTTGATAAACGTTCAACCGTGTGAAACTCACCTTTTAGAATAAAACTAGTGTTTAGCCCCGTACTACGTACAGGCAAGAATTCCTTAACTTTAACATGTATTAACACTATACTTTCTTGTTATAATACACTATCATAGAGATTGTAGATAGTATATCTAGAGGAGTGTTAATTTATATTTTCATAAAGTCATAAAATGTTGGTGATATATTTAAAAATTATAATTTATAGTTATTATAAACTAAAATACCATAGAAAAAGTAAAATACGATTGTTAACAATTACTACTTGCACCAAATTTCAGCAAAAAAAAACAAATTATATGGAGATCTATATGACTAAGAAGGTCATATGCGTAATGCAATAGGTCAAAATTAGATATTTAAGGGAATGTAATCTCTGAAATTGATACTGATGAGACCACTCGACCCAATACTTTATCAAACTACAACTGTCTAGACCAGTACTATGTCAACATGTCAGCTATTCATCTTCTAGACGTCTAGAAAGAAAACTTTGAGTTGAAGCTCTAGTACTTCACACTTGTGACACAGATACCCTAAAGTGGGTTGCCACATGAGAATCCTATGGACCATCTTGAGAGGTTCAAGGATCTTATTGCTGCTATTAGAGTTAAGGGAGGCCCTGAAGATTACCTACTCATCATTTTCTTTAGAGGAGTCACTTTGAAGTATCAGATGGCTCTAGATACGACAAGCAAGCTTCAACACCAAGAATCTAGAAGAAGCTGTGAGACTTATTGAGAATCTAGCAAACAACAACAGCACCAAAAACACTGATTCTGAAAGGAGGAAATCTGTAGCATTCTTTGGGAAGGAACAGATGGATGAAGTAAAAGCTAAGTTGGATAGTGTCAACCAGCTGCTTATGAAACATGTTTGCTCAGCTGAAGATGCAGAGGATATAGATTCAGAGTTAGAAGCAAATGTGAATAAAATTGGAGGAACTGGATTTCAGAGGTTTGGAAATCAGTTTGGAAACATGAACTTCAGTGGTAATGGTCAGAAAAGTAACTTCAACCATAATTCACAATATCAGAAACCCAACAGCAGCAACTACAGCAACAACAAAGGTTATGGAAATTCATTCTACCAGAATCCACCACAATAGACTCAAGATAGCAAGATTGAAGCCATGCTTGATCAGGTTCTTGAAGGACAACAAAGGCTAACCGTGGATTTTAATGGAAAGATTGATTTCATCGACAAAGATCTGAATACCAAGATTGTTACTTTGGCTACTCAGGTAAGGAAGCTTGAGACTCACGTAGTTCAGACTGGAGAAGCTGTTATGAGGCAAGAAAGGGATGAAGCAATGAAACACCACGTCAAGGCCATACTGGATTAGGGGTGGGCGTTCGGGTACCCGTTCGAGTTCGGATCGAGTATTTCGAATTTTCGGGTATTTCAGTATAAGGGTCTAGACCCCGTTCGGGTATTTTCATATATCGGGTCGGGTTCGGATATTTTTGGTCCGGGTTCGGTTATTTCGGATCGGGTTCAGATATTTTAGATTTTCAAAAAACAAAAAAAAAATAAATTCTTCATTACTCAATTTTTTTTTCACAAAACTGACTTTTTGAATTTTTAATAGGTTAAATGATTAATAATTCTGGAAACAAAATTCTGAAAATTGAAAAATACTAATTAATTTAATTAATGGGTTTAAGAATCGAATGCAACTTTTGTTAATGTATGAAATAAAAAAGTTTGATATGCATTTAATTGAATAAAAAAATTACTTTGTCCATAATAATATGTATATTATATGATATTGAACCATGTACAACATCAATATAAATATTTTGGGTAAAATAAGAGAAGTAAACTAGACATATAAGGCTAAATATACATATCTTCGGTTATCTTCGGATATCCATTCTGGTTCGGATATTACCCATTCGTGTTCAGATATCCAACTTATCTTAATTCAATACCCGTTCGGATATTTTACTACTTCGTTTCGGTTTCGGGTTTGGTTTTTTTTTATCGGGTTCGGGTTCAGATTCAGGTATCGGGTAAAATGCCTAACCCTATACTGGATGATGATTTTTGGCAAGAAATTCGACATGTGAATATGGAAGAAGATGATTTTGAGGAGGAAAACTCGTATAGTTCTGACGAATTGCCTTTGCATCGATCGATAGGATTCAACTGACAGATATCCATGCAGATCGATCGACACCAACCGAGTCGAGAGTCAACTGTATCGTGTATGTAATCCGGATCTTGACTCACGAGGAGTTCGCGGAAAGACACCCGCATCCACCCAGCAATTTCTACTCCAACATCGATCGACACCATGAGCCAGAAATCGATCGATCGATTTAACCCTCTCACATGCCGAGTGCGTTTGCCCCCAATTGATATATCACGAAGCAACGCACTCCGACCATCATCAACCATCCCTTCTTACCTTACATCAAAGCCTATGGACATTGACATATCCACTACTGGAAGAACCCTGAGGAAAAGGAAGGATAAAGTTCCTAAACATCTGAAGATGGAACCCAATGGGAAGGAGATGGATGGTTTCATAAAGAGAGTCCTCAGGATCCACTGACAAACCTTTTGAGTAGGTTTACTTTACCCACAGAATGTGGATGTTCTTCAGAGAAACCATGGACACAAAGGAGGACATTAGAAGAATATTTCATCATGTCAGGGAAATGATGAAGCATAATGTCACATTGAAGAAGAAAAGTGATCCTGAGAAGTTTGCAGTACCATGTTTAGTGAGAGGTATTGAATTCCCACATGCACTGTGTGATACAGGAGCATCAGTCAGCATCCTATCAAAGGTCATGGAAGACCATCTGGTCTAAAACTAGAACCTTCGCAGGTATCATTCACTTTTGTGGATTGTTCTGAGAGGAAATCATGAGGTATAATCAGAGACCTAGAGGTGCAGCTTGGTACTGCCCTCATTCCTGTAGATTTTCATGTCTTGGATATCAAGCTGAACTGGAATTCTTCACTCTTACTTGAAAGAGCTTTCATGGCCACAGTAGCAACAGTTTGTGACATGAATACTAGCAAGTTTTGTCTTATTTTAGTTGATCCAAATATTTTTTATGATCATGTTTGTGTTGTTAAGCAACATATACACCTTTTAGAGATTAGAGATGGTGGATTCATCGCTGCATGCCATTGTGGAGCAGAGTATGAATTCGAGTATTAAGAATCGATCGATACGCACTCAGTGTCATCGACCGATTCCCTCAACCAGCCCGCAAACGATGTACATCTAGGCACATCGATCGACAGTCAGTCCATGCATAGAACCCTACCTGATCACTACTATCCAAGTTTCGCCTCTCAAGCCACCAACAACAAACATGATGACTTACTCTTTAGGCAGTTGGGCAGACAGTGGTTTCCATGAGAGTTTTGCAATCGACACTGTAATCATATCAAATTCAGAGGATCATAAAGAAGAGCATGAAGAGGACTATGATAAGGAGTATGCTAGAGAGATCCATGCCATTCTTATAATTGATAGAATCATAGAGCCCATACACATAACAAAGATCACGAAATCGACCGACATGGACAAGCCAGAATCGATCGATACTCTTCCCATGAAGCAGGCCGGCATCACAAATTGACCGACACGCACAACACATATCGATCGATTTGGAGGCCACCGACTTTAGGAAATTTGGAAATTTTCCGATTCCTTCTAGGGAAACATATGGTTATAAAAGAAGTATTGCAACCAAGATAACGTCTAAAACCATAAAATTAGACAAGATGCAAGTGCATACGCCCTTTGGAAGACAAAGCAAGAGAGGCACCAACTTCAGAGATCTTCATGGTAGAGCAACAAGTGAAACATTCTACCAGCCGAAGATCACCACCTCTCGTCTACCACCGATCAACACTGCACCAAGCACATCGATCGATTCTCACCCTTAAACCTTTTCTCTAGCTAAAGATTATTATATTGATGATTTTCTAAAACCAGATGAGTTTGGTGTTATTAGGGGTCTAGAAGGTCACGCACGAGCTATGATAGGAGGATTCTACAAGTCTCTAAAGAAGACATAGCAGAAATTCTTCAGATGGTCAATGGACCAAAGAATCTCTTTTAGCAATAACTAGGCGTGATGAAGCAACCGTCGACCGACACATGCAAACATCCATCGATCGACAAGGACCTTGGTCCATCGATCGCAGAAGGAGGCGTGTAACAATCAACATAAGAACATATTATGGACCGATTTTGGAACCAGAGTTCTACACCAAATACGAAATCAACGAGATGATTGGCTGCATGAGTGATTGCCAGGAAAAAGCCGTGGTTAAGCTTAACAAAAATCTGGATACGGTCTATGTGATTCTGCAGGGAAACATCAGTGGATTGACTACACACATGAAAGAGATGGAAGCATAACTAACTATTGTGAAGACACAGTGTTCATAGGACACACTAGCAGCATTGATCGACACCACTAAGGACACATCGATCGATGCGAATGACACACCAGCACGAGAAGGGATGTTGACATGAAAAGTAGACCCACGGGACGAGACATACCTCAACACAAAGATTGATGAAGTCAACCATCCTCTCAACAACAACGTCAACTGGTTAAGCACGAAGATTGAGTTGATACAGCAGGATTTGGATATGTTCCGCGAAGAGAAGCGTCGACATGCGAAAGGAAAATCGATCGACACAGACGAATTCACATCGAACTATGCCAAACTTTTAGACATGGAGGAACGAAAGAAGATCTGCAAAGATGAGCATGGATATATGTTCCCATTTATGCGGTACTTGCACACTTTGGACGGCCGGATGACTGCCTTTCAACAAAAATTTACCACCATCCTGATGCAACTCAATTTCCACCTACCTTCCTCGACTTCGATCGATACACATAAAGGTAAATCGGTCGATGCGAAAAAGATACCAGCGCAGAAATTTTATACCAAGGCAGAGGTTGACCATATCATTGATATAATCTATGAATCTCTGAACACTACTGATGATAGGCTTGACAAGAGATGTGATGAAATATTCTTCCCCTTCAACAACATCATCATAAAATTACACTCAGGAACAGAGTGGCTGCAGACAGAAGCTAGGAAAATTCAGACACGACTCGCATGTCATCCTGAAATTGTAGAATCGATCGAAAAGAACAAAGTCAAATTGATCAATGGTACAACATCATAAACGATCGACGCCGCAATAGTCGCAGCGATCGATGCCGAGTCCGCACCAGACGAGGAGAAGCTGTTACAGGAGAAGCCAATCACATCTGATTCAATGAACCAGAGACTAAGGGAAATTGCAGTACATGCTTATGATAAGGTTCAATAGCACATCATCAGCATTGAGAGTCTTAATGAGAGATTTTAAAACATCTTAAACAAAGTTGCCAAGATGGATGTAAGATGGACCATAAGTGATGAAACCACAAGAAGTTTCATAACTACTTGGTTCAGAACCAGCAGAGATGATGTGGATACTTTGTTCCCAACAAGTAGCTGTTTTTTCACATAATAGCTCAACATACCTCAGCAGTCAAGCTAAATGACTATAACAAAGCGTTGAGTGGGAGGCAGCCTACTATTAGGCAATTTTTTTTACTTTATTAATTATTTTTTTTTGTTTTTCATATTTGCAGGTTCTTATAAGTAAATAAAAAAAAAGACCAAGGAGAATCAGATTACCATCTTATCGACCGACGAGACACAGTCGATATCGATCGACATACGATCACCTGCGACGATTGATGCAAACATATTGACATCGATCAATATTTAATCCAGCCAGGTTCATCAGTCTTCCTTGTTACATTGAGTACTTATGATTTATTTTCTTTCGCCATAAGTCGGACAGTTTTACAATGGGGACAGTGTAATTTAAGTCTGGAGGGAGGTTTCCTGATATTTATTTGCTATGAGTCTCATGAAAATTGTTTTTAAAACTATTTTTTTTTAGCTCAAGAAAATGGATCAACCTGTCAACTATGCACACTTTCTTAGATTGTTTGAAGGAACCAAAGCTGATCTCCAACACTAAACCTGACACAACTGCTTGTTTTGGAGCTTGGTATACATGGGATCAGATTCTTTAAACAAGTCTGGAAGGTAAAGTCTTGTGTAGACTTATCACCTTTTCTCTCTCTATTTTTGACCCTAGATAGTTAAGTAGATTAATAGTTTTATTTAAAAAACAAATCTGAAAATAGTGTTAAGATTATTAAGTTTTTAGTTAGGAGGAATCATAACAGGACTTGGTTGCTACAACCATTAAGGCTTGATTCATAATGATTCCAAAAAAAGATTCGAATGGGACTTGGTGGCTACAACCATTAAGGCTCATTTCATATGAATTCTTGGATATATATCAAAAAGAAGTGGCCATGACTTGGTGGAAACCATCATTAAGGTTTTTTTCATGGAAGCATGTCCAATCTTGGTCAATAATCATATGCCTTAGAAGCACATTTTGACTCAAGAGTGAAATTAGATGATAGAAAAGATAGGAACTAACTTTTATTTCCAGATCATCCATATACTTGTTTGAAAATCCTTGCATCATGTGATCGATACTCCCAAGGTAAAGCCTGCACTTTTATTTTATGTTAAGAAATGAGGTTAGTTGAGGGGAATGTCAGATAGTATTTGCTAAGTTGATGGCTAAATTAATTTGGTTGCTAAGCTAGGATACGGCATAATGAACTGTATCGATCGATATTCCTATAGAATAATTGATCGACACTGTTATTGATCGGACAGTATTGTTTGGATCAATAAAACTCTAGTCAATAGACTTATTTATCAAGCGAAAGTTTAGTAAATATTTTATTAAGAAAGTTAAGCTCTTTAATACCATGCAAACTACTAACTAACACCTATATGATTATAATCTCCACACCTGAATAAATCCTCATTCCATTCTGTCGAGTAATTGTCTTGCTCAACTAGAATATTTACTATTTTCTGTTTACTTGTTTACTTGTTTACTGCAATTTTATATTTTAATATCAACCTAGTATTATTGCTTGATTATATTTAAGTGGTTCCCTAGCTCCTTGTAGATTCGATCCTTAAGTACTACAATAAATCTTTTATTTCAGAGAGTAAATTGCTCCTTAGGGTAATTTGAGCACGTATCAGAGGTCATCTTCGAGTTGTTTTTTGACCATGATGTGACTTATAGGGGGAGATTAAAGACGTGGTTTTCAAGCGAGTTATGATGAGTGCACATGCATAGTCAAAAAGAGGGAGACCGAAGATGCAGTTTACCGAGAGGTTATGTATCAGTTCGTGAAGTAGTACAAGAGGTAGTACATGTGTGTGTCATGAAGATGGGTTATGCTGGAGTTCATGTTTCGTGATGAGTGTGGGAGTGCTGAGTTTGAAAATGGAAAGAAGATATGTGTTTGAAGACATATGGACGTTTTCCATAAAGCAAAAGAAAGTTTGTTTGAAGATGAAGTTTTCCATTATAGATATGGAAAATTGCATTAAGTGTATTTGGAAGACTTGAAGAGCAAGTACAAGACATGATGAACAAGTTCATGTCTGCTATATAAGGAGGGACATGTCTTATGAGAAAGGTAGACATCACAGAAAAGAGAGAGGGATTTTATTGTATATTGGTGTGTGTGATTGTTTGGTGTCGAAGTACAACCTGAAGCAGTTCTTGATGGAGTCCGATGTGGACTTAGTTTGGTGGCGTTGGTGTTGACGCTTTGTGTGGTGGAGTTAGCCATCGTGTGTAGCTCGTGGTGAGTTGTGTGTGTACCTGGATGATCAAGCGTTTTGTGTCACTGGTGTGCGTTGAGTGCTGACGTACTTGGTGAAGTACTTCCGAGATGTGGATGATTGAAGCCTAGACTCAGAAGGAGTTTAGCAAAGATGGTTCATTGAAGAGGTCTGTGAAGATTGCAGTTGTAGAAGACAGTGTGCTCTGATGCGTTAGATGGTGATTTATGCATGCATGCTTGATTTCTAATCTTTGTAGATTGTTTCTTAGAAAAGAGTGGTAGACACTGGTGTGTGTATTATACCATATAACAATTATAGGTTGTTACTTTTTCTAAGTTAATGAAATCTAGACTAGGTCCCGAGGATATAGGAAGTAAACCTCATTAACAAATTTGATGTGTCTTTGCTTTCTACACTTTGTTTTTCGTCACCTTATCTACACTTTCAAATCTTGGGTAATTAATTAATTTAATATACCTTTTATCTGCACTTTGTTTTTCATCACCTTATCTTACACTTTCAATTTGCTTGTCTAATGTTGAATTGATCAATATAACAAAATGCAAATGCATTGCAAAGTGCCAAGCGTCGATATTCACATTGCTAAGTAACTATCAATATTCACATTGCAAGTAATGATCGATAACTTATATTTTTCGGCATGAATAATGTCATTTATGAGCTTATGCCCTATGAATCCAAAATTTTAGACTGCATGATATTAGACTAGTGTTTGATAGGGTGGCTACGTTAACAGATACAAATGAGATAGAGCTGAATGATAAGGAGAAAATATCGTATTGATTAGTGTTGAACTGGTGCCAATAACTAAAAATAGGCAAAACAAGCATTGTTGTCTTGCTAAGTTTCTAGATGATATACAAATCTTTAGATAATAATTTGCATGATCATTAGAAAAAAATTAAGAGTATTTATACACATTATCTCTAATTTAGCAAACTACCGTATTACACTGTTATTTTTGAATACAATTATACCCACACTGTCTATTCTTTACCAAATCTTCACTATATCAATATTCACTTTGCTAACAAGATTTTTGCAGTTGTCTATTCCAATATGTAATTTTATTTTGTAAGAGTCTCATTACACCCAAGCATCTACTTTAAACTTTTGTAATCAAAATTTTAAACTTAGTAAGTCACATTCGCCAGTTCTATTTCACGCTGTAAAAGTCCTGATAACAAAGAATTTTTTTTTTTTTAAACGTTACACAAAAAATGTATAAACGAAAGTTTGAAGTTGATTAAAAAAAGAAAAAAAAAGTTTGAAGTATAAACGAACTATCATTCTTTCAAATAAGGTAACCCCTCTTCTGATCGTATATTCCATAAACCTAGTTTTAGTCAAATGTTCGGATTATACTCCATTTTTCATTTTATTTTCAAATATAGTCTAACAAGCATTCTTAACATAGATCTTTCAATACTTTTTTTGTTTTTTGAACAAAGATCTTTCAATACCTAGATCTCCTTTTCTCCGGAAACAGAAATAGACGGTGAAATGCATCCCAGATTATTACCAGATAGTATATTCGCTTTCGGTGAAGAGTTGGTGGTTATCAAGATTATAGATTACCACAAATCTATTTTCCGGAAGTTTTTGGCGCTTCTCTATCTCGAAATAGTTGAAGGTTATATATTGATCATGAAATTAGAGGCACTATTATATAAAACTAAAATGGCTGTATATTTGTTTTGTTTTGTTTATTTTTATTAAAAATATACTGTTGACTCTTTAATGGGTAGAACATTAATTTAATCTGGCTATCTAAACAGTTGAAGGTTGTTTTTTTATTATAATACTAGTGGTTTGTCTGCGTTTCGCGCGGAATTATCGACGTTTATTAG
This sequence comes from Eruca vesicaria subsp. sativa, assembly GCA_932364175.1. NCBI lineage: Eukaryota > Viridiplantae > Streptophyta > Magnoliopsida > Brassicales > Brassicaceae > Eruca > Eruca vesicaria. The sequence continues at coordinate 29,226 of CAKOAT010146821.1, read as the reverse complement.
ACTTGTTTTGGTTATTTTTTATCAAAGAAGTTTTACTTGTGTGAGATGGATATATGGCAATGTTTTAAAAATCGGATCGAACATTGATTCAGCATTGTAGTTGGTCAATGGTTGGACCGGTTCAACTGGGTTATAGTTTGATCTAATTTTAAATTATATAACCATATATATTATGTATAATTGTGAATTATTTTTATCAACATTTATGTTTTTGTAAACATCTAAAATGCTATGGAAATAAAATGTAAACTTCAAAGACAAAGTAAAAATGTAATGAAAAATAATTTATTTAGATAGATAGAAAAATATATGACTTTTATATGATTTATTTACAAAAGTTGCAATTTTTATGTTTTTTTAGATTAAAGTTAATAAAACCAAGTTTTAATATCAAACCGGGTCGCGGTTTTAACGAACTTGACTGGTTTTTTATCGGGTTTGCCAATTTAACTCAAATCCGGTTTTAAACACAACACAGAACCGGCTGCAAGACATGATCCGACCCGTCAAACTGTCGGTCCTATCCGGGTTTTAAAACACTATTGTATGGTGGTATTTCTTTTGTTTTTGAGTTCATTAGACAACACAACTATTCAATAAAATATAATTTTCTGCTACTGAAATTATTTTCAAAAGTCTATCATTGCTTTTGTAAATAAAATCTATCTTGGAAATTATAATCATATATATATGCTACTTAAACCATAAAAACATGTCTCTTAATCGCAAGGGTATCCTCAACTGAAGATGGTGTGTCAAGATAATGTGTTGGTGGTTATTTTGAATCTATTGTTACATGTATTTATTTTTATATGCCGTTCATATAATTAAATCAGTTGTAACAGTATTTTATTTTTATATGTCGTTAAAGAAATATGTCGAAGTTCACTTAGCCTATTCTATTTGTTATTTTTTTTCGTCGATGTGAAGTTGAAGAAAGTATGTTTATTTGAAATTAGAAAAAAAGCAAAAATGTAGAAGTACGCATGTAAGATGTTGCAGCGAAATGGTAGCCATGTTGGGTTCAGATTGAAGCCAAGAACTTTCTCATCTAATTATTGTAGCATATCTTGCAACAGTTCACAATATCATTGATGTGGCAGATCTTTCCTGACTTTTTGTTTCCTAAATTTGCGTTTTACATCCGATTCCTCACAATGACGATGTCTCGACTTCTTTCTTGTTCTCTTCCCTGAAACGAAGAAACCATATGACAACCGTATGTCTACACCGACGGTTTTCAAATTGGGCAAAGGAAAACTTCTACGACAATGCTCCCGAACTGGCTTCAATCAACATACAAACTCTGCAAACTCTTTTCCAACTGTAACATACACAATTGCTTTGTCTTTAGCCCAGTTAATTAGCGCCTCACATCTCTAAGAGTCTTGTTCTACTCAAAGACCCATTGAAACTCCTTTGCCCACCGTGAACTCAGTATGGCGCCAGTCATGCCTAACTACATCACGGTTGTGATCATCCCCAATGTTGCAGGAATTCTGCAACAGCTGGAAGTGTCGATCTGGTGAATCCTTAGAGTATAGATCTTAGGAAAGAACTCAACAAACTTTGAGAAGCTGTCCCTTATGTGATCTCCACTCACCCGTAACCACCATTTCTCTGTTCGTACACAAAAAGGCAGATATCAATGACTGCATAGTGAGGGGGCTGGAGGTGAATATGGGAAAAAGTAAAAAAAAAAAACAACTTACCCATCTCAATGGCTAACACAAAGCTACAAGTTTCTTATATTTTCTCTCAATGTATAGTAGTGCAGACGATGTACCACATTTATCTTGCAAAGTGACTGAGAAGAGTCAATACACCAGTTTGAAAAAGTTGATAGCATGAAAAGTTGAGGTCAATCTGGAGAAAAAGAAAAAGAAAACATTTAGGATTCGAACATTTTTATAACCTATTATCTCCATCATTTTTATTTCTTATTCTTATGTGGGATAGTTGAACAGAATACTGAAAAGTAGATGTGGCAACAAAATGAGAATCTTGTAAGCATCCTTACTTACGTAGTGCTTCAGTGCAAAAGAAAGAGAAGTCTCATGTACAGGAATTTGAACATGTTTCTTTAACTAAGCGATGAAGAAATTCTAATAATGCAGATGGCCAAGTTGAGATATGAGTACAATATTATTAGGAGGTACATCCTACCTACTGAGATATAAGGAAGAGAAAGAGCTACAAATGATTAATACATATATTATTTACAAAATCAAATCATTTACCTTTAATATACCGTAGACTTCAGGAATACTCTCTATGATCCCTTCGGGCCTTCAGAAAAGAGAATGACACCATAATGCTTGACTGCATAATCTCTAAATATATAGTTTTTGTTAATGAGACCTTGTCCTGCTCTTATTTGAACGTCTTAACGTATCTGTTTACAAATATTAAAAATGCCGTGCTTAGATGTTATATACGTTAGATTCTAGGTTTTAATCGGTGTAGGCAAGTGGGATCTTAGAATATGAGCATGTACCTTTTTATCGATCAAGAGGAGCTCAACTTAGTTTATTAACCAAAAATGCTACCTCTCCATACCAAAGCTTTTTTTAACTTGAGCCCTATTCTTGACTGCATTCAGTCCTCCAGCCACTAAATCATCCTTGATCCAGCCATATATTTAAGAGGCTTGGTTTCAGAACTTCTTCCGTACTAATCAAATGATAAGAGAAATCACAGTCACGTTGGAATTAGTGTCCACTGCATTTTCTAAGAAGCTCCAAAGTAAAGTAATGAAAATTAAGCATGTGAACCGCCAGAAGCTTTAATTTAAGCAAAATCTCTAATCCAGATATCAAATTCTTTTGATGTGACCATATACCTATGTGCCTAATTTGTTTTGTGAAGGATTTCGCTGTGTATAGTTGTGACCTATAGCTCATGGTGTGTTGCATATCTGTGATTTGCAGAAAATGATCAAAAACACAACTCTTTGATCTTCTCCTACCAAATATGTTCTTGTGTATCTGCCTCATGTGTGAAATTTTATATACATGTGAGTGTATAAAATTTTCAGTTATAGTAAACATTAAACACATAAACATGTTAGGTTCTAGTTTGAGCAGTGTTAATTTCTTTACCTTCAATTGTATTGAAGCTCATTTCATCTCTACAATATCATTTTTCTTATAATCCTATCAAATACCAAATCTAAAGATACGATCTACTACAGATAATTAAAAGATGAAAGCCACAAAAAATCAAAACCCGTAAGAAGCGTACAGATGGTTTCATGCATGTTTGAAGTCTTCCATTTCTTCTTCCTTCTTCCTCCATTTCCACCGCCTATCTAAACATACAGTAGTTAGAACTGTTATCATTAACATCTAAGGAAAAATATAAAACCTAGAAAAACTGAAAGGAAGAAGAAATCTATAATAATGAGAAAAAAACAGATTGGGTTTCGTCGCTTTGTCTTTCTTGGTCCTTCCTAAAAGAAATTGTCGAAAGTCCAACTACAGTGAATAATTGGTTACAAAGAGGAGATGGATGATACCTAAATTAGATTTAGTGGGAGGTCTGGATGGTATAAATTATCAGGTTTATGAGGAAGTAGGATAAAGGATCAAGCGTTACGACTCGCTTTGGTCGAAGCCGGTGGAATATAGGGGAATCGAGCAGCCACCGTCAAAGAAAGAGATAGACTATTTAGGTTTTTTGTTCAAATGAGAGATTGGGCTTCGTACGAAATATAACCGGCCCAAATTGAATTCAAAATATGGTTTACGAAGACACGTGGAGAAAAACCCCCACCCTCTATGATGATGTGGACAGCTTGAGAGAGCAGATATCTCTACTTTATTAGTATAGATAGATACATTAATTTTATTAGAAGATTGGTTGTATTTGTTCTTAGCTGGCTAATTATTCCTGTATATACATATTTGATTTTAGCAGCATCAATAATTTATTTCAGTCTAACTATATGTGATGAGAGTAGCTAGCCATTGTATTCTAAACACACATCTAATTTATGTGTTAGCAAGTAAATTTGAAATTAGCGAACATGCCACTGTATTATTTGCCAAAAGATCAAAAACATTCAGAAAGAGAGAAGAAACAACTATCAAGAACAGTCTTATCAGAGTTTGATTCTTCTTAAACCTAATGAAGAAGAAGAAGAAAAGAAAGAGGAAACGGTTAGATAGACGAAAAAAAGACCTACTTAGAACAATAACTGAAACAGGTCAGAAAAAAAAACAGTCAATCTTTAAACAAGATCATCAAGATCATATCAAAATATAGCATAAAAGAAGAGAGAACAGGTGATGGCAAGTTCTTACGGTGAAAGTATGTTTTAGTGGGAAGAGAGAATATATATTTAGAAAGAAATTACTTTTGTTATTTAGGAGTAAGAATGGCGACATAGTGCGGGACGGATTTGGTCGCGTAATTGAAATAACGCTTTTGTTTCACCATTCAACATAATAATACTAACAACATGTGCGTTATTTTTTGCCAATTACGCACTTGATAAAAATAAAAAGAATTTTTTTTTGTTTGTTCGTCAATTTCCAATACCGCACTCGTTGTAGGATACGCGTCAGTTATGGTTCATTATTTGACTTTGGTGTGCGTTTTTTTCTTATTTATCTTTTAGTAGTCACAGTTATTTGAAATAGCTAAACAAATGTTACAGTTAAAAAATGTAATTTACTCTACTATTTATTCATAACTAAATAAATAATAAATTTTATTTAATAAACAAAATTTGAAAAAAAAATTATAATTAAATTTTCTATATGTATTTTCAAAATATTAATGAATAAACTGAAAATTCACTATTTTAATGAATAACCAAAAACATAATAAAATATCATTAAATTTTTATTCAAGAATACACTTTTATATTTTTCTATATCCCATATATATTAATTTATGTTTACAATATTAGTTATATTTACTTAACCAATGATTTTAAAAATAGACCAAAGTGATCAAACTGTAACCGTAATCCAAAAATAATTTATATATCTAAAAATAGTAGTTACTTTTTATTTGTAATGATTGGTATTTAAATTTTATAAGTTATAAAATATTATGAAATCAAACAAAACATATTTTAATTGGGTTAATATATGAATATGCTTATTTTACATTAAATTTTCTATCAAACCCGCACTATTTTTCCTATAAAACCGCATTTCAATTTCTATAAAAACTGCACTTATCCCGTAAACCGCAGTTAAATCGTACCGCACTTCAATTCCGTCCCGTTTATATTACCAAATCCTCTGTCACCATTCGGATCCTTAAATCTCTATCGTATATTAAAGATTCTCAGAACACCCGCATCGATTGTTTTCTAACCAAGTATCTCACCATAAATACTAGTATAAAAAATAGAAATAAGAAAGAGAAAGTAGAAAACAACAAAAACAATTCTATGGGAAAAGTTTTACTGTTCTTTTTGAGAGATAAAATCTACATGTGTCACCACCACACATTTTAGAGAGAATTACGTATATGGTTACTTTCTCCTGAGTTTCTATCATGTTCAGGTACTTTTTAATAGAGGTGTATTTTATGCCTTACTTTATGAATTGTTATTCCATAAATGCTCTTGAAACAAATGATATATTATTTCTGGATAAGTTAAAAGCAGAAAAGTAACTATATTAGGTAGCCGTTAGATTAAATTGTATTCTGATGGGAGCCGTTAAATTAAAGTCTGTGATTGTAACTAACTTTTTGTAGGTTTATTTGGTTTTGGGTTTCAACAACAACAGTTGGATTGTTTTTAGGGACTCGTGTAGAGTGTTGGGGTCAAACAATTTGTGGTCAGATGTAAATGTTATGTGGTCAGTGTTTACGTGCACTGAAGGAAGGTTAAAGACAAATGTCTCCGCAGAGAACCATTAAAGTTGAGAGCTTTAATTTGATATTACAAAAGTATGAACACTGAACATAACTCTTCTTCTCTCCATAGTGTCCCTCACCTAATAACCTCAAATCCCATAATCTATGTTTATTGACCACATAATTCATGACCTTCGCTTTTGTCCTTTAGAAGAGATCCATGGCCACATAACTTCTGTCTTTAACCCTTTCTCAGTTCAAGCATAGGCCTATGTTTGACGGTGGTGATTACGGTGGGTTTGTTTCTTCGTCGAATTGGAAGAGATAAATTACGAGTTTCAATATTCCAGATCTACAATAAAAAGAAGGGGATTTAAGTGAATCTACAATATAGGGTTAGTAGATTGAAAGAGTAAAGGACGTTCAAATCTGGATTATTGTTCTGGACTATGAGGAAAACTAAATTGTCGATGTCTAAGGGTAGAAGAGAAAGAGAAAGTGGGGTCACAATAGAGAAAGAGAGAGGAGATCAAAATAAAGAGAAAAAGTGTAGTTTCAGGGGTAAATTAGATATTGTCACATAAGAAAGTATGTGACATGGAGAAAGTATGTGTAAGTGATATAGACTTGAGAAAAGTATGTGTAAGTGTAATTTTTTCCACATTTTAACCCATTAAATTTTAATTACACAATTATCTTATCATTATACACTAATATATTTATGCTGAGAGATGCTTCTAAAGAAACCTATGATTAATGATGCTCTCATAATATATTTTCAGGTATTGGTTATCAAATATTATTGATACTAGGATAAGACCCGCGCCTTGAGCGGGATGAAGATATTATTTTATTATGTTTTGAAAAATGAAACAATAGTTCGGTTTCATTCGGATTAGAGGTGTTCAATCTGGATATCGGGTTTCGGTTTGGCTCGATTTTGTTGGTATTTCGATCATTAAAATATAACTACTATTCTAAATCTATATGTACTTCAGTTTGATTTGGTTTATATACCATCGGTTTTCAATTTATTCAATTTTATATAAAAAAACATAATTATTTGGTTTGAGATCATATTATATATTATACAAATATATAATATGATCATATTTAGAGTCATTTATTAAAAAAATATTATATATTTAAATAAAAGAATAAAAAACAAAAAAAAGGCTTCTATCATCTAATAAAATGATCAAATCTAGAATTAATAGCAAAACACTAAATTTTGAAAATAAAAATAAAAAACAAAACAGAAGCATGAAAGAAAAGTTTTTATATTCTTCCATATGTAGTGTTCATCAAACCAATATGTCTTCGATTGAACACAACTCTGTTCGTTTAAAGATAAAAAAAGTTGTAAAGAATTTCAACTAACTATTGTCCATCAAATTTATAATCTTTACTTCAATTTAGTTACTGTTAAAAAAGCAAAAGATCAAAATAAGAAGTCTCAGTTGTAATAAATTGTTAGCTATTTACAAATTATAATTATAGTTCAACTCATGTAACAAATAGATATTCATGCGTCGTTATAAATATATACATATTTACATGTTTTAGTTTAATCGGTTATAAATCAAACCATATCCAAATCCTATTTTTTTTATAAAATCACATCCATTCGGTTTGTATGGTATATACCAAAAATAACCATATTATCGATTGTTAATATCTTTTAAAAATATAAAATTAAAAAAAACTAAGATATTTAAATCATTGATAAAAAAGATTTTCAATGTGAAAAATTTAATAAGTTTATAATTTATAAATGTTCTTGAAAATTTATTGAAAATTTTGAAATTAAAATATTTATGTAATCTTATATGGTATATAGTTTAATCTGTATATATATATATATATATTTGTTTTATTATTGAATGATACTTTTTACTTATATGGTTTTAAAATCATGTATATCTTTTTATAATAAAAATTTTAAACTATTGATCATTAATTTTTAACATAATAATTTTAATAGTTTAGTTATTTATTCTCGTTTCTTAAAATTTAAAATATAACCTATACGAAAAAATCTAAAGTTTAATTTTATAGCTAATTTGATTGTTTAATTTATTTTAATAATATAAAATTAAAGAAAAATGATGGAGGATATATAAACTGTTATCAAATATTTATTATTAGAATCATTAAGCGTCATATATATATATATTAGTCATTTATCGTAATTCCGTAGGTTTTATTTATGGAAATAAAATAAAATAGTAATTATATATAGGGGAACAATCATTAAGTGTCATATATATATATTAGTCATTTATGGTAATTCCGTAGGTTTTATTTATGGAAAGAAAATAAAATAGTAATTATATCTAGGGGAACAATCATAAATGTTTTTATCACAAATATTATATCATATCATCATATCATATAATTTGACCAACGAATGTATATAGCGACGTATAAAAATCGAATGTGGACCTCCTTATTTTTCAATTGAATGTAATTGACTACCTAATTGAGTGACATCTAAGCCTGAGGTATTTTTTAATTATTACAAAATTGAGGTTACAATTTTTAAAATGTTTCTCCTTTAATATATAAGGGATACATATTTACCTAATTTGCAACTTCTTTTTGAATTTTTACCCGGTTGACTCAAAAATTAATTGGGAGTTAACAAGTAATGTATTATTGAAAGTTTATCAAAAGTTAAAAATGTCTATACATATGATTGGTTTGGTAAAAATATATTTACGGGTAAATGGGAAGGAAAAAAAAACAAACAAGTATATTGATACACACATTAAAACATATACTGACCCTTAAGAGGTACATGAACTCTCCTAAGAGTTAGATAGTTTTTCCTTTGATCTACATTCTAATTTCTAATTAGATGGTCGACTTATTTTTTTGTGGAAGTCATGTGGCCAAGTGATCAAATGGTTAAAAGATTTTACATCAAATCTAGAATTCCATTCTCAGAAAATGTATTTTTTTTTTTTTTTTTTTGCAAATTAAGATGCAAAGGTTATGAACGTCTTTTTAAAAATAGTTTTCAACAATAATCAGCTTCAAATATTTCAAATAATATAAAACTAAACGAGAATTCAACAAAGTTCAATATTTTAATTCTCTTTCATTGTGCTATATATGGTACCATATTTAACACTGATGTCATATTTAACACAAGTATTTAGCTTCCAACTAATAATGTGGAGGATTGACTCATTCTCAATATCAGTATTTAGAAACGTTTTTTAACAATGACATTGTATTTTGTTGTATTGTTCTTTTGAAATTGTCATAGGTGTACACAGATAACAGTTAAACATTTTTATTTTGTCAACCAGAACAGTCAAACATTTATATCTCAAGGGTAAAAAAAAAAAAAAAAAAAAAAGAACAGTCAAACATTTATATCTCAAGGGTAAGACTAAGAGACATTAAACGGAGCATAAACTATGTGTATGCGAAATTTTGTGTAACTTCATTTTTGTATTTTCCAAATTTCAAATATAATTAAATCATGTTTTTACTCTTTTGTTTGTTTTCTTCTTGATAACGTCGATTTCATTATCCCTTTTGTGGTTGAAACGAATCTTTTGTTTATTTATCAGAATAGAATAATAATCGAGCATATCCGGAGAAGCTCACGAGATTAGTCATGCTGACATGGAAACTAGCTGTCTTGAGCAATCATTCATCTTTAAGATCAGACACCTTCTCCAACCATAGATCGACACATCACCACCAATCCGCACTTTCGCGGCGCCTTGTATCAGTTTCGTTGATTTCGGATAGGTCCCATCTCTGTCATGCCCACGCTATATAAATTCTCTTCTCCTTTTACTGCTTTTCTTCAAACCTGAAAATAATAAAAACAAAAATACATTTCTTTTTCTCCTTTTCTTTAAATTTTTAAAACAGATGGATCGGCAAAATTCCGATGACATCATGAGATTTCTCGATGGAATGGCTAGTTCCGACGACGTCCTCTTTGGTTTCCTCGATGAAGGGAACCAGTCACCGGAAGACTTCAACCTCAACGGCGGCTCAGATATAGACGACCTCGACGACAATAGCAATTGCAATTCTGAAGAAAACAAAGTTTTCTGGCAAGAACAAGAACAACTTCTCCAGGTAAATTTTTGTTTATTCTTTTCAAAAACATAATTAATCGTCATCTTAATTTAGCTCATAACTTAACGGTCTAAATTTTGTTTGGAATTGTGTAGGGGACACTGTATAGGACAAGTTCGATTGAGACAAAGATTAGACAAGCGACAAAGGAAGCTTTGAAACAAGTTAAATCAAAGGGTCTTCATTGTGTATGCCCGCGACAGGTTGATGGCGGTTGCCGGAGCTGCTTACGTGGGGAAATCTCTCGATACCTCCGAGATGTGGCCGGCTACGACTGCGTCATCTCCAAGTCCAAATGGAGAAGCTCTCAAGACATCCCTGCAGGTTAGGACACATATTTGTGACTCATTATTAAAATAACTAGTGGCCTTGAAATGTTTAACCATTTTTGTCTATCATCAAAATCCTCAAGATCACGTCAATGTCAATTTTCAAATATCTAAAATAAATATTTTTTTTTTGTTAGAAAAATGGACAAACATTATGTCCACAAGAACACGAAAGATTTTTTCAGACCCATTCTTTAATTTGTTGCTTTTAAGTATCAACCAAAAATCTGATTTCAAATTTATGTTTTATTATGAGTTTGCCTAAACGAGTATTTGGACTGACTCGTGTAATATATATTTTTTTGAAAATCAGGGGAACACGAATACATAGAGATCGTGGACCGATCTGATTCAAAGAAAGGAGAGATGCGAGTGGTGATCGAGTTATCATTCAGGGCAGAGTTCGAGATTGCAAAAGGTGGTGAAGAGTACAAAAGGCTTATCAGCCGATTACCTGAGGTTTACGTCGGAAAAACCGATAGGCTCCGATCTTTGATCAAGATATTGTGCATCGCGGGGAAGAAATGCTTGAGAGACAATAAAATGCATATGGGTCCATGGAGAAAACACAAGTACATGCAAGCCAAGTGGCTTGGCACGTGCGATAGATCGAACTCCTTGGAAGCGGCGGTCTCGGAGACAACAGAGCCTGAGAATTGGGTGCCGAGGGCGAAGCCTAGAATTTCTATGTTGAACTACGATGGTCTGCTTGGTAGTTTGTCCACCGGGATGGGCCGTCATGCAGCTGTAACGGTCGTGTGATATGTGTGTGACGCAAGTAATAAATGACTTGTAATTATTGATTTAATTGATTAGGGCCAGGGGAAGTGAGTGTTAAATTAATAGTGAGTATCAGTTTAGAGTTAACCGGAATGTGTCTCAGCGGCGTAGCCTTTTGACCGATTATGTCATCGTTGTAGTATGAAAAAATGATAATTTTGTGACTACTTTGCGGTTGAAATCAGATTGTATACTATAGGTTTTTGCATGGAATTTCATTCATTCATTGCTAAGTTAAGGAGATTTAAATTTCGTATTATATGCAACCAATGGATCAGTTATATTTGTCAATCGATTAAATGCAATTAACATCTAGTCAAACTGCTCCGGCTAATTCATAATTTAGCATTAACATTTTATCTTGTTGAAAATGGATTTGACTTTTTTTGGAACTAGAGTTTTCTCTCTAATATTCTCTCCGCCACCAAAACTTCATCGTGAGATTTTCCGCTTTTCCGGTGTTAGTCGCTCCTCGACGGCACCGGAGAGGATTGATAACATTTGTGAAATAAGATAGATTTAGCTCTATAGAGCTTTATTGAAAGCTAATAGCTCATAGAGCTTTATTGAAAGACTAAGAAACTAAAGAAGAAGAGAAGCTTGAGAGTTGTCTTCAAGAACTAAAATATAACGTTTGATATCATATAATGGTTGGAAGGTGGCTGCTTATGAGTGCAGCCAAAGTTATCTACACAATTGCAATTACACAAATTTATAGTATTGAATCATGATAGGAACCCTAGATGTTATGGGCTGATGGGCTTCACTTGATTACTTGGGCTTAAGTCCTAATACTCCCCCGCAAACTTAGCTGCAGGTGAACACGAAGCTGCTGAGTTTGAATGCACAACCTGTTTGAAGCCTTAGCAAGATAGGATCACAAGTTTGATGTACTTGTAGGCGTAGAAGACTAGTTGATGAAGAAGTGTGTTGTAGCAAATCCTGGACACATTGATGGAATTGATAGAAAAGCTGATAAGAGCAGAACATCTCTTCTTTGAAGCTGGACGCAACTTCATGTTAGACTATACTTGTAGAACTTTATGAGCTCTCTCAGAGGTATGTCTGGCCATAACTATTTCTGGCCATAACTTGGTATGCACTTGTAAAGCTAATGTAACTCTCTCAGAGGTGTCTTTTGCACTTGTAGAATTATCATAACTTTCTCAGAGGTGCTTCTTACCATTCCCTTGGGTAGATACTTGTAGAGTTTCTAAACTCTCTCAGAGGTACTCCCTGTTGAAAACGAAAATCACCCACTGCCGTCAAGCTTTAGGTGACCATAAAGTAACTATGTCTCAGCTTTGAGTGAAACACCATGCTCCTTCTTTGCTTGCTACACGCTAGCCTTCAACATAAGCACTCTCATAACAGTTTGCTGCCGCATCTTACTCTTACTGTCTTCTCAATAACCCAACAATTTTTTTTTCATTAAATCACCATCTCAATGATTATTCTTCAGCACTTTTTCCTTAGAATTTCATCAAGCATCTTGTGTGCATCCATCAAACCAGGAACTTTCAGCCATAAATCCCATCATTATCAAACCAAATCACATCATTGCTTCACTTGTTCAGACCTATGGTCTATACCAGCCATCATTACTAGTTCACTAACCACAGCCTACTCATTTAACTTCATGTTCCAAACGTACACATCTAAAACAATCCAGCCAACAAGCTTAATCTATCCAACAACACTTCGTGGCAGAAGAGCAGAAACATTACCGTGACTGAGTCACATCACTCGTGTCTCCTTCATGGCAGAAGCTAGAGCTACTAATCTCTGCAACCTCTGTTTGTCGATTCAGATAAGAGAGTGTCTTTTGTCGGGACTTGAAGTATGAGCTCACTGCTGGACATTCTTCATATTCTGACCCAAAGATGAAGTCCATGTTAGCTTTGCTCTGAATCTGATGACAGCTTCGACCTTGATTTTTTTTTTTTTAGTGAGCTTAGTGAAGACTTGAGAGGGTTTAGATAGAGTGTGCGGAAAGTAGAAGATGATAGGGTAACCCATGAAAATCGACTGAAGCTCTGATACCATGATAACATTTGTGAAATAAGATAGATTTAGCTCTATAGAGCTTTATTGAAAGCTAATAGCTCATAGAGCTTTATTGAAAGACTAAGAAACTAAAGAAGAAGAGAAGCTTGAGAGTTGTCTTCAAGAACTAAAATATAACGTTTGATATCATATAATGGTTGGAAGGTGGCTGGTTATGAGTGCAGCCAAAGTTATCTACACAATTGCAATTACACAAATTTATAGTATTGAATCATGATAGGAACCCTAGATGTTATGGGCTGATGGGATTCACTTGATTACTTGGGCTTAAGTCCTAATAAGGATTACCCCTCTTTTTTTTCTTCGCTTTGATATAGCCTTAGTATGGTGTTATAGAGTTCTCCGAAGTTTGGATGTTAGTGGTGATCTGGCTTGTTACAGATTCAGCTTGCCACTCCGTCGTGATGACTAATCAAGGTGACGGTGGTTCATGTACCTTTTGCTTTTGGACTTGTGACAGCACAAATGTCATGATCGATACTACACCGCCTTATGTTTTCCTATTTAGTTTTATTTCCTATTTCTATTATGGATAATTATCAATTTGTGTTTCCAAAGCCTTTTACGATTAGGTCTTTGTGTTTTATATATAAGGCTATGCCTTGATGAAGTTTATTAATAAGAATCAAGTTTACAAATCATCTTCCTCTTTATTACTTTCTCTGCAAGCAACATATCATCCTTACGATCTCAGGTTCTTAGAGCTGATCCTTCTTCCTACGTGATCAACTCCTAGGTCTGTGAATCCCCTTCCTTCTAACCTGCAAGCAAGGTTACTAGTTTGGGACTTATACCCCGCTATCCTATCTCATTGGTATCAGAGACATAGAATCCTCAGGACCTAACCATGGAAACAAGGACAACCGCAGCTTTCAGCGATATGAGCAAGCAAATCGACGAGTTACGCTCTTCACAAAACCAGCAAACTGAAGAACTCGGTAATAAAATCTCCGCACTCGAAGCACTTCTCGAAAAGTTCCTTGCTACTGCCTCACCCCCGCAACGCGACGGTAAACAAACGGACACAGGTTCTGATGTTACGGATGGAACGCCGCAAACTAAGACACCACCAGACCGTTCCAACCCAGAGACCAGTTCCACCAAGACTCACGACAACAACAACCCACCGACTCATCATAGTCTATCGGCACGACTAACAAAGATTGGTTTTCCAATGTTTAACGGCTCCGAACTACGAGAATGGATCTACCGATGTGAACAGTTTTTCTCCATCGACAGCACCCCACCGGAATTAAAGGTTCGTCTTGCATCTCTTCATATGACGGGAAAAGCCCTCCAATGGCATCACTCTTACCTTGCCAATCGATACAACATCTTCCCACTATGGCCGGAATATGTTGCTGCGATCTCCGATTGTTTCAGTGAGCTTTATGACGACCCATTAGCAGAGTTGGTGAGTTTGAAACAAGGAAACGATACCATCGATGTGTACTTAGATAAATTCGACTGCGCCATGACTAGAATCACGCTTGCTCCGGATCATGCATTAAGTATATTCTTGACAAACATGAATCAACATCTGGCTCTTCATGCTCGCCAATTCAAGGTTACTACGGTACCTGAAGCTGCAAAGATCGCCAAACTACACGAGCTTTCCCTCTCACATATGCCGCCAAAGACATCGCGCCCTCCCTTCAACTACTCTCAACGATCAAACTACTCCCAACCCACTAAAAGCCAAAACCATAATTCCACCTCCTCTACCAACACCACCACTCCAAACAACAAACCCCTCATCGCGAATGCTCCTCAAAAACGGCTCTCTTTCGACGAGATGCAGGAACGCAAACGCAAAGATTATGCATGTTCTGTGAAGAACCGTTTACACCGGGTCACCATCTTAAGCATAAGCGAGCTGAAATTCTGTTTTTGGACTTAGACGCTGAAACAGAATTTGATGAAGAGATTGCTTTAGTGGAGCAAATCCGTGAGACAACCATAAGCGATGACGATGACAAAGTTCCAACAATCTCCGTCCATGCCCTCAACAGTGCACCAACTTTCAACTGTATGCGCCTCATCGGACAATACGAGAAACGCAAACTACATATATTGATTGATCCGGGGAGCACACACAACTTCTTAGACATCCAGATGGCCAAGGGCCTAGGTTGTTCTTTGACCCCAATCAAACCAATGTCAGTTGTCGCAGCCAGTGGCGACTTGGTTACTAAGTACAAGTGCAGCTCTTTTGCTTGGAAGATGCAAGGCTACGGGTTCACAGCTGAGATTCGAACCCTACCACTCGGATGCAGTGATCTCGTCTTGGGTGTTCAGTGGCTTTCCACCTTAGGACCAATCCTATGGGACTTCTTGAATCTTCGTATGGAATTTAACTTCAACGGGCTGAAACACGTCCTTCGCGGAGTATCGCCAAACAGCTCGAAATTAATTTCCGGAAGCAGCCTCAACAAACTGATGTTGCAAGAACCACAACTAGCTCTACTCCATCTTCGCGAGGTTGACGACACTATAGAGCAAGAACCCCTTGATCCAGAAACAATGCTCTATCATATTGCAGCAAGTGAAACAGAGAATGACTATACCGGCTCGCTCCAGAAACTCCTTGACTCATACACGGACGTCTTTGCTGAGCCGTCGACCTTACCTCCTTATCGCGAGGGTTTCAATCACAAAATACCGCTGGAAGCAGGATCAAACCCTGTCAATCTCCGACCGTATCGCTACTCTTCGATACAAAAGGACTCAATAGACAAGATGATTCAAGACATGCTTTCTCAGGGTATTATTCAGTACAGTGCAAGTCCCTACGCGTCACCGGTTGTACTTGTGAAAAAGAAAGACGGATCTTGGCGCCTTTGCGTCGACTACAGAGGTCTCAATAAGCAAACAATCAAAGACAAATATCCCATCCCACTACTCGAAGACCTCCTTGATGAATTGGGCGGCTTAAAATACTTCTCTAAACTGGATCTACGTGCAGGTTTCCACCAGCTCCGTATGTCTCCAGAAGATGTGCACAAAACAGCTTTTAAAACACATTCAGGCCACTACGAATACTTGGTAATGCCATTCGGTCTCACAAACGCACCTTGCACTTTTCAAGGGCTTATGAATCACGTCTTCACACCTGTTCTACGCAAATTTCTCCTCGTTTTCTTCGACGATATATTAATCTACAGCAAGACCTGGGAAGAGCACCTTGTTCACTTGGACACAGCCCTTGCTATACTTCGCCATCAACAACTCTATCTCAAGAGATCCAAGTGTACTTTTGAAGCAACGAGAATCGAATACCTTGGTCACTTTATTTCCCATAATGGCGTTAGTACTGACCCAACCAAGATAAAAGCAGTCGAGGAATGGCCACAACCAAAGCACCAGAAACATCTCCGCAGTTTCTTAGGTCTCGCCAATTACTATCGGAGATTCATACAAGGGTACAGCATTATTGCTCGACCTCTTACCAACATGCTTCGCAAAGACGGTTTTGATTGGAATACAGAGGCTTCAGAGGCGTTCCAACACCTCAAACAAGCTTTAATAACAGCCCCGGTCCTTGCACTCCCAGACTTCTCCAAGACTTTTATCATCGAAACCGACGCTTCCAACACTGGCATAGGTGCAGTTCTTATGCAAGACAATCACCCACTGTGCTACATAAGCCGTGCATTAGGGCCTCGACACCAAGGCCTCTCTGTTTATGAGAAAGAACTCCTTGCAGTGGTTCACGCGGTACAGACTTGGAGCCCATACTTAGCTCACAACAAGTTCATCATTCGGACAGATCAAAAAAGTTTGAAGTTCCTACTTGAACAGAAGATCACCACTCCATTCCAACATATGTGGCTATCAAAATTGATGGGTTATAACTTTGAGATCCAGTATAAAGAAGGAAAAGCGAATGTCGCTGCAGATGCCTTATCCAGAGTCTCCGGTTCCCAACTACTTCAGCTCTCTCTCTCATGCTCACCACGGGTTCTACGACTCTTTGAAGACGCTTTGGGATACAGATCCTACTCTGAAACAAATCATTACCGACCTTCAGAACAAACCATCCTCTCATGCCGCATACTCCTTTATCAATGGAGAACTTCGCCGTCGCGGTAAACTTGTGGTTGGTGACGACCCTAATGTAAAAACTCATATCTTCAAATGGCTTCACGATTCTGCTGTAGGTGGTCACTCAGGTCGCGATGCAACACTACAACGAATCAAGTCTTTGTTCTTTTGGCCCAAGATGAGCTTGGAGGTTCAAAACTACGTCCGCAACTGTCCAATTTGCCAGCGAAATAAATATGATTTAGCTGCAAAACCTGGACTCCTCCAGCCATTACCGGTACCTACGGGTGTATGGGAATCTGTCAGCCTTGATTTTATTGAGGGTCTACCACCATCTTCCGGAAAACATTGCATTCTCGTCGTTATTGATCGTTTAAGCAAGAATGCTCACTTTCTCGCATTGTCTCATCCGTACACTGCAATGGACGTGGCAAAGCTATATCTGGATCATGTCTTTCGCCTTCATGGAATGCCTAAAGAAATTACAAGCGATCGTGATCCAACGTTTCTCAGCGAGGTTTGGAGAGAGATGTTCCGCGTTCATGGGGTCGATTTGAACTTCTCCACCGCTTACCACCCACAAACTGATGGTCAAACCGAGGTTACTAACAAAACTTTGGAGACATATCTCCGTTGTATGACGTCTGATTCACCTTCTACATGGAGCGAGTGGTTACCCTTAGCAGAATGGTGGTATAACACCACTTACCACACTGCGACTCGCAGTTCACCGTTCGAGATCGTCTACGGCCAGCCGCCACCAGTGCACTTGCCTTACCTTCCCGGCGAAAGTACTTCTTCTGCAGTTGACAGATCCTTACAACGAAGGGAAGAGCTCATCGACATGATGAAGTTCCACCTTTTAAGAGCTCAAAACCGAATGAAACAATACGCAGACTCACACCGCTCTGATCGTGCGTTTCGTATTGGCGACTATGTCTACTTGAAGCTCCAACCGTATCGGCAACATTCACTCAAAGGACGACACTTGCCTCACAAGCTTTCACCACGATTTTATGGTCCATACGAAATACAAGATCGTGTTGGTAACTTGGCATATAAGCTGCGTCTTCCGTCAGAAGCAGCTATACATAATGTCTTCCATGTCAGCCAGCTCAAGCTCTGCCCCAATCCACCTGCAACTCCTTCGCCGCTGCCTCAATACCTCAAAGATGTCGGTACTGCAAAAGAACCAGAGAGGATTCTTGAAAAGAAAATGGTGAATCGCAGAAACAGAGCTGTCACGAAGGTGCTAGTACAGTGGAAAGGCTATTCTCCGGAACAGGCAACATGGGAATTTTATCAAGATTTCGTCGCGAAACACCCTGATTTCAATACTTGAGGCCAAGTATCCTCTGAAGGAGGGAGTATTGTGACAGCACAAATGTCATGATCGATACTACACCGCCTTATGTTTTCCTATTTAGTTTTATTTCCTATTTCTATTATGGATAATTATCAATTTGTGTTTCCAAAGCCTTTTACGATTAGGTCTTTGTGTTTTATATATAAGGCTATGCCTTGATGAAGTTTATTAATAAGAATCAAGTTTACAAATCATCTTCCTCTTTATTACTTTCTCTGCAAGCAACATATCATCCTTACGATCTCAGGTTCTTAGAGCTGATCCTTCTTCCTACGTGATCAACTCCTAGGTCTGTGAATCCCCTTCCTTCTAACCTGCAAGCAAGGTTACTAGTTTGGGACTTATACCCCGCTATCCTATCTCAGGACTGGATTGGTTGAGATTCTTCATGAGCTTGTCTAATGTCTCAATCCGTCTTCTGATCATGGTTTTATTGTAGGCTTTTTGTTTTTGTTTTATTATCTTTGTGGAGTTGTCATGTTCGCTTCTTTGAGCCTTCTAACGATTTCTTTGAGATGATGTTTGTATTCGTTGAGATGTTATATCCGGGTTGTGCTCTTATCAATTAATCGTCTAAAGCATCCCTTCTGCATCGGTTTGTGGGAGGACTGTTTGTTGGTCGGGTTGGTGTTGTTCCGGTTCCGACGCAGCTTCTTTTCGGATTGGTTTCTCTTGAAACTTGTGAAATAGAGTTGGCTCCATATTTGGTTTGTTCCTCAGCTTGTTCGCAGTGTTACTTTGGTTATGTTTTTTTGGAGCTGAAATCAGGTGGCAGTTTGTATTTGCCACAAGTGTGACTAAGGACCAATGCTATCAATTCTTCATTGTGTGCAATGGACCTGCGTGGATTAATCACGTCTTTGTGTGTGCTTCAGTACACACTTGAGTTTGGGATACTCGCCCTACGCCCATGAATGCCACAATAGCTGATGGATCCTCACTCTTTGTTAATGAGGTCTTATCTTTGACTCGTTGGAATTTTCTGATACAAAGATGCCTACTGGTATCTTGATCTTTCTACAGCTTTTGTTTCTTTGTATTTGTTCCTGGTGGCCTTTGGCTATGTACGAACTTTACAGCTCTTCTTCAAATAATATACAACTAGATGATAACCCGCGCCATGCGCGGAGTGAGATTTTTAAAAATATGTTGTATTTAATTATATATTTTGCTATCATAATCTTTTTACATTTGATTAGAGATAGGCATTTGGAAACCATTTGGTTTGGTTATATTTTGTTTGGTTTAGATCTTTGCGGTTTGGTTCGAATTTTTGCAGGTTCAGATTGAGTTTAGTTTCGGATAATCCATTTATTTTTTTTATAAAAAAGATTGAAATTCATATATACTTTAAAATTTTCAAAATCTAAAAGTAAAAAATAATATATAACATATAAATTTGAAAAATGAATGCCAAAATAGTTAAACTTAACATAAAATTGCTTTATCATAAATATTTGGAAAAAAAATAAAAAAATATTTTAAATATTTTTGGTATTTGGAGTATCGTTTAGCTATTTTTAAATATGGATTTAACTGTTTTATATATTTCTAAGTATTTTGGAACATTTTAAAAAATATATTAATATATTTAAGTATATAAATCTGGTTCGAGCACTTGGATACCTGAAATATTTCGATTCAGTTTTTGGTAATCTAAATACCAAAATTTT
>CAKOAT010146710.1:0-71934 GCA_932364175.1 Eruca vesicaria subsp. sativa | reverse complement strand
GCAGGAGACGCCGGTCCAGTTGCATGGTGTGGTTTGTTTGGTGTTCCAGAGGAATGTGCGGCCGCCTACGGCGGAGCGGAGGGAGAGGAGGGCGGATTTGTCGGCGGAGAGGTCTTGGAGTGAGGGAAGAGGAAGAGAGAGGAGGAGGAGGAGGAGAGTGGAGAGGAATGTGGAGAGATTGGCCATTGAAGGAGAGCAAAACCCTAGAGAGAGGTTTGAAGAAGAAGAAAGGTGTGGTGGTTATTACAGAGAGGAGTGTGAAGTGTAAGGTAGTCAAACACTTAATAGTCAATCTCTGTTTTTTAGGGTTTTGAATATTTATTTTCAAAAAGAATTCTAAATGCGACAGAAACGATATTTTTATTACAAGAGTGACGTCATCTGTCTTTCTATGCTTGGGACAAAAAATAATGTGATTGGTTTATGTATCGTGTTCTATATGTGATTGTCAATGTGAGGGACCTTTAGTTATGTTATTGTCTTATCTAATCTTACCTGCTTTGTCTCTCTAACTGCTAAAGACTCTTTACCAAACTCGTAGTATGAAAATGAAGAGATTATTAGTAAGTGGATGAGGTTAGTTGGGGACATATCAATTTAATATCGGATTAATGGAATCCAGAGGGTTAATTAAAAAGCTGTGGTAAGAATTAAGATCATGTTATTCTCTGCATTTGAGTAAAGTGGAGCCCTTTTCTCAAGATACACACTTACTTTTATGTTTCTTTATTCAATAACAAACTTAATTATTTTATTTTTTCTCATGTAAACTTGATTTTTTTTTTTTATGTGGAGTAATCAATGATGCATGGTTGTAAAGGCAAAAAACAAAGAACATGGGTGGTGGGTTAAAGGACTGGTAGGAGGACCCTAACATGTAAAAAAGCCAACAATAATAATTTACAGCATTAAAGCTTTTAACATAACAAAAGAAAACGGATTCACTTTTATTTTGTGACTGTCAACACTCTGTATCAATGTGTTATTTCGATATGATCCAATATGTACTATCAATCACAAAGGTCCCATATTAAATTTGTCACGACGGTCACAGTGTTGTGTAAGTGAGCGTTACATTTCTTGAAGCAACGGTTGAAATAAATTTGAAACTGTAATCCTTTTTTGCACCAAATTCAAAGTCTCTGCCATGAAGTGAAGCTCTAGTTATTTTATAGCTATATACTCTTGTAGATGCACTAGTCGGGAATAATCATTTATAAAGATAGGACATTATAGGCTGACAAGATCAAATATAACTAAATTAAGTTTTCTTTACAACAACTAATTAAGTTATCTGCCAGGAAAAGTGGAAAATATTCTTCTATGGTAAACTTAAGTTAATCGTTCCATATAGTCGTGTGTTCAAATGAATAAATAAGTCTTAGAAAATAGCTAAAATAAATATACCATTCCAGTAGTATAATGTTCATGTACAGATGTATTTTTCCAGAGATTTAATGACTCTGTGCTAATCAGAAGACCGCACATGCAAATAAACAGTGTTTCTTGGAATGTTGCCTACTTGATTTGTGACAAAATATTGATTTTCTTTTTTGAAAAAAGCATCCAATATGGATTAGTTGACAACATAAGAAACGCATTACTTGAATTCAAGTATGAATAGAGAGTTCAGAGTTGGATATTATTCTCATGTATAGAAGAAGATCGATATATGTGATGCATACATGTTGTCATTTTTACACACTAATACTAAAAACAAACTAAAGTGATGCAATCAAACATGTGAAATCAATTACTGTTTCATTCATTCATCATGCTGAAACATCATGTCTGGGAGCTACTCACTTTTTCTATCGTCCTTGTCCCCATCTACACGTTAAACTAGACTAGAGTGAAGTTATTATTAACATATTAGCAAAACTAGTGGCTTCAATGTCACTTGTTTATAAACATTCATAAAAACTGTGTTAAGCAACTGTGTCTAACGTGAACCATGTTATATCCCTTTTCCCGTTTAATTTCTTCAATAGATTAACATCCATTTCAACTAGCTTAGACATTGGATTGATCTAGAATTTGGTAAAAGAAAGAAGCACAATTCACTTCTTTTTTTTACCTTTGAAGCTGTTAAGGAATGCACATCCATGATGAAAAAACAGAAATAAAGAGTTTTTTAGACACAATTAAAACAAAATAAAAGATATTACCATGAAATAGGCGTAAAACATAAAACAAGAAAGGGAGTGGACTATTTATATTATTCACATATGGTCATTGTACAGAATTTTGCTAAGCACTATTCAAGATAAACTCTGAAAATATTTGAAGAATTTTGTTTTTGGTAAGTTATTAGTTTTAAATTTTAAATATACCTTCAAGTATCAAGTAGAACATATATCATTTTTGTTGTTTCTTTATTAGCATCTAGTACATAGAAAAAAATAATCCATTCACAAGAATCACCAAAAATATATAGTTTTTGTTCATGAGAAAAAGCGAAAAAAATAGTAAGGATTGCATCTTTTAATCCTATTCTTATTAAATGATCTGCAAAATATATATAATCATGATTGTGGAGTGATTTTGTAGATGTGTTAGAAGTTAAATTATGATTTTGTAGATGTGTTAGAAGTTAAATTATGATAATATAATCATGATTGTGGAGTGATTGTGGAGTGATTTTGTAGATGTGTTAGAAAGAGACAAAGACAATTAAATCAAACAAACAACTTAAATTTCAGTAGATAAACAAAGATAATATCCTAGTATGAAACTTTGATCAACACTTCAACAATAAAATAAAACCTAGCATAACCTAACAGTTTGACACAATCATGTAACCTTAAGCTCTATTCACTTTCTATTGAATTTATCTTTAAACTTATCTAATCCAACAATCAACAATATCTCAAGTTCCATTCATTAAACTATGAGCTTCATTTATCTAACAATAAACAATTTCAAATTTTAGTCAGCTAAATTAAGTTTCACTATCCAACTACAAAATTTTATAAACATTTATTGTAATCCTTATAATATTTTCTATATATTCATATTTATTTTTATTTGACTTGAGTTCAAAATGTAAGTTTGACTCGTAATGATTCATATTCAAATAGCCCAAGCGTAAAATAATTATAAATCTCATTACCTGATGTGATATACATCGTCAGATTATATAAACTTGTTTTTAAATATATATACAATATGTTTGTACTTGACAAAAAAAAATACAATATGTTTGTAAGAAAAAACCTTTAACAAGTCTTCTAGAGGCTTATTGCTGACCAAATATTGTACAAATCAATTAAGCATCCATTTGTCTACTACCATTTTCATTAAAATCTAAGAAATTTCCAGCTAAAAAAGTAGATTTTGAGGTTTTATAGTTTTAGAAACTTATAAAATTTTTATATTTAAATAATAGTGTAAAAGCTCAGATACATTCAATGGATTTTTATCACAGTCATCATTATACCTTATCACCATATAATTTTTTATTCGTTTAGCAAAGTATTCACTAAATTTATATTTCTCAAGTGTTTCTTCATTTTATCAATTTGTATATAAATATTTTGAGTCATTGATCTTCTCGTAAATAGATTTAAACCAATCATATTTTGTGGATTCATTATTTTCTCTCTATGTATAAAAGTGAGATAAAAAAGCTTAAACATAAATAGAATACCATATTTAATCAATCCAAAACTTTGGTAATCAAAATCGCAAAATAACATTTAGTCATATGCGAATGAATATGTTTTCTACAATGTTTCTTTTACTTCCACAATTCATAAATTGTAGTTTGCCTATCTATTGGGTGATTATGTTCGTGTGTTGAAAATGTTTTTATCTAGCTATAGTATTATTAGATCAATCTATGTGTTTTTTTTTGTAAACTACTCTCTCCAGATATTTAATTGAAGACATATATTAATGCTTGATGTAATCACTTTTGGCTTTCTTGTCACATTCCCTAATGCAGATTGTGCTTTAGTTGGTTGAAATCTATTGAGATTAATGTATATCTCGCATTTGGAATGTTGTTAACATCCGTGAACAAATTAATAGGATAGTTTGCAAATAATATGCCAAGAACTGGTTTGATTATAAGAAGATGTTTGTTGTTCGAGGTACTCAAGAGATGCACCATGATTGTGTTCTCCGATCTCTCCTACGTGATGGGTTTATGTTTCGGCATGCTCCGAGATATTCATTCAGCCATCAACATCACAAATATGGAGTCGTGCAAAGCGAAATTCTTAACATGTATAATGTTGAAAATGTTAGAAAGCATGAACTGCTGATGAGAACAATGTTGATGGTTGCCAACACCAAAGTACTACTCTACAAGCCATTTAAAGTAATTACTACCTTTTATCTTGCTTGGAATACATCTGAGATGTGGGTCCATACGAGGTTATTTTGGCAAAATCTGTAGATGCTGATTTTCGTTTGATTTAGGCTCGGTTTAAACATTAATTGGACACGGTTTAATCTAGAACGATGGAAGAAGAAAAAAAGATGGAAAACTGAGGAATTAGTTTGACTTTTGTACTGTGTTTAGACCTTAAATATATTTGATTTTGCTTTACTCTGCTGGAAAAAAATATTTTATTTAAGTTAGCTCAACATATTTTGCCTTAAATATATTTGGTTTTCTTTTATTTTTATTTTCAGATATTGATGGTGGTCAATACATGATTCTAGTAAATTGCTAATTTTCATATTTATATCTATCTTTATAATTATATTTATGTTTTTAATAACTATATTTTTGTATAATCTTAATCAAAATATATTTTATAAAATAATAGCAATTTTAAAGTTGATTCAACATACGTTTCTTTTTATGTAATCATATGCACATATACCTATTTTTTGTAATCGTATTTGTCTGTTTTAGATTTCGACCTGCGGATATATATATGTTGAGTTGTAATTTTTGTGTGTTTATGTTTCTGTGAATATGTAACATTTTCTGTAGTTTTTTATTATATTTTAAAAAGATCTAATTCATATACAGTTATATAATGTTGGGTTATCCTAATGTAATGGTTAGTGTATATATATTTATAGAAAACATAGGGTTATATAATGTATATTAAGGTATGCATAGTTTTTTAACTTGTTGATAACTGCCTTAATGTAGTGGTTATTGTTTAAATAAAATTAGATATTTATATAAAGAGAATAATAAGAGAATTCTTTAATAAAGTGAACAAATAGTTAGACATAACATTTATCAATATTTAAAATATAAAAGTTTTATAAATTGAAGAACTTTTTGAAAATTAGTTACTTTTAATTCTCAAATAGAAAATAAAATAGGAATTTTTTATTTAGAAGGAAAATTTAGTTAAAACATGATCATGTTTTATTTCTCTCATAAAGAAACAATATATCAATTTACGATTTAGTTATGTATGTATTATTATATAGAATAAACCAATTGGGTAAAAGAAAATGAACTTACGCAGAACTTATAATGTAATCATAGTATCAAGTGATATTTTTTTTTTTGAGCAACTGGATAATTCATTCAATAGAAAAAGGTTATGGCCTCAGGCCCAAATACGAAAACAGAGATGCTTTCGCTAACAGATCAGCTGGCCCATTACGGGTCCTAGATGTAAAAGAAACAGAGCAAGAGACGAAAGGAGACGAAGGGGGAAAAACCAAAGAGTCGATGTCCGAGAGGATTCCATAGAGATCCGTCGAGCGTCTTCTCGTTGTGATTGCTCGAACGAGCACTTGAGAGTCTGTGCGAAGACAGATATTGGTGAGATTGAGGCTTGAGGCGTGGATCGAAGCTTCCCTGATAGCAAGCGCTTCTGCCATGACAGCTGAAGATACATTGGTTTGGTGAGAAGATGATCGGTGAAGTTCCAGAGAGTTTCCATCCGTGAAGATCCAAGCTAGTCCAGCAGCTTTGCGGTCAGACCTCCAGGCTGCATCAGTATTGCAGTATATCGATGATTCGACAATGGGGTCGTTGGGATCGCAAAGGGCCAGAGGCGGAGTGGGTATTGGTTTTTGAGATTGCGCCTGTTTCCATTCCTTCTGTGCAATGATTGCTTTGGAGGCTATCTCTTGGGGAGTGTAGACTTTGTTTTCGAAGATCGCTTGATTCCTTGAGGTCCAAATCGTCCAGCAGAACCAGGGGAAATCATTTCCAGTAATTCCGAAGGGTGGGAGATTGATCCATTTACCTGCAGCACGAATCAAACCAGCAAAGGTAGTGTTGTCATTTGTGTCTATAGTGTCTTTCCATGGGCCAAGTTTCCAAGTTTCTGAAGCCACAGAGCAATGAAACAAAATGTGTTCTATCGTTTCCAAGTTGCCACATCTGGAACAGTTTGTGTTCATAAGAAGACCTCTAACTTGCAGATTTGCACCCGAAGGCAGAGCATTGGTGGCTATTTTCCAGAGGAAGTACTTAAGTTTTGGGAGGAGGTCCGGCGACCAGATGAGTTTTTTCCATACTCTGGGGTCATTTGTAGACAGAAGTAAGTTAGCTGGTTCCCTTTTTTCCTTTTGAGTTGAGTAATAACCAGATTTCACTGTGTATGAACCTGATTTCTGTAGTGGCCAAATGTAGGTGTCCGGTTTGTCTAGTAGGCTTGGTCGTAGAGCAGTAATGTGGGAGGCCAGCTCGGGGAGTAGATGGTTAATGCGCGCTACATCCCATTCCTTACTTTCTCGAGAGAGAATGTCTGCAACCATCAGGTCTTGGTCCTGTATGAACACGGGTCCAACCGGTTTCAGGTTCGAAATCGGATCAATCCAGGAGTCGGTCCAGAGGTGGGTAGATTCCCCATTACCGATGGCTTTCCCAAGGTGTTTTAGAAGGAGATCGCGTCCAGATAGGATTCCTCTCCAGCCATGGGAGATGGCTGAACTTGCAGGGGTCTTGAGGAAGGAGGACTTGTGGCAGTACTTCCCGAGAAGGACTTTTGCCAGTAGACAGTCCGGTTTAGTGAGAAGCCGCCAAGCAATCTTAGCAAGCAAGGCGTGATTGAATGCTTGGATGTCACGAAAACCCAAACCTCCACAACTCTTAGGTAATGTTAATTTATCCCAGGAGACCCAACAAATCTTCCTTTCCCCTTCTTTTGGATCCCACCAAAACCTTGTTAAGACTGATTGAATACGCTTGCAGAGGCTAACCGGTAGTTCAAAGCAAGACATCGCAAAGGAAGGGACCGCAGAGAGGACCGACTGGAGCATTATAGCTTTGCCTGCAGTTGAGAGAAACTGAGTGGTCCAGCACAGAGCCTTTTGTTTAATTTTGTCCACGATAGATGAGAATAGGTCCTTTTTCTTCCTACCAAAGTGCTCTGGGAGTCCCAAGTACTTTCCAACCCCCCCCCCTCTTTAGTGATTCCAAGTTGTGCTTTGACCCTATCTCTTGTTTCAGGTGGTGTCTTGGACGAGAACGAGATTGATGATTTAAGGGGATTAATCATCTGTCCCGAGGCCATCTCGTAGCTCTGTAAAATCTCCATAAGTGCTATGCAACAATGGGAGTCCGTCTTCGTGAAGATCATTGTATCATCGGAGAACAGAAGGTGGTTCAATTTCGGGCTATTTCTAGCAACCTTAATACCAGGAACTGATCCATCTGTTTGCGCCTTTTTGCAGAGTCCTGAAAGCACCTCCCCACAAAGGATAAATATATAGGGGGAAAGAGGATCTCCCTGTCTGATGCCTCGTTGCGGAGTGACCTTCCCCACCACCTCGTTGTTAAAGAGGAAAGAGTAAGATACCGTGGAGACACACTGCATCATCCACGAAATCCAGGTATCGCAGAACCCCATCCTCTCAAGAACCGTACTAATGAAAGACCATTCAAGTCTGTCGTATGCCTTACTAATATCCGTCTTTATGGCCATTGAACAGTGTTTGACAGCACCTGAGGTTTTTAGGTAATGTAGCATCTCATGCCTAATCAGGACGTTATCGGAGATGATTCTTCCAGGAACAAAAGCAGACTGTGTGTCTGAGATCACATCCTGAAGGACAGGTTTAAGTCTCAGTGACAGTATCTTAGAAATAATCTTGTAGTAGACATTGCAAAGCGCTATAGGTCTATAATCTGAAACTAGTTTAGGGCTTTTGATTTTTGGAATGAGCCTGATGTGCGTCGAGTTGATAGAGTAGGGTAACGTCAAGTGATATATAAGATGTTTTATCGTTGCATCAAAAGCAAAAAAACATTACATATATATATATATATATATATTATATATGATTATATATAAAGACATATATTGTTCTGCATGTGTACTTATAAAAGAAACGAAAGTCATAGTAGAACATAAAACATTTACTTATATGAAATTGTACTCTCTGAAATTAAAACTACTCCCATATATTTTAGCTATTGAGGGAAGTTGGTCCCGGATATGTTGGAAGGAGTGGTGTCAAAATATGTATTAACAGTAGATAGTTAGTTATTGTTATATAATTATATTTGTATTTTTTAAATAAAAATCTCCAGAAAAAATTATTGGACATAACATTTATCAATTTGTCATGTTGCTGTTTTAATAGAATAGATAATAAAGTTGTTTTTTTTTTCTTAATAGGGGAAAAAATGCCATGTGTCATCTTCTTTAATGATGTTTTAATGTTTCTTTTATTTAATAATTATTTTTTGAAAATATATTTGTATATTTAATTTAAGTATATCTATATTTAAATCTATAAATTTTAAAAAGTTTTAGATCTTTCTGTTTTAACTGAAAATATGTTAAAAACTTAAAACAGATTTTATTTTACTTAATGAGCCAAAAAATGCTAATAAAAATTTAAACATTAATTAAAAGAAAATTTAATTTCATTAGTGTTTTTAGTTCTATATTTTAAAGAAAATTTAAAAATAATTATAATATATATATATATATATATTTAATTATAAACATAGGATATATAAGTTAATGTGAATTTTTTAATGTACTTATATTTAGTTTATTTTTTTATTAATGCTATATATACATATATATTGTAATGGTGATATATGATTTATTAGTTATAAAATATTTCAAATTTTTTGCCAAATAAAATAAATATTTATACATAAATTTTATTTTTAGTGATATTATAAAAGTTATTAGCTAATAATATATTTCAAAAACTTTTCAAAAAGTCAAAAGTTATCTAAAATTTTTTACATGTCATAATTAAGTTGATGTCATGTCAATTTTTTTAAAGTTATGTCCTCATTTTCTGGTGAAAATGAATTGTGTACTAACATTGTCAAATCACTTCTCAAATAATAATTAGATGATAAGCTCATGTAAAGAGAACTATTAACTTTATTAGGTCCAAAGTACAATACCCAAGTTGTATCGGAAAGTGAGTATGTTTGCTACCGGTACCTTTATATTACCTCTCTTCAACCGTTTAAGCCAAACCGTCATTAAACTCAGAGATGTCTCCTATCTTTCCCACTGTGTACTATCAACGCTGCCGGCTTCAGAGTAGCAACAATAAGAAATCAATCGTCAGCTTCTTTTACATCTTAATATAGGTTTTTTACACGAAGTTGTTCCAAACGTATGTGAGAAGAAATTGATTATGTTTCAGAAGTCTGAAATCTAGAAAAAAGAACCTGGAAGCTAATTGATCTTGACCTAGCTACTTTTGATCGACGACAAGGTAAAATATAATTTTCAAAATCTCATTATCTTAGGTTTCTCCATTATCTCACCAATCTTACGAGCGTAAAAATAGTTGAAAATTGTTACAAGAATTAGCAAATATGAAAAGTTGATCATGTATTTAAGATTGAGCTCTTTTCACAAGTTAAGGAAGAAGATATTAACATTTATTTAGGTTAATGATGAAGGGTTAATGTGGTTTGATGGACTTTTAAGATTGACTTTGAAGAAGAATGATTGGCAAAAGAAACAAATCGATCTTCAGCTACTTCTGTTGATTTACGAAAGTATATATAGTTTGTCATATGCATTTCCACGTCATCTCTCATGTTGGTATTCTATGATTTTTTTACATACTTTTAAATATAAAATATCGTCAACCATTAATCTAAAACATTACACAAAAAATTACTAAATACAAAAACAAATGTGAGACGAAAACACATTAATAGATTAAAAAAATAGTTACATAGAAATCAAACTCTTGGAACATAGTTTTAAATACATTCACATGAGACATAATATCCAAATTCAAATGGACAATAAGTCAAACTTAACCCAAATAAATAAATATGTTTATGTACCCTATCACTTCTTCATCAATCATCTCAAATCGTCTACAATTTAAGCTCCAAAATCCACATGCAATTAACTCTTACATTAATGAAAATTAAGAGAATTACCGCTATCACAACAGCCATAACAAGAACAAACAAAAGAAAATGTAAAACTTATAAATGGTTACCCTTTTTGCCACATGTTATTCGTCTTCTTCACCACACACTCATATTCAACCAAGACAATGATACGACTGTAAAACTATAGAAGTATACCTAAAATAAAATCTATAATTACTCCATCATAGTAAATTTACAATTCAAAAGTCAGTAACAAGCATCATATTGCCTCGATGTGTCCATTGCATCCATTCTCTAATTCGTGCCTCGAGTTCAATGTCTCTGGCTTGATCGTTGTCTGTGTTCAAGTAGTAGAACTCAACACCACTTCTAAGCAAAGCATTTTGTATTGAGTGAAGAATCCTTCCTTGGTTCGCAACCACGGCGAGGATCCTTACTCCATCGGTTCGAAAGAAAGAGACAAAAACAACTAAGCACCTTTTGGTTTGGAGGTCGCTAGCGTCACCGACCAACTTCAGCGTCTAAACGGTGTTCTTTTACTGGTCGCAGTCTCAGCGACATCGTAGCGACTAGACGAAATATAATTAAAAAAATCAATAAATTCAATAATTTTTTTAAAAAAAATCATAAATAATAATTAAATTATTTTATTAATAAAATAAAAATAAGAATACAAAAATAGAAAATTCAAAAAAAATAAAATAAATCATAACGCCATTAAAAATTAAAAAAAAAACAAAAAATCACAAATAATAATTAAATAGTTTTATCAATAAAATAAATATAGTAATACAAAAACAGAAAAAATCATTAAAATCAAAATAAATCATAAATTCATTAAAATTAAAAAAGGAAAAATATAAATAAAATTAATTTATTCTTAAAATAAATATAATAATAAAAACAGAAAAAATCCAGAAATATCAAAATAAATCATAAATTCATCAAAAAGTAAAAAAAAAATGAAAATGCTAAATAAATATAATAATAATAAAAAATAGAAAAATCATTAAAAAATCATAAAATCATAAAATATTTTAATACATGTGATAACACTAAAATAAAATTTATTACCAAATATTGTTTTTGTAAATATCTTTTAGGATTTAAAAATGGAAAATTACTATTACATAATATTTATAAAATTTTTTTAACAAAATTCGTTTTTGTCATTATCTAAATAATTATATATATATATTAATTAAGAGATAATTTAACACATGTCATGATCTAAAATATATAATTGCCATGTGTCACAATCTTGTTAATTAGTAACTTTGAAAAACTAAGCTTTATATAATAAGATTGAACTTATTTAATAAGTACTTTTATATTTTTTTATATTTTCTGTATTTTATACTTATTTTTAATAAAAATATTAATATTTTTGTATTTTTTCAATTTTATGACTTTTTAATAAATTAGTAACTGAAAACAATAACTATAATCATATTTTTTATCAAAAAAATAAAAATTTAAATGTAAAGAACTGGTCACAAACGACACTGAAATGAACAACCTAGCGACAACCGCTGACGCTAGCGACCACCAAATGAACCACTAACAATGACATCAAGTCGCAGCCGCAGGTCGCCAACTCTGGTCGTTGACGTTGGCGACCACCAAACAAACATGCCATGTACTAATTTTTATTGTGTCTCTGACCTTGTAATATAACTAAATTCAGTGTTCATTGACCCAAAAACTAAGAGTGGACAAGCTTGAAGATACATGAAGTTTATAGTAAAGAGAAACTAGAAAATCAATACTGTTTTGATAAAGAAACACTAATCCATATTAAGTTGTGGTCCCTTATAACTTTTTAGAAGAGTTATCATAATCTTTTAAACAAATTTAAATACACCAATATCAACAAATAAACACAAAACTTATCGAGTCCAAACAAGAAGTACATGCATATCTTTTTGTCTCATTCATTTAGCGAGGTCGAAAGCACATGGTTGGCAGAATTTTAAAGCTTAAAACTCATCTATAGAACAAAAGGTTAATTTTCTTTTAAGTTTTACTGATTGACTAGATAATTAAAAGCCTTAAAACTCGTCCAGCCATGTTACCAACCAGGTTCAGTTTTTTAGACAATTCCATTATTATTGGTTTAAATTTAAGCCATCTTGTAAGAACAAAGAAATGTGGCTAATGGATACATAATACAAATGATACACAATGTTTAGAAAATAAGATACAATTTTTTTCCTTTGCAAGTGACATTTAAAAAGTTCTGGATGAAGTTGCAAACTTTTATTGAATATTTGAGTCCATCACTTCATCAAAGCTACTGAACTTAGTTAGAAACCATACTCTCAGTCTCCTTAACGAATCCATCCCCAGTCCAATCTTTATCAGATTTCAAACCTCTCCTCTCGGCTTTTCTCTGCTCAATAGCTTCTTTCTGTCTTCTTACTAAGTCTGTGTGTGTTGTAAAGTACTGAAGCGAATGCCTATACCAACAACAAACATGAGACAAGCAAGCAACGATAAAGATTAAAAAAAAAAACTATGACACAAGCGATTGCTCATACCCTCTGAAGTCTTCTATCGTCGAGAAGTTGTGCTGTTTCATAAAATCTTGAAGCTCCGCGCATAGTGTTTTCACATGACCATATCCATGAACCATCACACCTGTGCATACCTACCAACCAAAAGGCAAAAGCAACTACTGAGTCTCTTAGGGTCTAAAACATAAAAGTGAGGGCAGTGTTGAGTTTAGTTACCTGTACAGTATTAGATCCTAGGAGAATGAACTCAGCTGCGTCATAGCCAGTTTCAACACCTCCAATACCAGAAAGCGAACAACCTTTCTCACCGAACTCAGACTTCATCATTTTGGCGATGTTCATAACTTTCGCAAGCGCAATAGGACGAACAGCCTTATAAGAGTAGCCTCCTGGAGTTGAGTAACTGCAAAACATTAACAAACATTCACCAACTCTTGTCATGCCATTACAAGAGTTTCCTAAGACATTAACAAGAGCTAACCCTTCAACGCATGGCTCAGGATGCAACGTCTTCAAATCAATTCCCATAACACTCATGATGGTGTTGATGGCTGAGATCCCTTCACATCCTGATTTTAAAGATACCCTAGCCGGCTGAAAAAAAACCGGACATGGTTAAAAACACAACTTATGACTCAAAAAAATTCTTTATAGATATATTTACAAAGAATGGCGAAAATGGAGTAGAAAAAAATACCATTTATTTTATTTCAACTATAAAAACAAGTCTAGTAACAGAACAAGGCCAAAAAAAGTCACACACACCTCTGTTATGTCAGTAATATTAGGAGTCATCTTAGCCCATACAGGAACAGTAGCTTTAGCATTAACCCATCCACAAACCTCTTCCAAAAGCGCACAATCTTGTCCAACAGCAGCTCCCATTCTACGCTCTGGCATACCATGAGGACACGAGAAGTTGATCTCTAAAGCATCCTATACACAAAAAACAATCACACTCTCTTTATCAAGAATCTGTGACGACTTTTAAGAAATCTTTTTGTGTTTATTGGATATACTTACAACACCGGTTTGCTCAACCCGGTCAATAAGCTCTTCCCAACCGGTTTTACTATATTCCTCCATGATGGAAGCGATGAGGATCCGATCAGGGTACTCTTGTTTCAGCTGTTTGAATTCTTTGAGCATGGTTTCGAGTGGTCGGTCGCTGATGAGTTCTATGTTCTGCCACCCTATTACATCTGTTTTTGCTGTTCCGGTTCGTAGACGAGCGTATCGTGGCGTTACGTTGATGACTTTTGATGCATCTAGTGAAACCTAAAACCATACAAATTTACAGATTCAATGACGTCAGTTACAAGAAAAAAAAGTCAACGCATAAAAACAGATTTTTAGAAGAAAAAAAGTTAAAAGTTAATTTATTGTGAGGTTATACGGTTTTAGCGATGACGCCACCCCAGCCTTCGTCAAAGGCTCTCTTCATGACGGTGTAGTTGGTACCGGGTGGACCCGACCCGATCACGAAAGGATTCGGCATTTTGAGGCCATTTACTGTGACGCTGAGATCAGGCTCCGAGTCTATTGCGGAAGAGATTTTGAGAGAAACTCTGTTCGGAGGTAGGAAAGTCCGGCGAGGGGAGTGATCGAAGTCCGGTGATAAGGTGGTTTTAGAAGCGAGTTTAGAGAAGCGAGACAAGGAGAAGCTCATGGATGCCATTGATGGATAGATTCGATTTGGATTACTGCAGAGATTTAACAGAGGGAGAGAGAGAGAGAGGTAGAAGATAACACGTTTGAGAATGCGTAGGATTTTGAAATTGATATAGTGGAACGGAACCAATTAAAGGTAAGACACAACTTAATAAGAAGACGAGTTAGAGATGGAGTGTTGTAATAATTGGTCGGTTTCACGCTTTTCATGCTGCCATGTGGAGAAATAATTGAAATTTAGAGCCAAGAGTTCACTAAATTAATTAATTAATGACCCAAATAATAATAGAGTCGCATCTTCTATAAGATAGAGATTAGGGAATATATATTAATCTTGGTTTTAATCATTTGTATTTGACAGTTCATTTCTGTATCTTATCTCCCCCATTTTTGTCTAGTCTCTCACCGATTAGTTAGGGTCAACCGTGTGGATAAAGTTGAGGATATTATTATTTTTCTTTTAACACAAGATAAAATTAAGAATAGAGGATTGAATTTATATGCCAAATACACTACAATCTCTATAATTAATAATGTTGAGAATATACCAAAATTTTATTTTTCTATTAATTTATAAAGATCAATTTATCGATATACTAATTGAACCAAAAATTTAATTTAAGATTATAAAATGTTATTATTTTATAAAGATATTTAATATATATATTAATTTTATAGAGGTTCTATTATTAAAATTCGTGTAACACGTAACGGAATCCGCCGTTAGGCTAAGAGTTGTGTCTAGAACTAGAAGTATGAGTTTATAATGGTCCCATATTGAATTTACAATGGACTATTAGGCGCCCATATGTCACAATCAAAACGTGAGTAGTAGTCCACAACGCGTGCCACACAAGAGCCGAATAGTGAGACGCTTCAGAGATATGCTACCATGAGATCAAGAGAAGCAGTTGGGATCATGGAGAAGCACACAGAGGCTTTTTTTTTGTGGTACGCCTGAGGTTGTATTAACTAAGGAAGGTACGGTTGATTCATCAAAGGGCGAACATATATATATCAAGCTTTGTTTGAGAGCCTTGTAAGGAACCATTTTGTACTAAACTAGAATAATGGTTCTGTAATGCAAATGACTATAACATTAAGAAGACAATCATTACATTACATTACATTTAAATAATATCTTTATTGGGATAAGCTATAGCTAAATTGATGCTAAACTAAGCAGGAAGCCTACCTAGCCTGCAATAGGACTTAAAAAAAGATATTTTACAAAAATTACAAGGAAACAAAATTTTATTCGCCTTTTTTTTTTTAATCAAACAGAGGAGTGAAGAAGCTGTTTAGAAGTAACCCATTTGTGCAAAACCTCACCAAACACATTGTAGAACACAATCTCTGCATCCGAGTGAGTGAATCTAGCAGACATGAACCCTTGACCATCGTAATAAAATCTCACAGACTTAGGATTATTAGTGGTCGGGTCAACATCTCCTCTCCAAGCCTTGGAACCAGCACCACTAGTCAAAAACTGAATAGGACTGTCTTCATCACTAATATGTTCAAGACAATGGTCATGTCCGTTCATATAGATATCAACACCGTTCTCCTTCATAATCGGAAGAAGCTCCTCAACGAGCTCCACAGTGTTTCCATGATGGCCAATACTTCTCATCGCATGGTGACCAACCACAATCTTCCACGTGGCTTTAGATTTCTTCAAAGAAGCTTCGACATCACTTAGAAGAGCTTTAACATAAGAGTTGCGAGTAGGAACCGCACGCCAGTCGTAGGTGTGACCATCTTCTTCTGTGTAGTATTCTTTAACGAAGGGAGTGGTGTCAACGAAGAAGATCTCGACCAACTCTGCATCCACGATGAATGATCGGAGACAGGTCCAACGGCTGTCGATTTCTCGGAGAACATGGCTTAGCTGAGCTTCTGCGTCACCTCTGTAGTCATGGTTCCCCAAGACTGCATCATTTTGCATATCAGTAATAGATTGATACAAATAAAATAAAATAAAAACAGAGCAGAAGTTTTTGGATTATTACCACTGTACCACTGTTTCTGAAGACTTGGAGCAGTGTAGATGTTAGAGAAAGACTCTTTGAAGTTTGGATCGTGTTCACTAAACAATCCATTGTCGTAAAAGTTATCTCCCGTGGACACCACGAAATCTAACCCTATCTTTTCTCCAACCCTTCCCATCTGTATTAATTAATCATTTATAATGTAAAAATCAAAAAGACTTTTTTATTTATTTAAGACAATGTTATTATTATATATTTTTTTGAAACTTAAGACATATGTTATTGTACGAGCACAGAAGTAACAAAGACTATTCAATTATGGCATATTATGTTAGAATATTCCAAACCTGGTAGGCGACGACAGATTGGTTGAAGTCGCCACGGCGACCCCAATCACCGATGGTTATGAAGCTAATGGAACCGTCACTCTTCGCCGGTTCTATAAATCTCTGAAGCTCACCGTGCGTCATGCAGAAACATAATAGAAAACACAGGCTCGCTACAGAAGCGGATACTAACGTTCGATGAGAATCCATACGTAAGGCTCCACACAAATATATTAAAAAAAAGATACGATATATTAGGTTTGAGTGGCTTGGAGGAAGAGAAACTGTATATCTCTTTATCTATGAATGTATATACTGAGAATGAATATGTTGGATGGTTAAGGTGTGAAGGATGAAGATGATGAATGAGGAAGGAGGGAGAAGAAGAAGATGCTTTTTAAACAGAAAAATTATTGAAGGTAGAGAAAAAGAAGGTGTGGTAAGAGATGCTGAAGGATATTCCAACCAGTAGCCGCATCTTTTTTATTATTATTTTTTTTCATCCACTGCTCTTGAATTCTCTCACATCAACCTCTCATTTTCTGTGTTCTGAATCTCAGAGATTTTGGTTTTGTTTGTGGAAGTTTTCAATTTCTAAAAAATTATATATACAAAACCCTATGTTTAGGTTTTGAGTTTTTAGTAAAAATGAATAATGAAGTTGTGGCTTAAAGTTTACGGCAAAACTTAATAAAAAGAATTACGTGGTGATATATAGGAAACTTTTATTTTTTGGCTAAGGTCCAATCTGTTTAATTTTGATTAATCATCTATAAGAAGGTAATTAGTGGAAACGTTACGTGGGTAATCAAATGATGGGTTGGGTTGTTTTTTTTAATGTATTTGAAAAGATTGTGTCACGAGACGGCATTGCTATTGGACCACATACTCACTTTCAGACAAGTTCTAACAGCGGACAATGCTGCTACAACCTACCATATGCCGACACTATTGTCACTGTACACTTCCCACTCGAGTACTGTTTTTTTAATTATTCTGCTAAAGCTAAGGTTTTTTTTTTTTTTTCCATCAATAGATATTATTAAGAACAACTTAAAACCTTACAAGACCAACGGATAATGAAACTTTCCGTGGTTACCCAAACCGGCAGAAAACAGAGAAATCTCCGGGAACTAGAACCCACTACGGGGTGGCATACAAGAACAGAACAAACTACTAACTTAGAACATTAGAACATGTAACTCAACTTCCAAACCTCTAGAACAGGACAAACAATTACAGGGATGACCATCTATTAGAGAATTTATGACAAATGCTTAACGAGAATGCCCTCGGCCAGACCACCATTAAACCACCTCCTCCTAGAACACCGAGGATACACCTCAAGAACCACAATACCAAAGCTTCATACACCGGCAAGTACGAATCAATCACGGATTCAGTCAAGCACTCCCGGTAATGGCTGGATCTCTAGCGATCATTAAACGCATAGTTATGAGACCACCTAAACAACAACAAATCTCCATGAGATCTGAACAAACCACTAGGAGCGAAGCCCATCTAATTCGAAAACGAAGAGCTGGCCATGAACGGCATCAGACTGGATTAGATGGAAGCCACAGTATACTCCACACGGATAGACAGCACCTGCAATAACAAGACCAACCTAGAGGCGAAGGAGAGACGCGAAATCAACCGGAAAATACAGATCGGAACAGAGGTACAAACGCAAAAGCTGTAGCCTAAGCCACACCGTAGATCGATAGATCCGGAGCTAAAGCTAAGGTTTAAAATCTATTGTTTACTCAAAGATTAGAATGTGTCATAAAAATGGGAATCCCGATGATCCGTTACGGTCCTTTCGGTCTAGTCAATCGTAACTGGCTGCCTCCCTTTTCGTCCTCGACTCCCTTGAGGGTCCTTGGTCCAGCTCTTTAAACCGGTCTAGATATGGTGTTCCAGAACGGCTTAGTTTGATTCAAACAAGACAAGTTTGTAGCTAAGCTATCAATTGATTTGACAGGTTAGATCCTAGCAGACTAGTCTATCAAACCGGACAATCAACCACTAGAAACCAACTCGGCTTGACTCTCGCAGGGCTGTCCCAAAGCAAATGCACATATTGTTGCAAGGAGTGATCTAGATTTCTTATAACAACTAATCTGTGAAAGTAAATTTTCCGGAAATGAAATAGAATAGAACATGTTGTTTCTCCAAAAGTAAATCAAAGTTGCAAGATGAAACACAAATAAGAAATAAGGTCTGTGCAAAGATAAATCATGGTCTACTAACAAGACGAGGTGATATTATAACAGAAGAACCAGACTCTGAGGAGACTACTATTCTGACTTGTATCTCTTCTCTAGATCCTCCAAATGCTCAAGGTCTTTGTTGTACTTGCAGATGCGATAGATACACCTGTCATTGTATAGGAGAGTATATAAGTCAATTCAATTACATAAGGTTGAAAGTGTGAGCTCTGTGATAGCTGATGATGTACCAGTAGAGAAGGATCCCAGCCGCACAGAGAACCACATTCCTCTGAGCCTTGTAGATCTGCCACACAAAATAAACTTGTAAGTTCACTGAACCGATACATTTTAGGGAAGGACAGCAGTAGCCGAAAACAGCAGACTGAATATCCCTAAGGTTCGATTGCACGTTGTGCAATCGATTCAAGCGAACACAAGCACAAACTAAAAAGGCTCAGATCAATGTTTCAAATTCAGTGGTTAAATCTGCCACACAAGTAAACTTGTAAGTTCACTGACGGATACATTTTAGGAAATGACAACAGAAGCCTCAACTAACAGACTGAATATCCCTAAGGTCCGATTATTACAACGCGCAATCGATTCAAGCAACCAGAAACACAAACTGAAATAAAAGGCTCATATCGTATGTGACCGAACATAGGCAAATTCAGTGGTTAAATCGCATGGACAATCAACCACCAACACATCCACAAGAACAGGGCGTGTAAAGAACAAGACACCGGTTCCATTATGACAAATCTATCGAAGAAATTACATCCACTAAAACAAGATTCCTTAGCTTCTTAACCGTAGCTAAGTTATGCAATAAAAGCGATATAGACAGATTACTAACCACAGTAACAACTAAACACTGCGAATCTATGACAAAAATATGCAATGAGAACTCAATTATTGATAACTATCTTTCATTATAATCTTCAAATAATGAAAGATAGATACAAAAAGCTATGCTACGACTCTCTAGTAATCAAATGTGAGGAAACGATCGTAAACACAAATGTTGTAAAGATAACGCTTACGGATTTCTCGTAGCGATCTCGCTCTGTAGCAGTGCAAACCTCAGAGGAACACTCTAGCCTATGCTCATTCTTCCAATATATATCTGAAAGAACACCAAAACGCATATATACGCCAAATAAAGGTCAAATGAGTAATTACCAAAATCCTGTTTGAAACCCTAACTATAAAGAGCATATCGATCACAAACAGTACATAGTGAGAAATTAAACGATCAACGACAGAGAGAAAGGCCGTTACCGAGGAGTTGAAACCCGGCGAAGGCGACGATGGAGGCGGCGGGCTGGAGTATGAGGGAGACGAGTGAGACGATGCGTTTCTTCAGAAGCATAGGGTAAGGGAGAGTCAAGATAAGGGCGATCGCGACCTCCGCGGCAACCACATACGATAGAATCAGCCATTGCAATGCCATCTTCTCCTAGATCTCTCTCTCTCTTTCGCTTTCTTTTTCTCTCGGTCGTCTTCTTCGTTAATGATCTGGAATCTGCGCGCGGCCGACACGTATGTACGCCGCTTGTCCTTGACTTTTTTTTGTTTCCTCGATCTTTTAGTTGATGGGCCTTTCCGGCCCATTAACTCACCATTTTTTTAAATCTTTTTAGTAGCTTCTTCTTTTTGTTTCTCGGTAGATATGAATTGGGTATTGGTGAGATATATTCTAAAAACGGTTAGAGCAACTCAAAGGGTTTCTGAACCTGGAAGACTCACAAAAAGCAAGAGGTACGAGCATAAAAGACATGAATTCAGGATTGAATTTGGTGGTTTCTGAAATTTTTCGAGGATTCCACTACCACGTGGAGCCCACGATTGACACTTTTTTTTTTTTAAATTAGATAAAAAGAAAAAAAAAAGAAATAAAGAAATCCATTTAAGTTTCTGCCTTAATGATGCTTTTAGATGGATGCTTAGACCAATTTTGTGAATGTTAAGACCAATTTTCAAATAAATCGGTTTGGAAAATCATTTCATCCACATCTGATTTGCGGACTAAGTGGATGTCTAAACACCTTGCTTAAACCGATTTTTAGAACATTAGATGAGACTATTGGCTTTGTGTATGTATGTTTAAAGACTTTTCAGACTCTCTGAGGGATCTCCGTTTATGTGTACGTAACATTACGAGAGCTTGTAGTTATAGGTTTATAGCTTTCGGAGAGACAAGAATATTGGTGGTACTTAAAGAAAAAAAAATCTTCATCTTATACTTGGGGAACCTTTTTTATATGTTTATTTTGCGCATTGCTTTTTAGACTCGTCGTGTTTATCTCAGTGCGTAAACTTTGATTTTAAAGGAGATAGCAAACACCAAATGCAGCTGCGCTCTTATTTCATAATCCGATTTACAAGGCTCTGTCGATTTTCATAAGATCATGTCTACTACACCAGTTCTTGCTTATTTAATGTGATGTAGTTCTCTCTGACAATAATAGTATACAAACACATTTCAAGGGGAAGAGAGAGAGTCAAGGGGGAGATAGTGAAAAGAGGGAGTTAGTTAATTACATTATTGTCTTAAATTAGTGAAGAGAGTTTTGCTTTCTTTATTTATCTGTAAGATAAAACTTCTGACATCTATTCTCCTCTTCTGTTCAAACATTTGAGCACAAGTTAAAAAAGAAACGATGGCACTCGCCAGAAACTCTGACTCCGAAGAGCATTTGCATTCCACTTTCGCTTCCAGATATGTCCGTGCTGTTATTCCCAGGTTCTTATTCTTGACTCTTTCCTCATCTTTAGTGTGTTTTCCCCCTTTATGTTATGATTGCATTATTCTTTTGAATATCTTAAAACAGGTTCAAGATGCCTGACCATTCCATGCCCAAAGACGCTGCTTATCAAGTTATCAGCGATGAGTTGATGCTTGATGGCAACCCCAGGCTTAACCTAGCTTCCTTTGTCACCACTTGGATGGAACCTGAGTGTGACAAACTCATGATGGAAGCCGTGAACAAAAACTACGTTGACATGGATGAATATCCTGTCACTACCGAGCTCCAGGTTCCTCCTTATGTTCATTATAAATATATGTTCAAGCCTGTTTTCCATATCGTATTAATACCTCTTAATCTCTCTTCTTCAGAACCGGTGTGTAAACATGATAGCCAACTTGTTCCACGCTCCCGTTGGAGAAGACGAGGCTGCTATTGGTTGCGGAACTGTTGGTTCATCTGAGGCTATAATGCTTGCTGGTTTAGCTTTCAAAAGAAAATGGCAACAGAGGAGAAGAGCTCAAGGTCTACCTACTGATAATCCCAACATTGTTACTGGTGCCAATGTTCAGGTCCATATATATAAGAAACTTAATTCTCATCCTCCAACCATTACATCTGATTTGATTCTTTTAAAATATTCAAGAATCTTTTTATGTTAACTTGTGTATCATTCTGGCAGGTGTGTTGGGAGAAATTTGCAAGGTACTTTGAGGTAGAACTCAAAGAAGTGAAACTAAGTGAAGGCTATTACGTGCTTGATCCAGCTAAAGCTGTAGAGATGGTGGATGAGAATACAATCTGCGTTGCAGCGATTCTAGGATCCACACTTACAGGAGAGTTTGAGGATGTGAAGACACTAAACGATCTCTTAGCTGAGAAAAATGCGGAAACTGGTTGGGATGTTGCTATTCACGTTGATGCAGCAAGTGGAGGATTCATTGCTCCTTTCCTCTACCCTGATCTTGAATGGGACTTTAGGCTTCCATGGGTGAAGAGCATCAATGTCAGTGGTCATAAGTATGGACTTGTCTATGCAGGAGTTGGTTGGATTGTTTGGAGAACCAAAGATGATTTGCCAGAGGACCTTGTCTTTCACATTAACTACTTAGGAGCTGATCAACCCACTTTCACTCTTAATTTCTCTAAAGGTTTTGTATAACCCACTATTTTTTTTTTTTATAACGAGTTTTAATTATGCTATTACAAACTATAAGAAAGTATAACCGCTAGCTTATCCAATTATTTCGTCAATTGCATTTCCTCTAACAAAAATTCGATTTCTTTTGCAGGGTCGAGCCAAATCATTGGTCAGTACTATCAGTTTATCCGTCTAGGCTTTGAGGTACTTGTTACTTTTATATTGTATCTTCTTTACAGTTTCATCTTATTCTAAGAAAACTATATAATCATAAAAGGGATATAAGAACATAATGGAAAACTGCATGGACAATGCGAGGAGGCTAAGAGAAGGAATAGAGAAGACAGGGAAGTTCAACATTGTGTCTAAAGATATAGGCGTGCCTCTAGTGGCATTCTCTCTCAAGGACAGTAGCAAACACACCGTGTTTGAGATTGCAGAGTCTTTGAGGAAATTTGGGTGGATCATACCAGCTTACACTATGCCTGCAGATGCACAACACATTGCTGTGCTAAGAGTTGTCATCAGGGAAGATTTTAGCCGAGGCCTTGCAGATAGACTCATCACACATATCTTACAGGTTCTGAAAGAGATTGAAGGGCTTCCTAGCCGGATTGCGCATATAGCAGCAGCTGCAAAGGTTAGTGATGGTGAAGAGAAGACTGCTAAGATGTCGATGCAGGATATCGCTAAGTATTGGAAACGCCTTGTGGAAAACAAGAGAAATATTGTCTGTTAGGGCTAAAGTGGAGATGAGTCTTCATGCTTCTTCTTTGGACCAGTCACGTTCTTGGTAATAAGGTTTTTAATTTAGACCATTTGAACTTAACTTATTGTTTTTTATTTCTTGGCATTGTAAACCTAAAGAGTCACTTTTCAATAGTCTGTTTGAGTCTTGATTAGTAGTACTTGGTAGTTAAAGTTAGGTTTGTTCACTCTGGCTGCCTGGAACAAACATAACCAAACCATTTAACAATTGATTTGAAATAAGATAAGTTTGGTTAATTGCATTTCGTTTCTCATTTTTCAAAAACTGAACAAAAATATTAAACCAAAGTAAGATATATGTATATGTTTTTTGTTCTTTTCATATTATTGATACATTTGTGACATAAGTGAGATAGAAACGAAATCATATTTGAAATTACTTGTTCATTAGAAGAAAAAAACAAATGAATCAAAATCTTAGTCGTGTTGTGTTAGCTGATACCAGTAGGTACCATTTAGAGAACTATGAAGAGTCCAAACCAAGACGATAAGGAGGCTACATGACCGATGCTATAAGAATAGTTTACATGACATAAGCACGAGCTTGAGAGATGAATCTGAGACCTATTCGGCAGTGCTCTTTTGTATTTATAGTAAAACAAATTGAGTAAATATGTAACTTCATCATTTACCAACAACAATTATTAGATTAATATAAGACTCAAACCATTTTTTGACATTTCTATTATAAATGTTTTTGATCATACTACGTACTTATACTAGACATATTGTACTAATATCTGAAGATTTTAGTATACGCATGCTCATAGTATATGCTTTTTAACAAATTTTCCTATATTAATTTTGACGGTTTAGCCATTTGGTCATATACTATACTAGTCAAGCAAGAAGAACATTACGTAAAAATGCATGCTTGTGTTCCTCCATATAGTATGAATAAACCCCTATGGTGTGTGTTATCTATGGTTTTTGCAAGGAAATGAGATGTATACATATTGTTTTTAATTAAATATATGAATTCATTGACTTGTAATGCAAAGATGTAAATATTGTTATA
This sequence comes from Eruca vesicaria subsp. sativa, assembly GCA_932364175.1. NCBI lineage: Eukaryota > Viridiplantae > Streptophyta > Magnoliopsida > Brassicales > Brassicaceae > Eruca > Eruca vesicaria. Next base: position 47,276 of record CAKOAT010146710.1, on the reverse strand, counting down.
TGTTCTATTCGGTTTATTGAAAAACATACTAAATGTAGAACAGGAACGAGAAATGATCGGATGTATAAGAGATGCGTGAGGAAAAAGAAAGACAAAGTCTCCTTGATCGCAAGGCAAGGGATCTTTCTCTTTCGAAGAGAGTGAGATCAGAATCTTAGATTTATACTTTCATCAATCTCTTCACTTTCACCTTTTCCTTGTTCTGTCCTCTTCTTTCAAAGAATATAGAACCATATATGATCAAAGTTTTCTTAGCAATATTATTCACCTTTTTTTTTTCTTACTGGCAATATGATCATATATTAATTTTTTTCCTAGTATATATAGTCAGACTGTTAGAGATCTCTGATTTTTATGTAATCATGTAAATCTTCGTCTCATGGCAGCTGCAACATTTGTCTTACACTAAATCTTTGAACTAAAAAATTGAAACTTGGTGTTCACCTTGTTGTATAGACTTATCATAAACCCAAATATCCTTGTCCATTAACTTGATCTGTTTACACCCATGTGAGGAAAAAAAACAAAGGTACCCTTGATGATCCATAGAGCCGTCAAATCATTGGACAATAACAACATCAATCCCAAAACAAAACAAAAAACAAAGAAAAACAACAACCGTAGGTTTTATTCCAGCGATTATAGATAATAAAGTACAACAGAAGTGTACCTAAGTGTTTGCGTTATTTACCCAATATTCTTTGTTGTTTAATAGTCAATATAAACCGCTTGACCATGTCCCATAGGTGCAGCGTTTGAAGACGTGTCCCATGCGTCATCTGTGATGAATTGCATCCAAGAATCATCTTTGTCGTCGGCGACGTCTTCTACGCAGGCGGAGGAACCTCCAACTTCCGGCGACATTGTCTCATAATCATTATTATAATTAATATTATTATTACAAGAACTGATCTCCATTGATTCTGTGGTGAAGCTACATTGTCCCGTTTGTAATTGCTGTCCTGTTTCCAACTCCGAACATATCCCGTTTTTCTTGAACACCCGACATAATGCATACGAGTCCTGCACCACCAAACCATTTAAACTAAATATTTACAATGCAGTTTTAATATTTACATGTCTATAGTAGTATCCTAGTGTAGGAATGTAATAACTAATAAGAATAAAATATAAGTATTAGCTGTGGCTTTTTTCTTCGTCGCAGTAAAGCGAAAGCTAAACCCTAAGCTTTTGCCAGCTTACAACAATAAACGAATATCAATCATCAATTCCAGCTTATAAGGTTTAATTTTGTATTCTAATCCTACTAATCTTCTTTCTTTTTTTTCTATTTTTCTTAATAGTTAGAATTAGCAATGCATCTCCACGTAATTTTCTTTTTGTTTTTATGTACGTAAAACAGACAAGTAACTATATATTCTATACTATTGTTTTATATATATATAATTTGACCAATCACCTGGAGCGAAGAGGGATCGTCACAATCCTTATCATCGAGACGATACTCATGCATAACCCAATCTGTTCGGATACCTTGAGGAGCTCTTCCTCTATAGTAAACCAATGTCTTCTTCATCCCAATCGCCCTGCTTTGACTCGTCACTCTCCGATCTTTCCCAGTCGATTTCCAATATCCACCTCTCGTTGCTCGGTTCGTCCTAAACCCATTCGGATACTTCCGGTCACGTGGCCCGAAAAAATACCATTCTGGATCTCTACTTGGTAGATACGACTTCTCTGTAAGTTTTTTAAGAAAAAAATTATAAATCATATCATATATAACAATAAAACTAAACGATAAGATTATGAGTCCAAGAGCCATGAAGAATGCAAGATAACGTACCTGCAAGGTCCCATGGCTCACATTTGTAGAGATCAACCTCAGGGATTATATCTAGCTCGATTTCTTGACCATTGATCTTTCTTTTCAGATAATAGTTTACGAGTTCTTCGTCCGTTGGATGAAATCTGAAGCCTGGAGGTAATCCTACAGGAGCCATATATGAATCTCACAAATCACTTACAAGATCGGGTTCTTAGGAGTGCACCTCATGTCTCTTCTCTCAACCAACTTGATATATATATACACATAAAACTTTATGGTGCTACATTGGTTATTTAAATTGATTTTTCTTCACTTGTAATATATCTCTCAGCTCTCCTTCCTTTCTTTTTGTTGTTTTCATCTTTTGCTTTATCTTTTTGTAGATTCTTGACAAACGTTACCCACAAGCTCCTTACGCTTCCTTCGTTGTAGAAAAAGGTTCAGTTTTGATCGCGTTCTCATGTTACATATGATATTTTGTATATATAACTAGGGCCGGCCCGCCCTACGGGCGGGATGTAAATTATGAAATTATTTTTAACAGTTTTAGGTTATGGTATTAAATATTGTATTAAGTTTTTTTTTTATGTTTTTTACATTTGGTGTTTGTGAGGCATGTACGCTACTATGATATGGTGCTTAATAAACACTGTTTGTTTTATAAGTTTTATATTTATTGAATTTGTTCCTGTGAAGCATGTTTATGAGTCTGATATGTGTCGTTTGGTTTAAAAATACGGATCTTTGAACAAAATAAAAAGTTTTTAGGGCGTGCCCCGCGCAAGCGCGGAGATGTTGACAATTATATGTGTCTTAATAATTTGAAAATGTTATAGGAAGTGTTTTAGAGGGTCTCGTCAAAACAGGATGGATGGTTTATAATTCAAAACGGTGATGCTATTTTTTGGAGCACTTGTATTACTTCCTGTAGTAAAACTATTATATCTCAGAGGTTTTGCTTCTATAGTACTTGAACATGAATGTATTATGTTGGTGAAGATGAATGATCATGAGTTCTTCTACAATATAGCTGTTGAAGGCAGCATTAGATTTTGACTCCAAGTAAGGTGGCCGCTACATTTATATTTACAAAGTAATGGGACGTATGAATTTGTAATTGACCCTACCAGTGTTCTTTTCATTGAGGTTGATGTGTTGTCAAAGTAATGGGACGTATGAGTTTGTACTGCATGATAAAATGAAGTGCATAAGTGGACAGCATAAACTCTAATACTCGTTAACATTCCCCATAATTTAATCAAAAGTAAATACTAACTCCAGTAGGTGAGAGTTTAATAAGAAAACTCAGAAATTGAAAAATTTAGCAATTTAGAAAAGTGAAAACGCAGGAAAGCTAAGTGGGATTGATGGTTTGCTGGACTTGTTGTACCAAGGGGGCGCTTGCGACTCTTCTCTTTCTCAACCAAGCTTGGTGGATTTGCTTCATCAACGTCCATGGCGTTGTTGGGAGAATCCCAGTCTTGGTAGCAGATGATGGTGCTTGTTCTGGTTGGAGATCTCCCCTTAGAGCCTTATCAGCCTCGAGTTTCTGTAAGAAAAAAAGACAGTCAAAGTTTAATTGTTATTATACTGTTAAGTCAAGTTAAAGGTAAGATGAGACAACCTCGGATGTGGTCAAGGAAGACATCTTCAGTGATTGCAGACACAATGAAGGTACGGTGGTCGGAGGTGAAATTGAAGGGAGTGTGACATATGTGGAGCACATATTGATTACCATCTAGAAGCAGGAGGATTAGAAAAAGGCCAGTTAATTGATATATATATTCCTGTTCGATGCAAGATACACGTAGCTCGGTTCCAGCTACTTGATCAACTTTTTCATCAACAAATTCATTGACTTTGTATATAACAGCGTCCAAATGGACAACTGTATTCACCAGAGCCTTTATCATATAATCTTTTGGTGTCTCCACGACTCTGCATACACACGTATAAGCTTTATAAGTAAATAAATAGTCTAATAACAATTAAGAGGAATAAAGTTTCACTGAAAATTGTGTGTTTCCATCGTTTGTGTAGGATAATTCGAAGTACATAGCTGCTGAATACAGCTGTGTGCTCAGATTCTTCAGATCCTGCAAAACAAAGATGTCATACTAATAAACCTCTTCTTGTTGATACTCAGACTGATTCGTTGAAACATGGAAAAAAAATAGAATTGATCAGTCACAAGTCTTGTGAAAATTACTCAGTTTCAAGAGTTGTGAATATTACCTTAAGACTATCAGAGAAGAGCAGACTGTTGCACAAAGATTTCATCGTAGTTTGAGGCATGTGCATTTTAGCCGCTGCACTTATTTTGATTCTAAGGTTAGCTAACAATGGAGTCTTAAAAGCACAGAAGAAGGTTTGGACTTTAGACCTTCAACGCCAGTATACTGTTTTTTTGGTTAATAATGGGCGTGTAACATAATGAAGAAATTTAACAGCAAACAAAATATATCAGTTTTCTCGATGAACAAAAAGAACTGAGAATTTGGATAAGATCATACTCACATGATCGATCTGCCGTGTTGCTTGTGGCCTTCCCATCACCTCCCTGCTCGAATCACTGTAATAACTCTCTAAGAAGATGGACGTTTTCTTGGCAGCATCGAGAAGAGAAAGTCAGACCTTTTGACCTCCGACACAAACCGAATCAGACAGTGAACTGAAGCTCAAAACGCAAAAACTCAATACGGTCGAGATCAGGTTGACGAAATAGCAATCAGTTCCAAATGTAATACGTATAAAAAACAGATCTCTAAACCTCATAAACAATTATCAAAGTTTTAACAGCCAAAGATATATGGATTACGCTAGCCTCTGAAAAAAAAAAACGTTTCAAACAAATGAACCGACAAAGAACCGTATCATACCCTTATCGGAAACACATGAACCAGTAGAACCACAAAAATAAAAAAAGAAATCAGTAGAAGTTCTAAGAGATTTTAAGCTTGAAAGAGGAAGATAAAAGGTGAGTCAATAAAAGGTGATAAAGATTCAGATCTTACATGTCCATCTACGAAGAGTAAATCAATGAACTGGATCTCTCCACCACGCCTTATACGCCCTGATTGCCGGAACCGGAGAAGCCGTGCTTGAACACCATAGGAGCACCGGCCGATCTGCAAGTCAGAGAAAAAAANTTGAAAGAGGAAGATAAAAGGTGAGTCAATAAAAGGTGATAAAGATTCAGATCTTACATGTCCATCTACGAAGAGTAAATCAATGAACTGGATCTCTCCACCACGCCTTATACGCCCTGATTGCCGGAACCGGAGAAGCCGTGCTTGAACACCATAGGAGCACCGGCCGATCTGCAAGTCAGAGAAAAAAAAATTGGAAGACGCCATCTCGTAGAAGAAATCTCGTGAGCCCAGGACTTACGTGCTTTTATGGAGAGAACCTAACATTTATGTCAGGCTTGCGCAATTGAAACCGGCCGTTTATGTTACAGGCGAGATGGAGAAGCCAAACGTCGAATATCGCTGGGGAAGGGAAAGCGTAGAGGTCGAAGAAGAACGAAAAAAAAAAAAAAGGGCCAGATAAGGGAATGCGAAGCCCACACGAATTTGGAATGCGGCCCAACAACAGAATGTGTGTCCGACGTGGCATTTGTGACGTGTCAGCCGACGTGTCATAGCTAAGGAGAGATCCAGCTTTAGTTTATATAATAGATTAATCTTCTTAAGTGGCCGTAGTCTTTTTATTAAACTACTTGTTATGGAGAAACACAATGACGTCACAAATGGTTTTTAATCTAAATTAAAGCTTAATCCGCGCATTTGCACGGATTTTTATTTTTATTTTTTATAAATAATTTTTTATATATAAAATAATATATAGCTTTGAAATGTATATATATTAAATGATTATTCCATATGTGGGTTAACCCCTACAAAGATCTATTTTTCCAATAAATGCTATCCTCCTATACATTAAAAGAGAAGTCACTTTGACACGTGGCAATCATAGAGGCCTTCTCAGATAAATTCTTTTAATTTGATTGGTTGATTTATTTTAATTTTCTTTTTTATTTATTTTTTGTTTGGCGTGCAAGTGTTACAATTTATATATGAGAATCTCTAAAATTTAATGTATAGGTTATTTACTTTCCTTACCTTATATTTGATAACTTGCTTGAGAAGTTGGAAATTCAATACCAAATATGTCAATCTCATACCATTAGGAAAGCTTGACAATATATATACGAACACAAGTTATAAAACATCTATGGCGGAGGAACATCGATGTCAGACACCGGAAGGCCACCGTCTCTGTGCTAACAACTGCGGCTTCCTAGGCAGCTCCGCCACCATGAATCTCTGTTCCAATTGCTACGGCGATCTCTGTCTTAAACAACAGCAACAAGCCTCCCTGAAATCCACCGTCGAATCCTCTCTCTCCGCCGTATCTCTGTTTTCTTTACTTTTTTACTCTATTTAAGATTTCTTATTGAAAAAAAAAACAGAGGAGAAGGAGATGAAACAGCCGAATCGTTGTACGACGTAGCAGCTTACTTCTTTGGTTTCTATTTCGGGAAGACTCCTTTGATGAAACTGTCTCCAAAGAAAACATGGGAAGGTTTTATTGGAGCATTAGTGGCAACTACAATCTCTGCGTTGCTTGTAAGTAATCATCTTCTATCATTTGATCCGTTCATAACACTTTCTTTTGGTCTGGAGACTGATAAATTATATGCTTCTTACAACAGTTTGCAAACGTCTTAGGCCAGTTCCAGTGGCTTACATGTCCAAGGAAGGTAACAAAAGAATAAGATGTCCATCACTATGTTTCATTGTAGTCTTTACTTGATTATTTATGATGCATCTTGTGCAGGATTTGTCTACTGGTTGGCTTTATTGTGATCAGGCCCTCTGTTCAGGCCAGAGTATTACCCACTGCCCTCTTGGATTGCTCCGTTTGTAAGCAACTAATTACCTTTTCTTATGAACAAACCAATGATGTTATCTTATACAAGTCTTGGCTTTGAAAACTTTGCTTAACAGTCTCCATGGAAAGAGATCTCAATTCTACCAGTGCAGTGGCACGCTTTCTCTCTCGGTCTATTTGCATCTGTTATAGCTCCTTTTGGTGGTTTCTTTGCAAGCGGTTTCAAAAGAGCTTTCAAGATCAAGGTTTGACATTTTCGAGTAGTGATAAGCTTTGCATCTACAGATCCAAGAATGAATCCTTACATGGTTTGGTCGTTTTGACAGGACTTTGGAGACAGCATACCAGGACATGGAGGATTTACTTGCCACGTAAGAGCAACTGACAGAATTATTGCAATATGATGATTATCCTCATTGTTATAACCGAGTCTTGTTGCATAAATTCAGATGGTTATGGCGATTTTTGCGTACATCTACATACAATCTTTCATTGTTCATCAGGACTACAGTGTGGAGACGATCCTAGACCATGTAAGAATCATGATCATTCACTCAATATCATTATCAAGACATTCTATATCTTTGATTGTATTATACCTGCAGATATCGAGGAGCCTGGGACATGAGGAGCAGAAAATGCTTTATGTAAAGCTGGGAGACATCCTCCGACACAAATCGCAAGGCGGGTATTAACAAAAGAGTGTAGGTTTGTTTTGTCACTTTGTTTTCAGTTTCTGTTCTTTTGGTTAATTTCTGATTGTACCAGACCATGTAAAACCTTTACTTGTATCTGATTAATTTATCAAAAGAGACTTGGTAGAGTGTGTTCAACCAATGCATAACCAAAAAAACAAGAGAAAACTATGAATGTTATTAAATCATGTTGCTCAAAACAGAGAACAAGAGCAAAACTTATAAAAGCAGCTTAACTTCTATTTAAGCATCAGACTCTTTCTTGTCTTCTTCGCTCTCTCCTCCTTGAGTAACACCAACCTCAGCTGGTCTTATAACTCGATCAAACAACGTGTATCCAGACTGTAAATATCGACACCCATCGTTAGTAGTTGGTGTGAAAACTATAGAACATGGAAATAAAAAAAAAAAAGAGAAAGTTTCATATATTTACCTTGAGGACATGAGCAATTGTGCCTTCTGGCTTAAAAGCATCAGGTACTTGAAAAACTGCGTTATTTCTGTTTGGATCAAACGGCTCGATGATAGGATCATACTTCTCCATACCAAATTTCTTAAATACCTGCAGCAAACACACAGATTTGGTTGGTCTCATCTACACTGCTTACTTTAGGTCTTACAACAACATTTCTCCACGCAAAAAATAATAATGATGTGTTTACCTCAGCAAGTTGTTTCTCAGTCATCTCCACACCTTCTAAAAGAGTCTTTAAGAGTGGAGTAGCTCCAGCCGAATCTTCTTTTGCAGAGTTAGAATATGATGTGTAACATTTTTGTATATTTATCTAATACTAATGTAAGAATTAAATCGGTTAAAGGCTTTTAATTAGTTAACAAAAAAGACTTTATATATCTCAAGAAATGTCTTTTCAAGAATTTTTATAACAAATATTTCAGGAACCATAAGACTTAACGATAAAATATGATTATTAATTCATAATTATTCTTTAAATTTGATATATTCTGAATTTTTTATTATATATAATTCTAAACAAAATAATATTTTTAGGAAGTATTTTTTTAAATATACATTTAATTGACCTATTTAAAAGTTAAATTTTCGTGAAAATATATGTCTACTATTAAGTAAATTTCTTGTTCTTTTATGATGTCATTTATTAGTAACTATATATATGTGATATTGCATTAAATGTGTATGTTTTTTATATCCTAATTTAATTCAGAAATATGATGATTACCTTATTTTGCTATCAATTACTTGCACAAATATATATGATAATGGTGATTTGAGTTATAAAAACCCAAAACTATTATTCATTTAAAAAACCACAAATATAATGGTGATTTGAGATTTAGAAAAGCCAAAACTATTATCTCTATTATATATATATATATATATATATATATATATATATATATATATATGGATCTTAAAAATGTAATATACTATATATACATTTGTTTTTTTTTTATTAACAGATAAATAACACAGATGAAAGATCTCGTGTGTAGTTGACTACAAACCATTTTTCAGTTTGTTTCAATAGTGATATGCAAATTCAATATTATTTTTGTCTTGATAAAATTTAGAAATCTATTAAATATTTTTATATTGTAAAATTGCTAAGAAAAAATTGACAATTTTTTGCAGGTTTCTATGAGATTTTTTTAATTCATAATTGTTCTTCTTATTTTATATTACTTATGAATTATATTTAAATTTTTATCACATTTTTTATGGGATTGTGATATCTATGAGATTTTTATCACATTTTTAATATGTCACTGTCTCTTGTATATTTTTCTTACATTTGTTTTTTTAATAGTTAACTTTTATTAAAAATATACTAATGATGTTAATTTTTTTTTACTTTAGTTAACTTTCATATGTTTTATTCTTATATATTTTTGTGACTTTTTTAGTTTTTGTTTCATTTTAATATTGAATTTAGTTCACATACTTTATGTGTATATGTTTTAAAACATAATTTTTCTTTTAAAAAATTAAGCGACAAAGAGCGTAATTAAACTGATCCAAAAACAAATCGAACTGAATATAAATTGAACTGGACATAAACCACACCGAAGGAGACTAAATAAGGTTTATTTCAGTTGAAAAAATATATTAAAACCGAACTAAACAAACCAAACCAAAAATTTACGATTTGTCCGTCCCTACTGCATCCTAGAGATTTGCGCAAATCTTGTCTCAGCATTGAAACTCTCACTTGTTCCACTAACTCACACATTTGAACTCAATAGATACTCTTGTCTCAGCATTATACTATATTTTTATACCCGCACAGGGTGCGGGCCGGTCACCTAGTTTGTACTTAAATTAGTCTCTTTAGTGTTGTTTAAAATTTCTAACTACACTAAAAATTTATATTAATGTATCCAAATTTATTTTCATGGTACATGGACATCAATTATAATTTTTCAACGAGTAATTTAATAAACTTCATCTACCACGTAAATCAAAGAACTAAACCTTATGAAATCTCTGTATTCTAGAGAAATTGGAACAACAAAGGTATCAGACATCCTTGATCTCCATCATATATTTGTGCTGGATGCATATATGCATTAAAAGAAAAGTACCATGTTTTCTAATTTCTCTCAAAATCTTTGGGTTAACTCGTACAAAAAGAACGAGTTTTTCAATATATGATATTTATTGAGGTTTAAGCTCTTTTTGTTGATTAAAAAATATCTAATCATATTATACATTTATAGTAATATATGTTAAACATATTTTCATGGTACACGGGCGACGTTTCTGATATTTTAATGAGTAATTTAATAAAATTTCATATTTCACCTAATTCAGTGGATTAATCCCTATAAAATCTGTAGGTTCTGGAGAAACGGGGACATATAAAACCCCAGACCTCTTTAATTTTCATCACATGTAAGTGCAAGATGAAGTTATGCATTAAAACAATATACCATATTTTCTAATTTATCTTACAAAGCGATCGAGTTTTTTTTCCAATAAATGTTGTTTATACTAAAGTTTAGCCTCATTAATGTTTTTATGGTACATGGGCATCAATTATAGTTTTTCATCGAGTAATTTAATAAAACTTCATGTACCACCTAAATCAAAGAACACAACCAGTGAAATCCCTATATTCTAGAGTAATTGGAACAAAAAAAATGTTAGAAATCCTTGATCTTCATCATATATATGTGTTGGATGCATCTACGCATTAAAAAAAAATACCATATTTTCTAATTTATTCTGAAATCTATGGGTTAACCCGTACAAAAGATCGAGTTTTTTGATAATTGCTATTTACTGAAGTTTAAGTTCTTTTTGTTGATTAAAAATATCTAATGAAATTACCCATTTATATTAATGTATGATAAAATTATTTTCACGGTAAATGGAAAGTATTTCTAATATTTAAATGAGTAATTTAATAAAACTTCATATTCCACCTAATTCAGTGAAGTAGTCCCTATAAAATCTGTAAGTTTTGGAGAAACGAGGACAAATACAATCCCAAAAATCTATAATTTTCATCACATGTCAGTGCAAGATGAAGTTATGCATTAAAACAAAATACTATATTTCTAATTTATCTTACGAAACAATAGAGTTTTTTTCCAATAAATGTTATATATACTAAACTATAGTCTCATTGATGTTTTTTAAATACATAACCACACTCTAAATGTATATTAATGTATTCTAAACATGTTTTCATGGTATATGAGCATCATTTTTAATTTTCCAACAAGTATGTTTTTAAACTTCTTATCGACCTAATTAGTGTATTAACCCCTATAAAATCTCTATTTTCTAGAGAAATGAGAACACTTAAGGTCTCAAACCTCTTTAATATTCATATTATGCCAGTGCATGATGCAAATATGCTTTAAAACAATCCATATTTTCAAAAGTTTCATGAAATATGTGGGTGTAACCCTACGAAAAGATTAATTTTTTTGATAAAGACTATCTATACTATTTAGCATCTTTAGTGTTTTTTTTTAAAACTACCTAACCACAATCCATATATATATATATATATATATATATATATATATATATATATGCTAAACTTATTTTCATGGTACATGGGCATCGTTTCTAATTTTTAATTAGCAATTTGTTTAAAATTCATATACCACTTAATAAGTTGACTAACCCCTACAAAAAACTTTATTTTCTGGAGAAACGGGAACACCTAAGGTTTCAAATCTCTTTATTCTCCATACTATGTCAATGCAAGATGCAGAAATTCATTAAAAAAAATCATATTTTCTAATTTATCTTAAAATATGTGTGCTAATTCCTACAAAAATATCAAGTTTTCCGATAAATATTATATATAGGCTTCTTTAGTTTTGTTTAAAAATACCTAACTACATTCAAAACTGATACTAGTGTAATAAAAATATATTCATGGTACATGGACATCAGTTCTAATTTTTAACCGAATAATTTAATAAAACTCCACATTTCACCAAAATGAGTGAATTAAACGCTATAAACTCTATTTTCTACAGAAATTTGGGCAACTAAGATATCAAAACTATTTGATATTCATCCTATATTAGTGCTGGATGCAGTTGTGCATGAAAAAATTAAAAAAAAGTTTCATATATTCTAATTTATCTCGAAATATGTGAATCTACCAAAAGATCAAGTTTTTCCGATAAATGCTATTTGTACTTAAGTTAGCCTCTTTAGTGCTGTTTAAAATATCTAACCATATTAAAAACTTATACTAGTATATCCTAAATTTATTTTCATGGTATATGGGAAACTGTTATAATCTTCTAACTACTAATAGAATAAAACTTCATATACCACTTAAATCGAAGAACTAAACCTTATGAAATCTCTATATTCTAGAGAAATTAGAACAAAAAATATATCAGGCATCCTTTGATCTTCACCATATATCTGTGCTGGATGCATCTATACATTAAAAGAAAAGTACTATATTTTCTCATTTATTTTGAAATCTATGGGTTAACCCATACAAAAAGATCGGGTTTTTAGATAAATGCTATTTATTGAAGTTTAAGCTTATTTTTGTTGATTAAAAAAATATCTAATCACATTATACATTTATATTAATGTATATTAAACTTCTTTTCATGGTACATGAGCAATGATTCTAATATTTGAATGAGTAATTTAGTAAAACTTCATATTCCACCTAATTCACTAGACTAACCCTTATAAATCTGTAAGTTCTGAAGAAACGGGGACAGATAAAATACCAGACCTCTTTAATTTTCATCACATGTAAGTGCAAGCTAAAGTTATGCACTTAAACAAAATCCGATATTTTCTAATTTATCTTACGAACGATCGAGTTTTTGTTTTCTAATAAATGTTATATATACTAAAGTTTAGCTTCATGAATGTTTTTTAAACTATATTACCACACTATAAATGTATATTAATGTATTATATACATAACTTCATGGTACATGAGCATCATTTTATAATTTTCCAGTGAGTAAGTTTTTAAACTTCTTATACGACCGAATTAGTGTACTAACCGATATAAAATATTTATTTTAGAGAAATGGGAACACCTAAGGTTTTAAACCTCTTCAATATTCATACTATGTCAGTGAATGATACAACTATGCATTAAAACAAAAATTCCATATTTTCTATTTTTTTCTTGAAATACGTGGATTAACTCTTACGACAAGATTGAATTTTTCGATAACTACTATCTATACTAATTAACCTCTTTAGTATTGTTTAAAAATACCTAACCACACTCAAAATTTATATATATGTATGCTAAACTTATTTTCATGATGCATGGAGATCATTTCTAATTTTTCAATTAGTAATATATTTTAAATTCATGTACCACCTAATAAGTGGAATAACCTCTATAAAAACTTGATTTTCTAGAGAAACGAGAAAACCTAAGGTCTCAATCCTCTTTATTCTCCCTACTATGCCAGTACATGATGAAACAATCATTAAACAAAAATATCTTATTTTTTTAATTTATCTTGAAATATATGGGCTAACCCCTACAAAAAGATTGAGTTTTCGATAAATATTATATATAGGTCTCTTTTTTTTTTTATAACACAATATAGGTCTCTTTAATTTTGTTTAAAAATACCTGACTACATTCAAAATTTGTATTAATGTAATAAAATTATATTCATGGTACATGGCATCAGTTCCATTTTTTAACCGAGAAATTTAATAAAACTTCACATATCACTAAAATGAATGAACTAAACCCTATAAAATTCTATTTTCTAAAGACATTTGGGAAGATAAGGTATCAAAACTCTTTGATATTTATCATATAGCAGTTATGGATGCAGCTATGCATAATAAAAAAATTTCATATTTTCTAATTTATCTTGAAATATGTGGGTTAATCCTACGAAACGATCGTGCTTTTCCGATACATTCTATTTGTACTTAAGTTATGCTCTTTAGTATTTTTTAAAATATATAACCACATTAAAAAATTATACTAATGTATCCAAAATTTAGTTTCATGGTATATGGGCATCAGTTATAATTTTCCAACAAGTAATTTGATAAAACTTTATATACCACGTAAATCAAATAATTAAACCTTATGAAATTTTTATATTTTAGAGAAATTAAAACAACAAAGGTGTCAGACATCCTTGATATCCATCATATAATTGTGCTGGATGCATCTATTCATTAAAAGAAAAGTACCATATTTTTTAGTTTATCTTGAAAAATTTGGTTAACCTGTACAAAAAGAACGAGTTTTCCGATATATGTTATTTATTGAAGTTTAAGTTCTTTTTTGTTGTTTAAAAAAAAATCTAATAACATTATGCATTTATATTACTGTATGTTAAAACGTATTTTCATGGTACACGGACAACGTTTTGAATATTTTCCAGTAATTTAATAAAACTTCATATTTCACCTAATTTAGTGGATTAACCTCTATAAAATCTGTAGGTTCTCAGACCTCTTTAATTTTCATCACATGTCAGTGTAAGATGGAATTATGAATTAAAAAATACCATATTTTCTAATTTATCTTACGAAACGATCGAGTTTTTTTTCCAATAAATGTTATATTTCCAAAAAAACTTAGCCTCATTAATTTTTAATACATAACCACACTCTAAATGTATATTAATGTATTCTAAACATATTTTCATGTTACATGGACATCATTTTAAATTTTCCAACGAATAATTTTTTAAAGCTTCATATACGATCTTATTAGTGTACTAACATGTATACAATCTCAGTTTACTAGAGAAATGAAACATCTAAGATCTCAAACCTCTTTAATAGTCATACTATGTCAGTGCATGATGCAGCTATGTATTAAAAAAATTCCATATTTTCAAAATTTTCTTGAAAATGTGGGTTAACAACCCCTACGAAAAGATTGATATTTTCGATAAATACTATTTATACTATTTAGTCTTTTTAGTTTTGTTTAAAAATACTCATCCACACTCCAAATTTATATATATGTATCCTAAAATATTTTCATGGTGTATGGGCAACATTTATAACTTTCCAATTAATAATTTATTTAAATTCATATACCACCTAATAAGTGGATTAATCCCAACAAAAATTTTATTTCTGGAGAAACGGAAACACTTAAGGTATGAACCCTGTTTATTCTCTATACTATGTGAGTGCATGATGTAACAATTCATTAAAAAAATATCATATTTTTAAATTTATCTTGAAATATGTGGGCTAACCCTTACAAAAATATCAAGTTTTTCGATAAACGTTATATATAGGCTTCTTTTGTTTTGTTTAAAAATACCTAATCACATTTAAAATTTATATTAATGTACTAAACTCATATTCATGGTATATGGGCATCAGTTCTAATTTTCAACCGAAAATTTAATAAAAATCTATATACCACTAAAATCAATGAACTAGACCCTTAAAAATCTCTATTTTCTAGAGAATTTTGGAAAAATGAGTTATCAAACTCTTTAATATTTATCATATATCAGTCTTGGATGAAACTATGCATAAATACAAAAATTCTATAGTTTTCTAATTTATCTTGAAATCTGTTTATTAACCCCGACAAAAGATCAAGTTTTTCCAATAAATGATATATCTACTTAAGTTTAGCCTCTTTAGTGTTATTTCAATTATCTAGCCACATTATTAACTAAGATATTTTCATGGTGCATGACAACATTTCTAATTTTCCAATTAGTAATTTATATAAAATTCATATACCACATAATAAGTGGACTAAACCTTATAAATTTTTTATTTTCTGGAGAAACAAAAACACCTAAGATATCAACCCTCTTTATTCTTTATACTATATCGTGCATAATGTAACAATTCATTAAACAAAAATATCATATTTTCTAATTTATCTTGAAATATGTAGACTTACCCCTACAAAAAAATTGAGTTGTCCGATAAACATTATATATGCCTCTTTTATTTTGTTTAAAATACCAAACCACATTTGAAATTTAAATTAATGTACTAAACTCATGTTCATGGTATATGGACATCAGTTCTTATTTTCAACCGAAGAATTTAATAAAAATCTATATACCACCAAAATCAATGAACTAAACCCTATGAAATTTCTATTTTTTGATCAAAAAAAAAAGAGAACTGGATAAATTTATATTCATCATATATCAATCTTAGATGCACTATGCATAAATACAACAAGTCTATATATTTTTTAATTTATCTTAAAATCTGTGGATTAACCCTTATAAAAGATTGTGTTTTTCGGATAAATGATATATATATATATATATATATTTAAATTTAACATATTTAGTGTTGTTTCATATATGCAGCCACATTATTAACTAGAAAAATATATGATTCAGTATATCTGTAAATGAAGAAAAATTATGAGTGTGGTTCTGTATTAAAAACATTAATCAGAAAATCCCTTATATATTAATCCTGAAGCATTCATAAATGCACAACCTTGGAGGGCATGCTTACGGGTCAAGTTCACAGAGCTTCTCAGCTTTAATTTTCTAATAATGGACCAACTTTGTTAGGAATAAAATAATGTAACATTAAATTTCTTACATTTAGGACTATAATATATAGACATTTTTTAAGGGACCAACTCTGCTAGGTATAAAACAATATATTTTATTTCCTTAAATAAAAGCTACGGAATTACCTAATATGATTAACATATATAAGTAATTAATGATTATAAATAATACATATTTTTGTAACCTCTCTCTTTTTTGTTTAATTTTAAATTATTAAAATAAATTAAATAATCACATTTAAATATATAATAAAAAATATTTTTTTTCTTATAGGTTATATTTTTAATTTTTTAAAACGACCATAAATAACTAAAAATAGTAAAATCCCACATTAAAATTTTTATGATCAATGGTTTAACTTTGTTTTTTTTTTCAAAGAAGATACAAATTATCATAAATCGTACGAATATGGAGTATCATTAGTAGATATTCATACTATAAATATGTTAATTTAAAAAATTCAGTGAAAAGGTTTGAGGTTAGTAGATACAAATTATAGTATTCGAAAGATTTTTGTAGTTTGTTTTATTTGCTTCTTTTTTTAAAATATCTTTTAGTTTGTTTAGATAATTTAACTAATTTTAAATTAGATTTATTAATAGTTTAAATATTTTGATTTTTTTGTCAACTTTTAATGTTTAACAATTATTTTTTGGGATGATTTCAGATATTGGTTACAATCCAATCCAAATTGAATTGAGAAGATCAAATCGAATCCAATCCGATAATTAATAAAATTCAAATAGGATTTATGAGAATAATACCAAAATCTGAAAATACGTGTCAATCAAACTAAAACCGACGAAGTCTCAAACGTCCAAACCTTTGATGATTTAAGATACCAACATTTGTATTTATAATTTTATAATCGATAAATACTGTAGTATTGCAAAATGTTAAAAACCATTTAATGAATAAATATTAGTATAAAAATTTTACCCCGCGCGTATCATCTAGTGATCTTATTAAAGCAAATACATAATTTAATATTTTTATAGTGCAAAAAATGAATTCAAGTGAAGCATTAAGCTATGAATATAATAAATAACATCACCAAGCTTATATATCATCACCATTCCATCATCGTCATCAAGAACGAAGATTACAATCTAAAGGCTGTAACCAGACTGAGCAGTGTACAATCTATGAAGCCGTCTCTTTCGGTATCTCCAAGCCACCTGAATCTGCCTAGCTGCTCGTAGCCTCCAATATGGAGATTCATACCTAATGGCTCCTTGCACTCTAGGATTCCTTAAGAACCTCGAGAACAAGCTTGTTACGTCTTCAAGATCTGCTACACTCAGTGAAAACGCCTCCACGTTTGTCACACACCTAACATTTCTGTTGCTTAGCAATCCCTTTGATGGCATTTTTATCCTCGTTCCATCTGCATGTTCCAAAGCATACTCAGTTTCCAATTAACTCAAAAGCTTTGAGGTTATGAGCACATAGAGAGTCAACAAGAGACGTACCAGGGTTTACAGAAGAGCGTTCAAGGCACCAAGTGAGGAGCTCTTCACCACAAACGTCTCCCTCTGATAGAGGAAGAACAGAACCGTCTTCTCCAATGCTCTCCATCTCACCTCTCACTATGAATACCATTTTCTCAACTAGACCTCCACGGTGCAGCACTGTGCTACTACTTATGTATGTTCTTTGTTTTAGCCTCTCACGGATAGCATCTAAGATTGATTCATCCATCAACGAAAATATCCTCACCTACAAACCCCACTAACATTTTCAGCAAAACTAGCTAGACATTTTCAAGAAATGGACTCTGATGTTTTACCTTCTTGAGAAATATGAATAGGTGTCGTCTTATATCTCTTTGAAGGTCATCAGGCATATTCTCAAATAGCAATTCTTCTTTAACTCCTCTAGTAGCAGCCCAGTTGAAACGCTCTGCTTCTCGCACCCTCCTTAATAATGTACGTAGAAACAACTATTCAGTTACTTTATAGATACACACCATAAAATCTTCAAAAAAAGTTAAGAGGCATAGTCCACATACTTTCTTATACCTTCTGGTAACCTTCTATGGCTCATCCATTGCTCCACATCACGCCGTCTCAATGTCATTTCCAAATTCCTAAGATGTAAAAATATATTCACTATGTCTTGAGATATATTCTAATGATATGGAAGTTACTTACCTTCGACCAAGAGCTTGAAGGAAGTTCTGCATATTACCAATAAGAAGTGCAAAAAGCAATAGCCCTAGTCCAATAATCCCCATGGTAAAAAAGACCTCCCCAAGAAAGTAACTTGGCTCTTGGTTTCCAGCAAGCGTGCTGATTTGCTTTTGAGAGTTGTAAACAAGGCACATTCATTAAGATGTGACAACTAGTGAAACTGTTGTGTGATAAAACAAACTACCTGGAAGCCCCAGAAAAGAGAGTAACTATATCTTGTGAAGAGGCTTGTGTGATTGGTGAGATTAACTGCCTTCATATAAATCCCATAAGGAAAACCATCCTCTTGAAAACAAGCACTTGCACTCTCGTTACTTTTCCATGCAGCAAAGGCTTGATAGCTATCTCCACGACCACAATCTATAAGATCTCTACACTCATGATCAGAGTTACCACAAGCATCTCGAAGGCATTGATTTACTCTCTGAAAGATACAAAAGAAAAAAGGAGGCAATCAATGAGAAGAATCAATAAGCCAATAAGAATCAGTAAGCAAGTTTTGAGAATTTTTTTGCAGTACCTGGAGACCAAAAAGGTACCAGCAAGATCCAACAACATGACCAGCAAGCATGAAGGTGAGAAGATTAATAACAAAGTTAGCCCAAGCCGACTCAAATATGAACCCTGTAGGTGTTTGGCCAGCAAGAAGTGGAAGAAGCCTATACAACTTTGGAATGTATTGGAAAAGAACTGCAGCGCGTAAAAGGTTCTTTGCATAGTTTGCACCAGATGCACCTAAGTGTGCTGNTTAAAACTACAAATGTTTTGGCCATAGGCCAATCGATATCAATGCATTTGTCATTCTGCAGTATACCAAAGATTTTTGTAAATGAAATAATACAAAACATGAGAAACAAAAGATAGAGAAGGAGAGAGTAAGCATACCTGTTTGACTAATATGAGAAAGAAGAAGAGAGGATCTATAAAAATAGCCAACAAGCATGAGAGGGCAAAGAACTTAGTCCAGCTCTGAACAAATTTGGAGTGAGGATTCATGATTCCTGGTAAGTATCTATTAGCAGTTGTAGCCAACCGCTTAGCCCAGCCTTTAGCATCATCATACAGAGCATTATGGAACTAGTAAGATAAAAAAAAACACTCTGTTTCAGCTACATTTACTTGATCAGCAAGCTACTCTTTGACAGCATTGAGTAAAGAAATAAAAGATACCTTGGAGTCAAAGAAGGCAGAAACTCTGGAACTAGGGATTTGAGCAGCTTTACGGTTGTAATAAGAAGGACAAACGGTACAGTAAGGATCATTACACATCCCCAACTGTCCAGATCTCAATAGATTTGCGTGTTTCAAGACAAACTCGTCGTCTGAGTTCTTGTGTTTAGCAGCATAAGAAGGATACTTCTCAGGCTGTGAGGAGGAGACAGTACCAACTGAATCAGAAGTAGGAGGAAGAATAAAAAGAGGCTCAGGACAGCGAGTAGATGAAAGAGGACCACTCATTTGAACTAAAGGAGGTTGTCTCTGTGTTCGAAGAGGACCCGTGTAGCCTAACACCACCGTGGAGCTGTCGAATCCATCAATGGTGGAACAAGTGTTTGAGAGAGACACGCTACGAGACCTTGAAGTGAAAGGCCTAGTAGTACGAGATGTGTCTGAGATTGGAAGCATGGGAACATCATCGTTCTCCTTTGGGGAAGCCATGTCAGAGACAAGTTTCAAGAAGAAGAAAGGTAGGGCATAAGAGAAGAATCAGCGGCTGAGAGTTTCCAAGAAGATGAAGCAGAGACTTTTAAAGAGTTTTACCAAAGAAGGAGACGATGACTGAGTCGGGCGGCTCTTATAGAATCAAATCTCGTCAAGCCAACTGTATATTTTACGTTTATTATTAAATCGTATTTGGCTTATTAGAAGTGTGTCTAGGTGTGAACATGAAAAGAGATAAGCTACGTCAGACACAAATCAAGACATTTGCGAGGACTTGACTTTTTATTTCATTGTCTATTAATATGGTGGGTCCCTTCTACTATTGTGTTTTTTGGTCTTGTGATGGAAATAAATCATTTGACGTTACTATTTAAGTGAATGTAGCGAAATTATTGCCAAAATGTTTGATTAAAAAATTCCATTATTGGATCATCTACCAAATGTCACTAATTGGAAACAAATTTTCCGTTAACCACTTATTTTTCTTTATCCTACTTTTTCAGTATAATTGGGCCCAATATAGAATGGCCGCTTTGGTACTGAAACAGAACAACTTTTTGTTTTTTTTACTAAAAAAACAGAACAACTTCAAATCTTTGGTGGAGGTATTAGAATCAAGAATTGAATTGAATTGATATTCCATTAAATTATTTTGTTATTCAACCATGGATTCCATCAATTTTTTGAAATTCTTGTGTTATTAAATTTAGTGATTTTCTAATTCCATTAAATATTTATGTGATTTTATTTTTGGTGAATTGTGTGGTAATTGTATTTAAATGAAACTTAATATAAAATTTCCTAAAAATGTAAAGAACCAATTCTCAGCCTAGACTGATATTTAAATTATATTTTTTAGTTATCAGATATATACGTCAAAAGTATTGATCATTATTATAATATGAAAAATTTGAAAACATAATTTTCATTATAAATTTATAAATATACTGTTATCTTGACAAATAATTATAAAATATATCATGTCGTAATTTAAGTTTTCATGAAACTTTTTTAATTCTAAATGACTACATATTCACATCGTTTATACATAATTAGCTTGATTATTACTATTTGCATCAGTCAAAGTTTTTAATTCAGTTTTTCTTTAATAATTTTCTCATTTTATATAAAATAAAAATGATTAAATTTTTTATAAACTTATTCTCTTCTTATAAAAAATACTAGTTCATAGGATTTATAGAAATTGTATCAAATTTATTTGAGTTCTTTTAAAATCCAATACATTAGAATTAAACAGATGCATTAAAATTATTATCAAATTTTTAAAGTACCTTTAAAACCATTACTTTTATCTTTAATTGAATTCTTTTAAAATCAGTGAAATTATTCAATCCAATACCACCCCTTCATCTCACTTGGTTAATCAAAAGTAATCCACCATAAGTTTTTCTTTTGAAACATTTTTAATAGAGTGAGTTGTTTACCTTTGATCAAGAGCTTAAAGGAAGTTGTGCATACCAATAAACCTCGCAGAAAGCATAACCCTTAGTCCAGTGATACCATTGTAAGGAAAACCTCCCCCACTGAGTAACTCCAGGGCCGGTTCAAACGTTTTTCAGGCTCCCTACGGCAAAATTTGTTTAAAAAAAAAAAAAAGAGCCCTTAATTTCAATCAAAAAGAGACCCAAAACAATAAAACAACCACAATCTTCTTGGGTTTTAGAATTTTTTTTCTTGCTTAATACCAAAACAAAATCAGTGATCCGACCGTAATTCTTTATATGCCCATGTCTTTTCTTATATTAATTGTTAGTTATATGTGTAAAATCATCTTTTACTTTATGCAAGAATCAAAGAACCAAAAAAAAATCAATGATTTTTCTAGAAGTTCAAACGTAGAGAAAAACTGAAAACAGGATAACATATAATATAATGACCACTTACAGAAAAAAAAAATCAAATGCAACTTGAAGAATTAAGGATTTTGAGATCTTTTGAAATTGTATCGTCACCGACTCACCGGAGTCTGAAAATATGAACAGTCTTTAAAAGAGAAAGACAATTTTTGATAAAAATGTTTATATTTTGAAAAACCTACATTTCGGTTAAACTGATATTTAATGTTAAAATATTATTTTAGTTAATAATTTGGTGAAAGTTTATACAGATCAGTGGAACAGTATCTGATCTCTTTCTAAATTGCTTTGTCTGGTTTTCTAATGAATCTGCAGTGCACAGCGAACACGGAGTTCCAGCAGGAGTTGTCATACCATTCGGATCCATGGAGTTAGCTTTAAAGCAAAGCAACTCAGAAGAAAAGCTCACATCACTCCTAGAAAACTTAGAAACCGCCACACATGAAGACGGTAAACTAGACAGCATATGTGATCAGATCAACAAACTAATGAAATCACTGCAAGTCCCTAAAGAAACAATCAACACCATAAGCAAAGCCTTTCCCAAAGACACACGTCTCATAGTTCGTTCAAGCGCCAACGTAGAGGACTTGGCAGGAATGTCAGCAGCAGGACTCTCTGAATCAATCCCCAACGTGACTCCCTCAGATCCTTCACTCTTCTCTGCGTCTGTGTCCCGAGTTTGGGCTTCTCTCTACACAAGAAGAGCTGTTCTAAGCCGTAGAGCTGCTGGTGTATCTCAAAGAGAAGCTTCAATGGCTGTTCTTGTTCAAGAAATGCTTTCTCCTGACTTATCTTTCGTTCTCCACACTGTGAGTCCATCTGATCCAAGCCGCAACCTAGTGGAAGCTGAGATAGCTCCTGGTTTGGGTGAGACTTTGGCTTCAGGGACGAGAGGAACACCGTGGAGACTTGCTTCTGGTAAGCTTGATGGGACTGTGCAGACCTTAGCGTTTGCTAACTTTAGTGAAGAGCTTCTTGTGTTGGGTAGAGGTCCTGCTGATGGAATGTATGTGATAGAGTTTGATTATCGAATCCTCTGTAAAACTCAATAACAAACACTTTATTGAATCAATCAAGAACGGTTACACTTAGTATTCGAAAACAAATGAGAATCGCTGGCCTAACCCAGACGATTACTCCTCAAGACTCTCGTCTCTATCTCCAAATACCAAGCTAAACACAAATGAAAAGCCTCAACGGCTATTTAACAGACGCAACATACATAACGGCAAAGCCGCTAAATGAAACAGAGACTCTTTCATGACTCAAACCCTCCGTTCCAAATCAAGTCTCTGAAGCGTCGAACCCTCCACCAGAAGTGGAGTCTTTCTCCAAATTCAAACCTTCTTGAATTTCCCTCTCACCTTCTTCTCTCGTCGAACGTTTCCTCCTCCTCACGTAACGATGTTGCGGCTTATCAATACCCCCCCGTTTCGAAACGAAGCTTGTCCTCAAGCTTGAACTCAGGGAACTGCGAACGGAACTCCCCGTATAATACCCAAGAATTCTCTGTAGAAGGTAATGACTGCCACTTAACCAACAACTCCAAACTGCCTTTGTCATTATAACGCGTCTCCAAGACTTCCTCAGTCATGATCACTATGTCCTCCAATCCAGAAGGATGAATAGGTAACGGAAGGACATGATGATGAGCACCTAAGACCGCCTTTAGCTGCGAAACGTGGAACACAAGATGAATCCTAGTCTCAGGAGGTAAAGCGAGGCGATAGGCTGCTTTCCCAATACGCTCCAAGACCTCGTAAGGACCAAAGTACTTGGCTGCGAGCTTCTGACAAACCCGCCTTACCACGGATTGTTGGCGATAAGGACGTAGTTTCAAGAAGACCAAGTCACCAACCTTGTATTCCACGTCGCGACGATGTTTGTCTGCATTGTTCTTCATGAGTTGTTGAGCATGTGTCAAATGACTTTTAACATTAGCTAACAACGCGTCTCTCTCCTGCAACATACTCTCCAAATCCGCGTTCTCCGTAGACCCCTTCTCAAACTTTAGCAACAATGGAGGTTCACGACCGTAAACTACTTTGAAAGGAGTAGTTTTCAACGAAGTGTGGTACGAGGTGTTGTACCAAAGCTCTGCCCATCCCAAGAATTTGAACCAGGTCCGAGGATGAGAAGAAGCGAAGCAACGCAGATACGTCTCAAGGCAGCGGTTAAGGACTTCAGTTTGACCATCTGTCTGGGGATGAAACGCGGTGCTGAACTTCAAAGATGTCTCAGACAAACGAAACAGCTCCTTCCAGAAAGCGCTCAAGAAAATCTTATCTCTGTCTGACACTATTGACCGAGGAAAACCGTGGAGGCGAACTATCTCCGCGATGAATCTCTTTTCCACATCCACAGCATTGAACGGATGTTTGAGACCAATGAAATGAGCATACTTGCTTAAACGATCCACTACCACCAAGATGACGTTGAAACCCGAAGAAGTAGGCAATCCCTCCACAAAGTCCATTGAAATGTCCTCCCAAATAGCACTCGGAATTGGAAGTGGTTGAAGCAAACCGGCTGGACTCAACGTTGAATATTTGTGTGTTTGACACATGTGACAAGCAGACACATATTTCTGGACCGTCTTGAGTAACCCTTCCCAATGAAACCACCTCTGAATCCTTTTCACAGTCTTTAGTACCCCAGAATGGCCACCTTGCAGACCATCATGACACTCCCGTAGAATATGTGAGATAAATTGTGAAGACTTTGGAATCACGAGACGACCCTTATACCACAAAGTACCCTCTCGAACTGAGTAGCCCTGCAACCCTTCATCATTCTCTGTAACCCGCTAAATCAGCATCTGAATGTCAGGACATTCCGCAATCTCTTTATAGATGTCTTGTAACTGAAGAGATTTTGGAATGGTAATAGCAAACAAAGATCTCTCAGCCAACTGCAACCCTGAATGCTCAACCCGCGATAACCCATCCGCAGCTTTGTTCTGAATTCCTGGCTTGTAGATGATATCGAACTCGTAACCCAGTAACTTGATCAACCATTTCTGATATTCCATACTCACCTCCCGTTGTTCCAACAAAAACTTTAGACTTTTCTGATCAGTGTGGACCACAAATCTTCGTCCCAAGAGGTAGTGTTTCCATTTCCTGATAGCTAACACCACAGCCATCAACTCTCTTTCATAGATCGGTTTTAGTTGCTCTCTAGCTGTTAACCCGTGACTGAAGTAAGCTATAGGACGACCCTCTTGCATTAACACTGCTCCCACGCCAAACCCTGAAGCATCACACTCCACTACAAACGTTTTTTTTTAAATCTGGAAGAGACAACACAGGTGCATAAATCATAGCTTTCTTCAACGAATCAAATGCTGTCTGAGCTTCTGGAGACCAAACGAACTTATCACGCCTCAATAAATCTGCTAACGGCCGAGCAAGTGAGCCATAACCACGGACAAACCGTCTGTAGTAACCCGTGATACCCAAGAAACCACGAAGCTGTTTAATGTTTTTAGGAGTAGGCCAAATCCGCATTGACTCTGTTTTGACTGAATCAATAGCTACACCCTCCGCAGAAATAACGTGGCCTAAGTATTTGATTTGTGTCTGAGCAAACAAACACTTCTTCTTATTAGCAAACAGGCTGTTCAACTCAAAAACCTTAAGTATTGCGTCTAGATGCCGAGCATGATCCTCTTCGTTTTTGCTGTAGATCAACACATCATCAAAGAACACCAAGACAAATTTGCCTAAGTAAGGTCTAAACAGATCATTCATCAGGGATTGGAAAGTAGACGGTGCATTTGTCAACCCAAAAGGCATGACCAAAAACTCATAGTGGCCATCATGGGTTCTGAATGCAGTCTTTGGTATATCCTTCTATTCCATGCGAATCTGATGAAACCCTGCAGTGAGGTCCATTTTGGAGAAAATCCGTGCCCCATGTAGTTCGTCAAGCAATTGATCAATCATAGGAATAGGAAACTTATCAGCCACAGTAGCTTGGTTTAAGGCACGGTAATCAACACAGAAACGCCATGACTTATCTTGTTTTTTAACCAATAGCACCGGGCTTGAAAAAGGACTCCGACTCGCTCTGATCAATCCTTTTGCTAACATTTCTTCAACCATTACTGTCATTGCTTCCTTATGAGCTTGGGGATAACGGTAAGGTCGGACATTGATTGCTGTCGTGCCTGCTTTGAGGACTATAGCATGCTCTCGGCCTCGAACCGGAGGAAGATCTTGAGGCTTGGCAAATACATGCTCATAACTGCTCAAAACATTAGCAATGGACGTTGGAAGGGAATGAGATTCCACCTGTTGTTCAGCTAACGAGTAACACCAAGAATCCCTCGGAACTTCCCATAATCCATCATCTATAGACAAGTGTTGGTGTGTAACTGCTGGTTGGTGTAAATCAAATTCACCGTTCAGTTGAACTTTGGTCCCGCTGTGCCAGAAACTCCACTCTTGAGTGACCCAGTCTATCTCACATTTCCCCAAAGTTCTCAACCACTGCACTCCCAATACCAAATCCACCTTCCCGAGGTCCAAAGTGATGCAGTCAATAACAAACTCTAGGCCTTGTAACTCGAGTTTAGCATCCTTCCACACACCCCCTGATAGCGTCGTTAGACCATTGCCTAGTATTATTTGCCAACCAGTGGTGTCACGAACCTGCAAACCTGCCTTCTTTGCAAATTCTGGAGTGACAAAGTTGTGTGTGGCTCCACTGTCGATTAACACTATCAACTTAGATCCCTCTAGTACTCCTCTCAACTTCGTAGTAGTAGGAGAGTCCAAGCCTAGATAAGCGTTCAATGATATCTCCATCATTTGTGGATTCTGCTCCTCTTCTTCCAACTCCTCCCGTACAACCTCTTCCTCATAAGTATCTTGTAACACTTCCGCTTCTACCCCCTCACACAGAACAATTATTTTGAGTTCGGGGTTGGCACACACATGACCTCGGAACCATCGCGTCTTACATTGGAAACACAGCTTTAGCCTCTTCAACTCCGCTAATTCAGCTGGAGTCAAATGTAATCGTGGTCTCTGAGGTAAGTTCTTGTGCACTTCTTGCTGTTTAGACTTGTCCTCTACGTTAGGTAATAGGGGACGTTGAAGTTTTTGTTGTCTAACAGCTTGAGTATTGTACTCGTTCTGTCTTGGTTTCGCTCGATCACCCATCACATGACAGAAGGTACTACTCTCCATTTTGACTACAGCAGCAATGTGATTGCGCAGTCCTTTAGGCTCTTTGATCTTGATAACTTCTTTCATTTCTTGTTTCAAGCATGTATAGAACTTGCTGATCAAATTTGGTTCATCGATGCCCTTGACTTGAATGATCAATTCCTCAAACTCCTTCACGTATTGGCGAACTGATCCAGTCTGTGTCAAGGCACAAAGACGATTGCGCGGCTCGTCGTCAATAGATTCGGCAAACCGTTCAAGCATTCTTTGTTTAAAATGAAACCAGCTCTCAAAAGATTCCTCATCGGACTCCCACAAATACCAGTTCAACACTTCACCAATCAAACTCAAGGCCACAAGCTTCAGTTTCTCTTGATCACTGTAACGAGCTGCTCGGAAGTATCGTTCTACATTTCTAATCCAACTATATAAGGCATCAAACCATCAAACGTTGGTAATTCAATCTTCTTCATCAAACTCACACGACTCTCAAACATATCCGTATTCCTCCGATAACCTAACGGATGATCGTCCGATTCAGTAACAGAATCACGTACCAGAGGTTCCGAGGAACTCGCGATATCCTTGCCGTGAGGTTTTGACGATGTATTGGACGCTATCCGATCGATTGCAGTTGCGATCTTCTCCAAATGAGACTCGACGGAGCTCAGACGCGACTCCACCGCATCGAATCGACCTTCGGATTTAGTATGTGCGTCCGTAAGCTTTCTCCATCCGTCGTAGATCACCTTAACCGTCTTCTCCGTTTCCATCGCTGCTCGCTCAAGGATCTCCATCCTCCCATCCGATTCGTCCGCTAACGCCATCGCGAAAATGCTCACCGCACCAATTGATAGAGTTTGATTATCGAATCCTCTGTAAAACTCAATCACAAACACTTTATTGAATCAATCAAGAACGGTTACACTTAGTATTCGAAAACAAATGAGAATCGCTGGCCTAACCCAGACGATTACTCCTCAAGACTCTCGTCTCTATCTCCAAATACCAAGCTAAACACAAATGAAAAGCCTCAACGGCTATTTAACAGACGCAACAGACATAACGGCAAAGCCGCTAAATGAAACAGAGACTCTCTCATGACTCAAACCCTCCGTTCCAAATCAAGTCTCTGAAGCGTCGAACCCTCCACCAGAAGTGGAGTCTTTCTCCAAATTCAAACCTTCTTGAATTTCCCTCTCACCTTCTTCTCTCGTCGAACGTTTCCTCCTCCTCACGTAACGATGTTGCGGCTTATCAGTATGTTCGGTTGACTGTTGACTATAGCAAGAAACGGTTAACGGTTGACTCGGTGTTTAGACAGAAACTTGGTCAGAGACTTGGTTCTGTTGGGTTCTTCTTGGAAAGAAACTTTGGTTGTGCACAAGATGTTGAAGGTTGTTTGGTTGGTGAAGATGTTTACATTGTTCAGTCAAGGCCACAACCTCCGTAAAAATATTTTATCTTTTCTGTTTTATAAAGCGAATAAATAATAATAAAAGAAAAATGATTAGGATAGTTCTAAAAAAGTTTTTGTCACAAATATAGACCTTAACAATTAAAATGACCAAAATAACACTTAAATGTTTTATTGAATATACATTTATATCCATTGGGTTAATTAATCATAGACTTTTTTTTTTAGAGTTGATGAGTGGGGGTTTGGGGATAGGATTTCAAATTTTTAAAAATTGAAAAAACTTAAAATTTTCAAAATAAAAAATGCTATTTTGGTCATTTTAATTTTCGAGATTTATTTTTGTGATAAAAACTTTAAAAAGGGCTATTTGAGAGAATTGCCCTAATAAAAATATCACTAAACAAATCGGCGCATGTTTAATAATGAGATATATATTGGCATTACTTTGTAATAAAGTTTGTGGAATTATTAGATTTTAAATTATTAGATTAACTAATAAATAATTTTTATGTAGTTCAGAGATATCTTTTAAAAGATAAATCTGTACAAGATTTCGTCAATTTGTTTTGTTTAAGAAAAATTAATATGTAGATCTTTAATAATCTCAGAAATTTTAAAGAAATATATAATTTTGTCTTTTATGAATTATAGCAAATCAAAAGTGAGAAATTGTCTAAAATTTTCTTAATATCATTTTTTTTTGAACCATATTGATCTTTGATTTTAGTGAGGTAAGTAGACATTTATAACTCTAGAGTTAACTAATCTACACTTAGAGTTTAGATTTAAAGGGTAGATTTAGATTTTTAGTAAATATAAAAAATATTTTAAAATTAAAATAGTTTCAAAAATAATTTTCCAATTTCAAAATAAAAATTTCGAAAAAGGAAAATCTTGAAAAATACAAAAAATTATACAAAGTTCAAATTTAAAAATATATAATTTAAAACCATAAAAAGATGTTTTTATTTAAATAATTATGCATATATATATAATTATAATGAAATAGTATACATATCTTTTACCTCTTAGTAAAACTTATCCTTAGGTATTTGTGAAATCTATTTAAAGAACCTAAAGCTGAATAATGGTACCAAATGAAACATAAAAGTGAAATTATCTCATCAAAATTTATCATATAATGTGTGATATTTATTACTAGAATTAGCAGAACATCTCTATAGTTATAATCATATGTGATTATATGCTATTAATGTCTTTTGCTCACATGGTGTTTTGGCTAATTAATATCTCAAGAGATTGAATTAATTGAACTAAATCTAAACCCTAAGTATCATGAAAAGTGAAAGGATCTTGATCAATCTTGGTGTAATAAAAACTGGAAATTACCACTAGATCTCCTCAGAATCCAAAACACAATCTAGCTGATCCTGTTTTTGTATTATATAAGTTGTCTTCTCCTTTTAAAATAGAGACTGTAACAGAGTTTTTGAGTTTCCATCACAAACATATTTTCTTAGAAGTTTGTAACATGGCTGGTGAAGTTCCAAATTTAGCAGAGTCGAAGTTAAGAGCTTTGGTGGTCGATGACAATTTGGTAAACCAAATGACGCATCATAAACTCTTGGACCGTCTAGGTATTCAAAACGATGTCGTTTGTAATGGCCAAGAAGCTGTGGACGTTCATTGTTCCGGTAGAAACTATGATCTCATTCTAATGGACATGGAGATGCGCATCATGAATGGTATTCAGGTAATACTAAATCATCCTTCACTCACTTAATAGTATATGTTAATGCTTTTTTGTTATTTTGCAGAAACACAATCAATCATTTATGTATGTTACTAATTAATGAACTTCTTTTGTATTAATTGAATTTTTTTTAATTAGGCGACAAAGATACTAAGAGAGATGGGGATAGAGAGCAAGATAGCAGGAGTAACAACTAGAGCTGAGGAAGAGGAGAGGAAAGAGTTTATGGAAGCTGGCCTTAACTACTTTCAAGAGAAACCTCTCACAATCTCTAAACTTGTTTCTATTCTTCATAATCTTGATTTTTGCGTACAAAACCAAAACCATACCAAATTTTTTTAAAGTCCAAACAGTTACTATTTCTAAACCCGAAAACCAAAACTAAAATCAGAACTGCACTAATAGCCGAACAAGTATCCAAATATTCGAAATATAATAAAAATTTTAACTATCATAATATATAATATAATTTATATTATAATATGAAAAACCCTTAATTATTTAAACTACCATTTTGGATTTTTGGGGTTAATTCGATTTTTCAAAGTTTTTTGAGATTTTTGGATTGAACATGACTCAAATTCAAACCATTTATAATTCGGTTTTATTTCGGGTTTTACATAAAGAATATAAATTCAAACTGAATCCAACATTACTCGAATTGAACTGATTCGGAAAATATTTGGTTCTTACACGGGTCCTAAACTCCCAAACCAAAATAACTCGAAAAATATAAATACAAACCCAATCTAACATTACTCAAACTAAACCAATCCAAAAAAATGTAATGGTACCTAAACATCCAACCCAAATTACTATAAGACAACAATATAAATTACTTTTAATTATAGGCGTCAAAATTCAAATATTAAAATTAAAAAAAAAATTGTAGTAATTCCTAAATAAGAAAAATTAACCAAAAACTTATCCCGAGCTTTCAAAGCACAGGTCAAAATCTAGTATACTATTAAAATAGAAGTCATGACCTCCTTCATGTGTGATTTTTTTTTAAAAAAAAATTTGGACCATCCTTAGAAAGTTATCAATTTTATCATAACTTAATCATAATATATTTAATATCTTTACTTTTTTGTTTTCTTCTATTCTTCTTATGAATAACTCTAGAGGAGATTTTTTTCTTTTCCAATATCAGTTTTGTGTAATTTGAACTATAATGATAATAAATTTTCTAAATTATAGTTAAATTGCTATCATTTTCAATTTTGGTAAAACAGTAAACGGATCAGTAGAATATTTGTGAAATTGATGTGATCTAGAGGATGTGACATAATTGATCTTGCAAGTTTGGGCGAGTCATTGAAAGGCAAAAATTACTTACCTAAGGTTATGTATTTTTGCAACTTTTCTATTCTTTTTAGTATAGCTGGTAATTGTTCTGTGTGTTTAAATTTAAAAACACAATTCTAAAATTTAACCTTTTATTAATATGTTCCTCCTGATATATGATTTTCAAATTAGTTTTAACATTGAGTTTTGTGCGACTTCTCAACCAATGAAAGAGACATGACAACTACTTGTGAACTCATAAAAGATCTCTTGTTTTAGTGCACAAAAAGAGAAAGCACAAAAGACTAAGTTTTCTCCCCTCAACAATGTCATTGTCGTTAGTTTTGTAGTTAGTTTCATTCTTTCTTTAATTCAGTTAAAATACAATATTTCATCAGATAAGCATCTTTACAAAAAAAATATATATATATATATATTTCATCAGATAAATTGTGTTAAATCATTCACATAGTCTCAGTCTTTCTCTAATTCAGTTACATTACAATATTTCAATAAATTATTAAATTATAATTTTGATAAACTATATATTTTAAAAAAAATTAAAATATTATTTTGTTTATATTTAAACATTAGCCCACATAACACGCTAAACTTATATGTACATAATTCGTTTTATTTGATTTAATGATTAAAATTTAAATAGTGTAATTTGGTTCAAATTAATTTTGAAATTTTCAATAATAGAAATGACTTATTATATTCATTAAACTCATTTGATACTTGATAAAATATTTTCCATATTTGTTAAAATGACCTGTAAAAACTATAATCATAAATTATCTATAATACTAATAACCCATTCTATCATATTATTAAATATTAATATTAATTAATTTTCAATAATTATTTTGTCCAATAAACATATATTGATTTAATTCTTAATAATCTAAGCATAAAAATGTCATTGTTACATATCTGATGAGAGTTTTGAAAGAATTTTTTTCTTGCACTTTGGGTTAGAGCAATGACTATCTTTGTTATGCAAATTTATATCACTATTGATGTTTATATTAATAAATAATAAATAATTGATTAGTTCATTAATTTTAGTGTTAATATAAATTTAATTGGTTAGTTCCAAAAATAATTGATTAGTTTCTTAATTTTAGAGTTTATTTGAACAAGTTTAATCACATAAAACTTGCTTTATAGAGCACTTTATGTAAGGGTTTCCAAGATCCATAAAAATTTCAGTTTTCCCTTTATTGTTTACAAAATAAATTTACATGAGAGTAAATGCACATGTACATGTTCAAGATCAGTCATAAGTGAAAATAGGTATGTTCATAAATTTTGCATGCTATTGTAATGTTGTCTTTGATGCAGATGGGCATTATTTTGTGGGTAAGCCTGTTACAGAAAACATACAACTTTTAAAAATAAAGATTTAGCATAGTTTCAAAATTGTTATCACTAATGTTGTTCAAGATCAGTCATAAGTGAAAATAGATATGTTCATAAATTTTGCATGCTATTGTAATGTTGTATTTGATGCAGATGGACATTATTTTGTGCCTAAGCCTCTTACAGAAAACATACAACTTTTAAAAATAAATATTTAGCATAGTTTCAAATTGTTATCATTATAGTTGTTTAATAAGGACTAATACTTATATATATGCTCAAACTGACACCTTACATGAATTTCATGTAGTTAATATATTTATTTGATAGATCGTATCATGAATGAAGATGGCATAATAAATCATAGACAATATATGTTGTAATAGGTGAAAAAAAAGAAGAAGAAGAATATGTGGTATATGTATTAAATTAATAATGTAAAAGAAGGTGTGATTTAAGGTATATAACTTAATTGTATGATTAATTAATAAATGCTAATATTAAAAATGTTAGTTAAATCTAATGGTTAAACTTTGATATTGTGTAAGTAGATAGAAAAATGCTTCTGTGTTTAATAGTATATAAAAAATTAGTATAATATTGCATAAATTTGCACTATAAAAGGGGGACAAGGGTAAGTATCAGTTTCATACACAACACAAGACTTCGAACCCAAAAAAAACAACAGATATGTCTGGATCATCTGAAGCCTCACCTGATCCCTTCTCGCCATCGCAAGTCGTATCCAAAGACATTGTTGTGAACCACAGAAAGTCAACATGGATGCGTCTCTACGTCCCCACTACCGCACTAAACGGCGGCGTTTCGTCTAAAAAACTCCCTCTCGTTGTCATCTTCGACGGTGGAGGTTTCACCACCGGCAGCGTCGACTCTCCAGTCTTCAACTCCTTCTGCAAACTTTTCGCGCTTAAGATCAACGTGGTCCTTGCGTCAGCTTCGTACCGGCTAGCTCCTGCGAACAAACTCCCGGCGGCTTACGAAAACGGTGTGGACGCGGTTGAGTGGATAAGAAACAACTCCGTAGAGAAGGAGGAGGAAGAGGAGGTGCGATGACAGATAGGCAGAGAGACGTGGCGAGGTTGATGACGGAGAAGGGAGTTGATGTGGTGGAGCGTTTTACTGACGGCGACGATCTGGTTGCTTCCGTCACAAGTTTCATTTACTCTTCTGCACCTTAAAGGTTTTTTTATTTTTCTAAAAATAATTCCATAAAATAAAGCTTCTTCTGTATTAGAGGCCAGTCCCATATCTTATGCTCATTTAAAGATTACCTTTTATGTATTGGTTTGTGGAAAAATTATAAATAAGAATAATATTGTAAGAATCCACAAATAGAGATGAATCTTGGATGCTCTCTTTTGGAACTTGGTATGGACATTTCTACTCTCCAATGTTGTGGAAAGCTTGTTGAGTGATTTGAATAGTGATTTTACTCAGGAGATCTCGTTTCGAGTTATAGGAAAAAGCAAACTATACAGAGTAATAATAGAAAAAAGATTTATAATATAGGTTTGGTTGTGGAGGAGGTTGGGTAGATTTGGTCGTGGTGGCGGACTGCGGTGGTGGCAGAAACCAGAGATGGTTTAAACTCTATATCAATGATCAAAACACTTATAGTTAGTTACAAAAAAAAATTTCACTACTACCACTGATTTCTTGATGTGGCAAAATCTCTGATTTGTTTTCTTCTTTTCTTCTTATGAATAACTCAAGGGAAAATCTTTCTTTTCCCTATATCAGTTTTGTGTAATGTTAATGACGATAAAATTATTCATAAGTCACACTTTCTCCATAGATGAATGACCTCTCCCAAGCTATAATTGTACTTAGATTATCCATTTCAACTGTGGTAAAATGCTAAACTGATCAGCAGAATGCATGTGAAATTCATGTAATCTAGAGGATGTGAACATAATTTATCTGGCAAGTTTGAACTAGTCATAGAAAACAAAACATGACGTACGTTTATGTATTTTTGGAACTTCCCTATTGTTTTTAGTATAGCTCGTAATTAGTCTGTGTACTTGAATTTAGAAATAGAATTCTAAATATCCATATGTCCAAGGCTTTTAATTATACTACATTAACATTTTATTTTCCTTATGTTTTTCCGATATATGATTTTCCAAACTTTAAATTAGTTTTGTGTATTACATTTTTTGCAACTTCTCAACCAACGAGAGAGACGTGACAGCCACTTGTGAACCAAAAAATTCTTTTGTCTTCTAGTTAGTCTCATTGTTTCTCCACCTGAGTTGCATTACAACTTTTCATCAAGTAAACTGTGTTCATATCTTCTGAATCAGAGAAATTATTTCATTGCTACTTAAATCTATGATCTGTTGTTAATTTGCATTTGAGAAAACCACATTTTATTGACTATAATTAACTTGTAAAATAGCTTTTTCTCAACCCAAATTAGGTTTTTAATATTAACTAGGATAAGACCCGCGCCTTATTATTTTTATTATGTTTTGGAAAATGAAACAATAGTTCGGTTCATTTGGATTAGGGGTGTTCAGTCCGGATATTAGTTCGGTTCGATTTTTTGGTATTTTGTTTATTAAAATTTAACTACTATTCTAAATCCACATTTACTTCGGTTCGATTTGGTTTATATACTATCGGTTGAACACAACTATGTTTATTTAAAGATAAAAAAATCCTAAAGAATTTCAACTAATTGTTGTCATCAAATTTATAATATTTACTTCGATTTAGTTACTGTTAAAATAAAGCAAAAAGATCAAAAAAATTAAGAAAATAAGAAGCCTCAGTTGCAGTAAATTGTTAGTTAATTATAGTTCAAATGATTCAAGTGATTTAGAAATTGTAATTATAGTTAAACTCATGTATCAGATAGATATTTATGCGTCATTATAAATATATACATATTTATATGTTTCAGTTTAATCGGTTATAAATCAAACCATATCCAAATCCTACAGTTTTTATAAAATCACATTCATTCGGTTTGTATGGTATATATAAAAAAATATATTATCGATTGTTTAATATTTTTTAATAATATAAAATTAAAAAAAAAAGAATTAAGATATTTAAATCTTTGATAACAAAATTTTTCAATGTGAAAAATTTAATAAGTTTATAATTTATAAATGTTCTTGAAAATTAATATTTGAAATTAAAATATTTATGTAATTTTATATGGTATATAGTTTAATATATATATATATATATATGTATATATTTGTTTTATTGTTGAATGATACTTTTTACTCATATGGTGACTTCATTTCTAGTGACTTCATGTGCATAAATACATGACCATGTATGTCATCGACTAGTGACTACGCATGCTCCGAGGCCTAGATTGGAATTATAAGCTGTTAGGAATTTATGCACACAGAAACGTTTGGACGAAACTAAAAAGTTTTTCCTTCTAGAATGAACTTACTTCACTTTTGACTTTCGAGACATTCCACCTAACGAATGAATATTCAAAATTTACCATCTGTTATGGGTATTGGACACCAAAATAAGAATATCGAGAATGTTTGGATTAAATTAGGACGGTAAGACTTGGAAAAAATCGCATGTAACTGTTGGTTTGATGATATAAATATGAAAGCTAAAAACAAAAATGAAAGCTCGAGATTCTTTTTCTTACATTATTATAAACTTATCCGATGTCAATTTACTATAATATGTTTTCTATACAATATTTTTCACAATAAAACTTATTTTAGCTTAAATGATTGCAATTTCATTGTAATTCTGTTTTCAACAGCACATTTCTGGTGGAGTAGCAATGAAAAATTGAAAATAATAATGATATTCATTAGTTTTCATGGGATAAGTAGTGCAGGAAAAAGGAAAAATGAGGGATTTGGCTTAAAATTTTGACAAAAATGGTTACAATTTCATATAATACAAATAAAATAGACAACCCCATTCATTTAATTTACTATATATTAATACAAATATTTTATGACATTTAAGTTGTAAATTATTTACTTGTATATATATCAATTTATTTCTTTATATTCAAATGTTTAAGTTAATTATTGTTCTTATAAAATTATTTATATATAGGATTAATAATTAAATTTTAAAAAAGATGGGATCTATTAGGTGGGATCTAATAGTTTAGATACATGTTTTATTTTCTATTGTTTGAAAACATATTTAATTATGTTTTGATTGGAATATGTTTAGTAGTATGATATTGTTTTTACATAGTTATCCTAAATGAAATTATAGTACTTTTATTAAAATCATTGACATTTTTATTAATAAACACGTGATCTAAACTTTAGCTCTATAATATACTTCTCTTTTGATAGATTAGAAGATATCAATCTTACCATGAATAAATATGCAGATTTGAGATATCTTTGCTAAATTCCTTTTCACATTTGCCACTTTTTATTTTATTTTTATTTTGCATGTGTATGCTCCCAGTGATAACACCACCTCCCAGTGATAACACCACCAAGCTCATATCATCATTAAGAACGAATATTACAATCTAAAGGTTGTAAACTAGTGTGAGCAGTGTAAAATCTCTGAAGCCGTCTCCTTCGGTGTCTCCGAGGAACTTGAATCTGCCTAGCTGCTCCTGATCGTAGCCTCTTAATGGCTCCTTGCTCTCTATCACTTCTTAGGAATCTCAAGAACAAGCTCGTTATGTCTTCAAGATCTGCTACACTCAGGGAAAAAGCCTCCACGTCTGTTAGGCACCTAACACTTCTGTTGCTTACTAACCCCTTTGATGAAATTCTTATCCTCGTTCCATCTGCAGGTTTCAAAGCATATTCAGTTCCAAGATGCAGAATATTCTTTCATGTTTTTTTAACCCAAAGCACATAGAGTCAACAAGGGATGTACCGGAGTTTACAGTAGAGCGTCCGAGGCACCAAGTGAGGAGTTCTTCACCACAAACGTCTCCTTCTGATAGAGGAAGAACAGAACCGTCTTCTCCAATGCTCTCCATTTCACCTCTCACTATAAATACCATTTTCTCAACTAGACCTCCGTGGTGCAAGACCGTGCTACTAATTATGTATCTCCTATGTGTCAGCCTCTCACGGATGGCATCTAAGATTGTATCATCCATCGTTGAAAATATCCTTACCTACAAACCCATTAACATTTTCAAGAATCTGCCCCCTCTAATACACAGAAGTTTCTGAGAGAGAGAGAGAGGCAATGCTAAGGAAGCATAAATTAAAAAAATATTTATATATAAAAGCATACATTATTAAAATAAGGATGATTATTATTTTATTTTTTGTAACAGTATGGATGATTATTATATATAGATAATATTATATTTCTCCATTGTAATATTTGTGTTTACCTTTTCAGAATCTTTAAGTAAATATAAATTTTGGGAAATAGTTACTAGATATAGTACGCAAAAAATGATTAAAAACAAGATATGGTAAAAGAGGCAATTGAACATGTCGAAAGCAGGTAAATAGTGACAGTCAGATTATGCAGTTATGGAAGAGGTAAATAAAAATGTCAAAACAAAATGAAAGAGGTAAATACAAATAATTTACGATTTATGCTAGAGGAAATAATTTTTTTTTTCAAATAGAAATAACTTTTTTCTCAAAAGAAAAAGAAATAACTTCTTAAAACTAAAAACAGAAAACACGACGGAAAAAATAAACAGACGGGGAAGTGGAGGTAATAACAAAAAAAAAGTTAGCAATAATTTCCTATTATGGTTATATGTTTAAAATATTTTTTAAAATTCAATGGGGGCAGCTGCCCCTCCCTACATCACGTACCTTCTTGAGAAATATGAAGAGGTGTCGTCTTATATCTCTTTGAAAGTCATTAGGCATATTCTCAAATAGAATCTTTCTGTTAAATCCCGTGGTGGCAGCCCAGTTGACCCACTCAACCACTCGCACCCTCCTGCTAAAACTGTTTGATCAAAAGCTTTGTAGTTCTCTGAATAATACGCTAGATTTCATTGAATGAGAAGGATGGCTATAAGTAGCCTTACAAAGAGAAAATGAGATCCTAAAACAAAGGCACTAGGCCAACTAACCAACTAGGTCCTAAATACGTGGATATCACAAATCATGATAACTACAAAAGATAACTGCAAAGACTAATTCAAANTGAGAAGGATGGCTATAAGTAGCCTTACAAAGAGAAAATGAGATCCTAAAACAAAGGCACTAGGCCAACTAACCAACTAGGTCCTAAATACGTGGATATCACAAATCATGATAACTACAAAAGATAACTGCAAAGACTAATTCAAACTTTAACATTGAAACGTAAACACCCAACGGCTCCTTTGATTTGCTCCAACAAACCCTCCCTAAACTAAGCTTGTGGAACAAGGCTTAGCTTATCCATGGCTGAGCAAATCCCAAGTTGATTTCTTGTCCTTTCAAACGCTTCACGACTCAGAGGTTTTGTGAAACCATCAGCAAGTTGTTCATGTGTGCCACAATGCTCCAATCGTATTTCACCATTGTTGACCAAGTCCCTGAGAAAGTGAAACCGAACTCCTATATGCTTGCATCTACCGTGAAAGACAGGATTCTTAGAAAGCTTGATGGTTGAAGTATTGTCACAGAGGATGACTGTACTTTCCTTCACGTTGTGTCCAAGTTCTTCTAAGATTCTCTTGAACCAGATGGCTTGACAGGCGCATACAGACGCAGCAACATACTCTGCTTCGGTAGAGGACAATGTGACTATAGGTTGCTTCTTCGAAGACCAAGCTACTGCAGCTCCATCCATCACAAACACGTATCCTGATGTGCTCTTTCTGCTATCAGTGTCACCTGCAAAGTCACTGTCTGTGTAGACCAAAAGTTCACCGCTTCCTCCTTTCTTATACCAGATCCCAAAGTCCATGGTCCCCTTCAAATACCTTAGTACCCTCTTTGCTGCTTGCAGATGAAGGCTTGTAGGACTTGACATAAAGCGGCTTAGGAGACTTACAGAGAATTGTAAGTCTGGTCGTGTTGTAGTGATGTACATCAAACTTCCTATGATCTTCTTGTAGAACGTTTCATCAACTCGATCCCCTCCCTCATCCATGTCAAGTTTGCTTCCAGGCACCAGAGGATTGCAGACCGAGTTACAGTTTTCCATATCAAACCGCTTTAAGACCTCCATAGCATACTTTGCTTGAGAAACATGAATTCCTTGTGGAGTTTGTAACACTTCAAGCCCGAGAAAGTACCTCATTTTTCCAAGATCCGTCATGTCAAACTCTCTTTGCATAGACATCTTGAACTCTTTCATCATTGAGATGTCATCTCCTGTGTATATCAAGTCATCAACATATACACTAACAATCAAGATGTTACCTTGATCATTGAACTTCTGGAATAGAGTTTCCTCATTTGGCGACTTTGAAAACCCTTCCTTTGTGAAGTATTCTTCAATTCTGCTGAACCAGGCCCTAGGAGCTTGTTTTAAACCATACAGAGCCTTGTGGAGTTTGTAGACCTGATTCTCTTCTCCTTCTACTTCATATCCTTTCGGTTGTTGGATGTACACATCTTCTGTAAGAACACCATGAAGAAAAGCTGACTTCACGTCAAGCTGATGTACCTCCCAATCTCTTTGTGCTGCAGTGGCAAGTATAGCTCTGATTGTGTCCATACGAGCTACTGGTGCATAGACCTCAGTGTAATCGATACCATGCTCCTGTGAGTACCCCTTTGCCACCAAGCGAGCCTTGTGTTTGTTTATCTCTCCATGTTCATTCAGCTTGGTTTTGTAGAGCCACTTGACTCCAATACACTTTGCTCCATCAGGAAGAGAACATAATTCCCACGTTTGGTTCTTCTGGATTGATTTGATTTCTTCATCCATGGCTCTTCTCCACTTATGTTCTCTTTCTGCTTCTTCAAATGTAGTTGGATCAGTTGTGTTGATCTCCACCATGTTCACCTCGTCTTCTTCCATCTCAACTTCTGCCACAGTAACATAATCATTCAGATACCGTGGGAGTCTTCTTGTTCTTCCCTCCCTGACTCCCACATTCTGATCGACTTGTTCTTCTACTTCCTCTGCAGGTTGTTCTGTCTCACCATCAGAGTTCTCTCCCTCAGTGTCTTCTCCTTCACTTTCCTCAACAACACCATCATCGCTCCAGGTTAACTCTGTTTCCTTTTGGTGTGTTTGATCTCCATTCCAGTCCCAACCTTTTGTCTCTTCAAACACGACGTCTCTACTGATTACTACCTTCTTGGTTACTGGATTGAAGAGTCTA
The DNA here is from genome assembly GCA_932364175.1 of Eruca vesicaria subsp. sativa. Taxonomy (NCBI): domain Eukaryota; kingdom Viridiplantae; phylum Streptophyta; class Magnoliopsida; order Brassicales; family Brassicaceae; genus Eruca; species Eruca vesicaria. The sequence continues at coordinate 5,972 of CAKOAT010146710.1, read as the reverse complement.
TACGCCTTTGACTCTTCAGAGAAACCAATTAAGAAGCACGCAACACTCTTATCATCAAGTTTCCCTCTCCTTTGATCTGAGACATGAACATGTGCAAGACTTCCCCATACCCTGAAATGCTCCACATTCGGTTTTACTCCACACCATGCTTCTTGTGGAGTGATGTTCTTGACTGCAAGTGTGGGACATCTGTTGAGTACGTAGAATGTCCACTTCACTGCTTCTGGCCAGAAGATTTTTGGTACTTTGCGAGTTGACAGCAGTGATCTAACCATGTTCATAACCGTGCGATTCTTCCTCTCAGCAATTCCGTTCTGTTGAGGAGTGTAGGCTGTGGTCAGCTGTCTTCTAATCCCATTCTCTTTGCAAAAGTCAGCGAACTCAGTTGATGTGTATTCTCCACCTCTATCAGTTCTCAAACCTTTGATGTTCTTACCAGCTTCTGTTTCTACCTTCTTCTTGAAAATCTTAAAGTGGTTGAAAGCTTCAGACTTCTCTCTCAAGAGATATACCCATGCTTTTCTGCTGCAATCATCAATGAAGCACAGGATGTATCTGATGCCACTCGTTGAAGTAGGATTGATAGGACCACATATGTCAGAATGGATGAGTTCTAGCACTTCTTTTGCTCTCCATGAACTCTTCTTGGGGATGGGATTTCTCGGCTGCTTTCCAACCAAACAATCTGAGCAAGTGAAGCTTTGAACATCAAAGTTTGGTAGACCACATACCATGCCTTTCCTTTGTAGTGTTTTCAGTCCACGATGACTGATGTGTCCAAAGCGCTCATGCCACAACTTTGGTATGTCCTCTGAAGTTATTTGCAGACACCTTTGTTGTTTTGATCCATCGCCTTCACCAGTCTGGTCAAACAACATGAACATTCTGTTGCTGCGCATTTTGCTCTCTGCAATTAAGCCTCTTTCTTCATGATATATCTTGCAGGTTCCTTCTTTTATGATAATGGTGAGCTGCTTCTCTTGAAGTTGTCCAAGACTGAGTAAGTTATTTTTCAGCTCTGGAACATAGTACACATCGCTAATAGTGTACGCAGCTTTGTGTAGAACCAGCCTCACGTTTCCCTTCCCTGTGACCTCCATTCTTTTGTTGTTACCAAGTTTCACCGAGTGCTTGAACTTTTCATCCATGGTTGAGAAAAGTTCTTTGTCACCACTCATATGATTTGAGCATCCTGAATCAAGGAACCATGCTCTTTTTCTTGTCTTCTCTTGCTTCTCAGTGTTGGTCATTAGTGCTCTCTCGGTTGTCTCTTCTTCAGATTCCTCATCTACACTCTTATCTTCAACATATGCCATCAACAACATCTCTTCAGTTTCATCGTAATCTGCATAGTTAACTTCCTCATTCCATTGTGGGCATTCATTTTTAAAATGACCAAGCTTGTGGCACTTATAGCATTCCACTGTGCTTTTGTCGAAGAACCTGCCTCGACCACGTCCCCTTCCTCTTCCAGAGAGTCCTCTGCCTCTGGTTCCATAACCTCTCCCATGTGTTACCTTGAGCACTTGATCGTCTCCTCTGTCTACTTTCTTGAACTTTTGTTCATGTACCACCAGTGAGCTCTGCAACTCATCCAAAGTGATACTCTCAATGTCTTTAGACTCCTCGATGGACACTACTACATACATGAATTTTTCACTGAGTGTCCTAAGGATCTTTTCCACCACCTTTGAGTCTGCCAATGCTTCCCCATTGCTTCTCATTTGATTAGTGATGGCTAAGACACGTGTGAAGTACTCCTCCACATTCTCAGATTCCTTCATCTCCAAGACTTCGAAATCCCTTCTCAGCTTCTGCAACAAGGATCTCTTCACTCTAGCATTTCCTCCGAACTTAGTCTTCATTGAGTCCCAGATGATCTTCGAAGTTCTTCTATCTAGGATCTGTTCAAACTTGATTCTATCAATGCTCTGATAGAGGTAGTGCTTGACTTTGTGATCATTTGTTCTGGCATTGTCAAGTTGGCTCCTCTGCTCCGTTGTTAGAACAGTGGTGTTTGGTGGTTCTTCAAAGCCAGATTCAATGATACTCCATAACCCTTTTGCTCGAAAGAAGTTCTCCATGACCTCACTCCAGTGGTCCCAATGTCCATCGAACTGAGGTAGCTTCATCTTGTCGTCTCCCATCTCTTCTTACTTGTGTTTAGAAGCTGCGGCTTCTTACTTGAAAAACAGAGCTCTGATACCAATTTGTTTGATCAAAAGCTTTGTAGTTCTCTGAATAATACGCTAGATTTCATTGAATGAGAAGGATGGCTATAAGTAGCCTTACAAAGAGAAAATGAGATCCTAAAACAAAGGCACTAGGCCAACTAACCAACTAGGTCCTAAATACGTGGATATCACAAATCATGATAACTACAAAAGATAACTGCAAAGACTAATTCAAANTGAGAAGGATGGCTATAAGTAGCCTTACAAAGAGAAAATGAGATCCTAAAACAAAGGCACTAGGCCAACTAACCAACTAGGTCCTAAATACGTGGATATCACAAATCATGATAACTACAAAAGATAACTGCAAAGACTAATTCAAACTTTAACATTGAAACGTAAACACCCAACGGCTCCTTTGATTTGCTCCAACAAAAACAAACTATTAGGTTAGCTTCATGGGTAGTGACATTACAGAGCCGTTTAAGAGGCACGTCCACATACCCTCTTATACCTTCTAGAAACCGTTTTTGACTAATTTCCAAATTCCTAAGATGGGCAAAACACAATCAACATTCAACATAATATTTTATGATTTAGAAAGCACCCACCATGTCTTTACAATGCTATGCGAGTTATTTACCTTTGTCCAAGAGCTTGAAGGAAATTCTGCATATTACCAATAAGAAGCGGGAAAAGCAAAAGGCCCAGTGCGATAATTACCATAGTAAAAAAGGCCTCCCCAAGAAAGTAACTTGGGACTTGGTTTCCAGCAAGCGTGCTGATTTGCTTTTGAGAGTCGTAAACAGTTTATCATTCATTAAGGGTTCAACATGTGCTGTAAACTAGTTGAACAATTGTGTAACAAACCCCAATTACCTGGAAACCCCATAAAAGAGAGTAAATGTATCTTGTGAAGAGGCTAGAATGATTGGTGAGATTGACTGTCTTTAAATAGATTCCATAAGGAAAACCATCCTCTTGAAAACAAGCACTTGCATTCGCATTATCTTTCCACGCAGCTAACGCTACATGACTATTTTCTTGACCACAATATATTAGTTCTCTGCATTCTTGATGAGAATTACCGCAAGCATCTCGAAGGCAATGATTAACCCTCTGAAAAAAACATAAGAAAAAAGGATGCAGACAATGAGAGTAATAGATAAATCACTAGAAAGATATACAACTTCTTTTGTTTAGGACAACCTAAGTGAATTAAGAAACATAAAGAATATTATATTAAAGTGAAAGGTATGAATTTTGAGACTTTTGCTATACCTGTAGACCAAAAAGATACCAGCAAGAGCCAACAACATGACCAACAAGCATGAAGGTGAGAAGGTTAACAACAAAACTACAAGCCGAATCAAATAGGAAGACTGCCGGTGTTTTTCCAGCAAGAAGTGGTAATAGTCTACACAATTTTGGAATGTACTGGAAAAGAACTGCAGCGGTTAGAAAGTTTTTTGCATAGTTTCCCCCAGATGCGCCTAAGTGTGCTGGTAATATCCAAAATATCCATATCTGTAACCAATAGAGGAAATACAAAACGAGAAATCAGCGGCCAGATGAACATATTCATGTAAAATGGTTGTAGCTCTAAACGTGACAATACCTGTGGAAGTGGCAGCACTATGAATAAGTCCAGTAAACACTTGCCTCGCAAGTAAGGACGAGCAATTTTTCTAGGAAGATCAAACAACTGGCGAGCACCAACAACAGTAGACTCAGGAGCTGCATATGCCAAACGGAACTGCAACAAATATTAAAGAATATACTCTTACTCTTATAAAAAAAATGGAAGCAGAACGTTTCTCGGACATGAAACATTAGTTTTAGGTCCCTAAATTTTTTAAAATTCATATATATATATATATATAAGTACAAGCCCCAATTTATTTTAAAAAATTCTATTAAAGTATTTGATAAATTGTGTATAGCCCAAAATGGAAAAAGGTCAATTCCAACCTCAACAATTCATGTCGTATCTTTTTTTACTTAAACTTTGACATTCTGTCAGTTTCATCATAATCTAACACTTATTTCAAATAAACTATCAGATTTAAACTGATATTAACTTTGAACGAAATAATGTTGGTCAGCCAGTTATAAAATAAATATAGAAAACTAATATATTTGAATAGCTCGAAAGCAATAAAAGATTACTACCAAAATATACACAAAATCAAAATACAATAACTAAACATATAGCCAAAAGCCCGAAAAACAAAAACCTAAAATATAGCAAAAAGACGCAGAAACTACAAATATCCAAAAATTCAAAAACATACTAGAAACCCTGAGAAATCTATTAATACCCAAAAATAAATATATTGAAATAACCATCTAAGTTAAATATTTTAAATATCAAAATATATCTAAAATCTCAAATATTTTTAATGTTTTCGAGTTAGTCAAAGATTTTTTTTTTGTTTGCCAACATTATTTCAGTTAAATTTGATTTTAGCTTGAATTTAATATATAGTTCGTGTAGTTTATTTGAAATAGATGTTAGTTTATGATGAAATTGGCATGATATCAAAGTTCAAGTAAAAAAAGCACTATGGGAATTGACTTTTTTTCCCGGCCCAGAACCATAGAAAATTTACAATAGACAAGAACTAGAAGCGAAAGGAAACAAACCTGAAGCAGAATGTTTAAAAAGAATAAAACATCCGTTACACTTCTAACAGCTATAAATGCTTTAGCCACCGGCCAATCGATCATAATGCATTTATCGTTCTGCCCTACCAAAGATAGTTGTAAAAAAAGGTACCCAAACGCAAAAATACAAAACATGAGTAGCAAAAGATAGAGACCTAAACAAAAAATAAATACCTTTTTGACTTTTATTAGGAACAAGAAGAGAGGATCTATAAAAATAACCAACCATAAGGCAAATAATCTAGTCCACCTCTGAACGAATTTGTAGTGAGGATTGATGATTCCGGTCAAGTTTCTATTAACCGACCGCGTATCCCAGCCTTTAGCATCATCACACATAGCATTATGGGACTAGCAACAAAATAAAGAAAAAAATATTTTGTAAATGAATAAAACATTATACTCTAACTATCAATAATTTATAGAATTTTTACTGTACCCTAGAAGGTGTGATTTGGGCAGGTTTGGGGTTGTAGTAAGACGGGCAAGCTGTAGAGTTTTTGTATTCGAGGGCAGCAAAAGAAGGAGAGCTCTTTGGCTGAGAGGAGGAAGAGACACCAATGGAATGAGAAGAACCACCAATCGGAGTAGGATGAAGAAAGAGAGGCTCAGGAATGCGAGTAGAGGGAAAAGAGGCACTCGTTTGCACTGATGGTGGTCGTATATAGGTTCGAAGAGGAGCCATGTAGCCTAGAACCACATTGGAGCTGTCGAATCTATCAATGGTGGAAGAAGTGTTTGCGAGGGAATAGCTACGAAACTTGGAAGTGAAAGACCTAGTACGAGATGATGATGATGATGAGGATGAGATTGGAAGCATGGGACCATCATCTTTCTCGATAGAGGAAGACATTTCGAGAGAAATTATTCACTTAGAGAACAGAAAGAAAAAGCTATGAGAGTTACCGGGAAGATGAAGCAGATATTTTAAGGAGTTTTGGAGAAATTGAGCCGATGACTGGGTCATGGTCGTCGAATCAAATCACGTCATGCATGTGTATTTATTTTATTATTAATGGATCTACAAGTTGAAAGTGTGAATAAAAGAAGATAAGCTTGTGGAAGTGGAAGCGACTCTAAATAAAAGAGATGTCCTCAACAAGATCAAGATCAAGCTTTCAACTACCGGAT
>CAKOAT010146599.1:596-72042 GCA_932364175.1 Eruca vesicaria subsp. sativa | reverse complement strand
TTCTTCTTACTTTGATTGAGTCTGTTTACATCTTGATTTGTGTTTTTAACCTGTGTGCTCACAAGCAGGGGGAGAAGATTGAGATGAAGGCTAAGATTGTGGGGGAGCGGTTTTGTTGTTTATGTTATTTTAGAACTCCATTTGCATTGTACTTGCTGGTTGCACCACTTGTTGCAACTGGTTTTGATTTCCAGTTTCAAACAATTTTTAGATTATGGGGGAGTACTTATGTGTGTTATCTTTTCGGAGATGTATTAAGTATGCAACCTTTTTATTTTGAGATATTTAAGTACTTTTGCTTACATCAATTGCTTTGCAAGATTGTTCTCGTCTGTGTGTGCATTGTTGTATTCATCTCAGGTACTTGTGAGACGCACAGATTAAAAAGGGGGAGATTGAAGATGTATGGTGCAGACAGAGCTGAAGTAGTTCAAGAACGGAGTTGAAGTAGTTCATGAAGCACGACATGAACTACTAAATGAAATGCGGAGTCGAGAGCTGAGTAAGAAAAAGGAAGGAGCCTTTAATAAAGATGTGAAGATATTTATCAAGGCGTGGGCATTAAGGAAAAAGGAGTGAAGAATAAGCAACCGTTGAAGAAAAGAAGAAGGTTGTCTTATTCGCTGAAACAGAAAAATGGAAAGTTTCCATTGGGTAGTTTTATGGTTTTTCTCTCTAGGTATAAAGAGAGAGTCGACGGGGTTGTAGTCGACTAACACACTGGGTAATATTCTAGCAAGTTAGAGTTTTGCTAAACCGAGCAAGGTAGGCAAAATACTTTAAGAGTTAGAAGCAATTCACTGACTAGGGTAAGTCGTGAATTGATTGGACTAGTCAACAAAGTCAAGTTGTTCTTGAGCTTTGTTGAGAATTGCTTTTCAAAAGAACTTGTATGTGCTTTTAAAAAGATTTATCTAGTCGTATTTTTCTTGGAAAAGACAACTCTTAAATTACTGTGTGTTCTAGTTTCTGTACTACTAATATTACGCTTTCACATATGTTTATCAACCCCAAAGGATGCTTATCCTGTTGCCAGTATCATCTCCGATCTTTTCATATTTACAGATATCAGAGTATTAGTGAGTTGTAAACAGAAAATAAGTGGTTGTATTATTGAAGTTATAAAACTCAGACTAAACAGGTAAAGTTACAAAAATCTCAAATAGTTTACAAGAAAAGGTAGAAAATTTTCAAATATCCCTCATGAACAAACAAACAGCCTCCAGTTTCCTAAATAATGATCTCTCACTTCAAAAGGGAAATACAACAATATACAAACTTGAGCTGTCGTGGAAACCAACAAATAGATTAAAGAAGTTGAAGATAAAAACTTGAAAATGTCAATAGATAGTTCAAGATATAAGATATTACCTCTTCAAATTTTAGTTTCTATTTTAGACCTTGAACTCGTAGACGTGGAACCATTTGGTTGATGACCATTTGTTTCCTTTGACCACTGGACATCCACCTGAAATTTAAAGCCAGAGTATGTTGAAGTTCAGAGACACTGATATTATTATTCTCAGTGAAAACAAAAGAGAGCTTTTGGTTGTTATATCTCTTCACCGTGCAAACTGGAAGGGTCTAGAGAAGCATCAGGTCTCATGCTCCAGAAAAGTAAAGCATCTCGCTTCTTTGGTAGAACAGAGAGTCCTTCTTTGCCACATTTCGAGAGCTGGTCCCACCATGGGACTGCACTAATGTTTCCTTTTGCAGCAGGGAAGACGGTCTCGCCACCATCATCAACATCCGAGCTAAAGTTAAAAGGAAAAAAAAAGAAGATTAAAAACAAAACATAAAGAAATTTCTGAGTAAAAATATTTATTTTGATCACGCTTACAGGTACATAAGTACAGTAGCTATACGTTGTCCTCCGTTCTTGGTGTTGAATTCATCTAAGAAATAATCATAGTGAGGCTCATACTTCTGCCCAACTTGGTAGTGAAGAACTTGAAGACCTTCTCCATTTTCTACAAAAAAAAAAAAGAAGCATGATCTACAAATTCAAGATATGAAGAGTAACTGCATACAAGAAAGCATGATCCATTTTCAACACTTCCTTGTTGAATAACTAAATCAAAAGGGAACGTACCAACAGGAATGAAAGTGAAATCTGAAATCCTTTTCTCAATAGTCTCAACAACTTCGTCATGTCCCCTCCTAAGGAAAGTTCCAGAGCTCGTCCTTACTCTAAAACAGGGACCGTATACACAAGTTAACAAAGAACAAACCTTTCCAAGTTTTAACTATGAGGGCAAAGAGTGGGATGCAAACCTGCTGTCTTTGCTCCCACCGGTTTTCTCATCAACCACAGTTGACTTAACCATGTTTGGTTTAGCAAGGCTGATCAAGTGTTCACATTCTTCATTGGTCTAGAAGAAACAGAGATGAAAAGAAGCTCAAGATCACATCTCAGACATTCCAATTTAATAACTCATTTCAGACACAAACCACATGTGTGTTCCCTCCCTCTAAGTTATTTTCATTGAGAAGTTTCAGTCTTCTTCAATGGAGGGAAATCTAAAATCTAACCTATATAGGGCAGAACATAGTCATCTCCATCAGTCACCAAACTTTAGTAATGAAAAAATCCATTGTCAACCAGCACTCTTCAAAAGAAGATTCAAGGAGATCTAAACCTAAAATCTATAGGTAATTCGATCAGTTAATTCTTTAGTGCAAACAAAGCTCAAATCTGTCAATGAGAAACAAGCTCAAAATCCTTTACTCTCCATAAGTGATAATTTTTCCCGCTCAACACGAATATAGAAGCAATCTGAGTTCTAAACCTAAATTATATGAGAGAACAAAGTCAACTTGATCATTAAAGAGCTTAAACTAGATTATCTTGTCAGGCAAGGAATAAAAACTCTATCAACACGCATATAGAAGCAATCAAGCAAAAATTATTAGAGAAAAGCACGAATTTTACCAAGAAATTGTGGTAAACAACAGCTCTAGGCTCCCATGAAATCACTTCAACCCAACGCTCCCCGTTCCCTTCCTCATCTCCACCATTACTATTTCAAAAACAAATTCAGGAATCAATTCAAAAAATTCACTTCAAACTCAATCAGAAAACATCAAAAAAGAATTAAAAGTATATATTGTTATCGCTAACCTCTCCTCCTGGCTCTTGCGTACAATGTTGGTCAAATCGTTGGGCTTTGAAGAGTTTCTCGTCGCATTGGGAAGCGACAAAATCCCGAGACCGAGAAGAATCAGAATTACTACGAGTAGAAGGATGAGCACTGTGAAGGCTTGAGTCGATCTTGATGATGATTTTCGCGGTTGGTAACGAATGTTGTTCTTCATTTTGGACGCCATTGATTGACTTTGGTTATGTTCTGTAAATTTTCTCTCGAGAGAGATCTAAATGACTACCATTGAAGAAGACCAAGTTACAGACAAGCTTTGTTGATTCGAGTTTATTTATAAATATATAAACAATTATTATTATTATGTAATTTCTTGTGAGATCCATTGATTCTCTTCTTCGTGTTTGTTTTCTTAGTCGTCATCGTGTATTCGTTGGATTCAGACACTGAAGCTGGCTTTGACTTTTAGTATTCGGACTCAGCCCTTTATTGTTCTTTATTATTTTATAATTCCCAATACTTCCAAGTGGTTCGAAATTCACCCTAATTGTTTTGTCTATTTGTGTGACAAACTTAAACCGATTACTAACACAATGTCCTCGATATTTTTTGTCATTAATCTCATTGTCTGGATAAGTTTCTTACATTTTCAACCTACATTAATGGAGTAGTTGGAAAAGAACAGAGTTTTTAATTGCAAATTTTATATTATTATTTTAATTGTAAATGGCATAAGACATATTTTATGATCACTAATGTTGTTCTCTCTAACCATAATTGATGAATAAAAACATTGTGAGAGTTTACTTCCGGGGATGTCAAATAAAGAGGCTTTGAAAGTTATAGCCTAATTCCCTACCAAGGTAACTAAATAATACTTCTTCCGTTCCTAAAAGATCCATGTTCTGTAAAAATATTTTGTTTCAAAAATATATATATTTTATGTTTTCTATGAGAAAATTACAAGTTTCAAAAAAATAATTGGTTTTATTATATTACTATTGGCTAAAAGTTGTTGAAAATTAAAAATTACTGAAAACGATAGTAATTTAATGTGTTTTTTTAATATGTGTGAAAAATACTAGAAAATATATCTTTTAGGAACAGAGGGAGTAGCAAATAGCATATAAATCTATATATCCCCTATTGATTAGTAATTAGTCCTGGGACAAATTTATAAATCAATTTTGCTTGTTGTTCATTGTAAGTTGTCTTTCTTTATGTATAAATTGAGATGTGATAAGAACATGTTCGACATTCCAAAAGCATAATTTGGTCACATCTTTCAAGTGTTTATTTGTCTATCTAAAAATGAGAATAGTCAACCTTTTCCTTAGTTTCCTCTGTTAATACTTAGTCAAGTTGTCAATAGTAGACCATTAATCCAATTCTTATCAACATACAGAGAATATATTTCCCTTTCAGATAAGCTTAAAGTGTTATCGTACCTCAGTCCCAAATAAATTTTACATTCTTTTAACACTGTTCCATTTATACAGATTTAGTTGTTTTTGTTTTTTTTTCGTTCTTTGCAAAAATGTAAGATATTATACCAATTTTCTACTTTTAACATAATACAGGAGAAAGGAGAAAGGAGAAGCGAAAAAGAAATAAAACAACTGAACAGAGATTCTTCCTAACTTATATTGGGATTGATACAAACAAGTAGAACAGCTAATCACTAGACTAGACAAAGATGAAATATCCGCTTGCTGCCAAAAGAGAAACCTCAGTTTACCCGAGAGATATAAACCGAAAATTTTGTCTTCTCTGATGATCTGATATTACTCAAATTACTCTAAATAGTGAATTACTCTTTCAGATAAGAGGTTCAGTTATAGTACTTAGGAATCGACTCTACAGAAGCTCTAGGATTACACAATTGGTTTATAGTTTTCGGAATAAATCTAGACGATTAGGTTTTAACAGTAAATGCTAGGGTGAACAAGGTAGTTGTTCAATTGGTTTAAATTGAGGTTGTGACAATTTGGGAGATAGCAAGATTCACGTATTTTTTCAGATATGACAAGCATCTTTATTAGGGTTGCTAAGAACTCTTAATTATTATTTATTCTCGAACTCAAACTGATACATAATCTATCAGCTGTCGCATGTTTAGATTATCTAAATCTAAGATCTGTTGATCTCGGCTGTCGCATCTTGATTAATAGAAAGTGTCGATCGATGATTCTATATGAATATTGATCATTACACCTTTCGAAAGCGTTGATCGATTACTCTATGTGAGCATCGATCGATCACACTTCCAGGAAGCTTTACGCACGGGTTTGATAAGTTCCATAACTCACTAGATCAACATTCATATGAATCTAAATTTGTTAGACCATTCGAGTTTAGTTTCAGGCAATAGGCCAAGCTGTCGCTTGTACTAATTAATCCTAAGATCTAATTTGAGGGTGATTAATCCTAAGCTTAGCGATCCTAAGCTTAGCGTGATTAATCCTAAGCTTAGCATTGAGAGCAAATTGGATGAAGAATATAATCAAGGTATTCCTAACAACAATTCATATCAGCAATACATAGATCAACCTTATGAGAAACCTAAATCTAACAATAAGATTACTCAGACATATTCATGAGAAGCATAATCATAATGGTCTGGATAATGCTTTGAATAGATATGAAAAACAATAGAAACAAGTAATAGAATAGAAAACAAAGGAGTTCAAGATCCTCTCTTTTATGAAGTTCAGATATCTCTCTCTCTCTCTAAGGTAGAAGATGGCTCCATTGATGCAAGAGAGTATGAAAAGTTAGGGTTTACAGTATTGTAAAAGTCTAATAAATAGTCAAACATTCGACCAGTGACTTGTCTTGCAAAATGGGAGGCTTCAGGGTTAACCTTGTAATTTCCCAAAATCATCATTAGACTCACGGGTGTAAGTGACGTCGATCGATGCACAAGGTGTTACATCAATCGATAGTATGTGTATAATTTGTCTCTGACTTGGGTCTTCAGGCTGAGCATTCTCAATGCTCTAAAATGATCTAAATACTCCAATTACCTTGCACAAGTACCTGACCTGTAAAGACTCTAAAAAGACTCCAATTGCATATGAAATACTTCAAAAACATATCTAGATCATGATTGAAAATCGGTACAAACCATGACCTATCAACTCCTCTAGACTTACGTTTTTGCTTGTCCTCAAGCTAAGCAAACAATCAGTCTCCCTGAAATAGGTTTGAAAACATCCTAGCTTAGCAACCAAATCCAGTCTATCAGCAACTTAGCAAATACTAGTCGGACTCCCCCCTCTACTAACCTCATTTCTTGCATAAAATAAAGTATAGGCTTTACCTTGGGAGTATCAATCAAATGACACATGGATTCTTACCTCTACAAATATCTGAACACACAGGTAGTCTTCTCTGATTTCTTTCTTTCCTTCTTTCTCTCTTCTATGAATCTTTTCTTTTAACTCAATGCCATTGAACAAAGATGCTGATACAGTCCACCTTGTTCATCTTCTTGTTTTTTTGACAAAGATGTAGGCGAATAATGGGGTCATCGATAATGTACCTATCCCTCGCTTCCATCGATGTGTGATCATTCCTTTGAATTAGAATAGTGGGGTCATAGATAATGTACCTACCCCTCTGCATCTTAGGAAAACATATGATATCACTCAAATATTTAACCCTAAGGAGTGAATTACTCTCTCAAATAAGAGGTTCAGTTGTAGTACTTAGGGATCGAATTCACAGGGAACTGAGGAACACAAAAGATGTAATCCTAAGTGATTATGCTAGGTTGATTCAGTTTAAAATAGTAAATTGCAGTTGTGAGCAATGATAAGTTGCTTAAGAGAATATGTTTAGGTTTCGAACAATAAAAGAAAGTAGTTAGATTCAAGGTTGCTATTCAGATATTCAGAAATATAATGCTACAAATGTTTTAGGGGAAAATTGCATAATAAATCATGAAGTTGGCAAAAGTTTGCACTTTAAACCTTGAGTCTCAACTGCTAACACTTTAAACAATGAAACTTGTAACAATAACATATTAAACATCGAACTAACTTACTTGTTGCACATGTAAAAATTGTGACCTGTTACTGTTCACTAGCGGGTAAAAAATGGTGATGTGGCGTTTTATTTAAAAAAAAAATAATAAAAACAAATAAAATTAGATAAAAAAATAAATAAAATTAAAAAATTGATATAAATTCAGGAAAAATAAAGAAAACAAATAATTTCAGAAATTAAAAAATAAAAATAAATTTATAAATTCAAAAGTTTAAAATAAAAATAAATAGTAAAAACTGATTAAAACTAAAAAAAAGAGTAAAAATAATATAAAAATAGAAGTTAAACAAGTGTAAAAATCGATAAAAATTAGAAAAGAGGAAATTTATAAAAATTTGGAAAAATAAAACTTCAAAAATAAAAAAAAATTCAAAAAGATAGATAAAAATTAGGAAAAATTAATAAAACCAGGAAAATAAAAAATTCAAGAATTCAAAAAAAATTTAAAATACTTAAATTGAAAACTAATAAAGATCAAGAAAAAATAAATTTGTTAATTCAAGAAAATAATAATAATAACAAAAATAATTTATACAAATTGATTAAAAGTTAAGAAAAAAAATCTGGAAAAAAAAGAAAACCATGAAAGTGAAAAAATTGGCAAAAACCCATGAAACTGGAAAAAGTTTTGAAGCCAAATCTCTAGGATCTGAAGGGTCTGAACCCGGACATCTGAACGCTTATATGTCTACCTAAACACAAAAGAGGTTTGGGTCAAGTACTTTTCATTTTCAATTTTAATATTTTGATATTTGAATTTTTAATTTTTTTTAATTTTTACTATTTTGTTAGTTTTAATCTATTTTTACTATTTATTTTTATTTTTATTATAAACTTTTAAATTTTATAAATTTATTTTTCTGTTTTAAAATTTCTGAATTTTATTTATTCTCTTTATTTTTTCCTGAATTTATGTCAAATTTTAGAATTTATATTGATTTTTTATCTAATTTTATTTGTTTTTATTAAATTTTTTAGGTAAACCGCCACGTCACCACTTTTTAGCTGCTAGTGAATAGTAACAGGTCACAATTTTGATGTGTGCATCAAGTAAGTTAGTTCGATGTTTAATATGTTATTGTTACAAGTTTCATTGTTTAAAGTGTTAGCAGTTGAGCCTCAAGGTTTAAAGTGCAAACTTTTGTCAACTTCATGATTTTTTATGCAATTTTCCCGATGTTTTAGTAAGTTTCTTGCAAGATATATAAGAACTTTAATTCTTAGACAGATCTAATAGCAGTCGCTATATAGACTTGTCCATTGATCTAATTGCCGGCAATATCGACCGATGTTTTGACAGCGATATCGGAAGATATGGGTTGCCGTTGATCGATTACTCTATAGGAGTATCGATCGATAAAACATTAGATCAAATCAAAAATGTGTTCACCAAGATCATAGACCGGCTCTCGCACATCCCTAGAGAATCTATGCTTATGCCAAATGATTTTACGATAATGATTAACAAGTTAAATCATTCCATGATCATACTCTAGTTAGCTACTCTAGAGTAAGCATTAGGGTTCATTTAGATAATGAATATCACAACTTAACATACCATAGTTGGGGCTAATCCCTCATAACTATTTGAACCCTAAATCTAACAAGTGAATCTACTCAGACATGGCTAAGTGATTCATAGCAGCAAGGTAATAATAGAAATTCATAAGATTAGAAGATTGAACTCTTGGTTCTTTGGAACAACAAATCTCTTTGTGTGTTTCTTCTAAATCTAGAATTCTATAACCTTTGAGAATTAAGATGAAAAGAATACTTTATAGCTAAGTATAAAATAGTATCAAAAACACAAAAGCACAAAAGGCATATAAAAACACACTTTGCCAAAACACATAGGAAAAACTATAAATATGAGTTTCATTAGGTTAAAAACTCGTCAGGGGCAATCTTGTAACATTAGGAAAACTTGGGCTTCAAGTCGGCCAAGCAAGACTTGTTCTTCACGCTTGATATCGATCGATGGTACATGGTGTACATCAATCGATGGAGTATCTCGACTTCATCTTCTATGAAAGCGTCATCGATCGATTACACATGATGTGTATCGATCGATATGTATTTCTGGATATTGACCTTGTTGTTTGATCTTCATAGTCATCTCGAAAAACTCTCCTTTAAGCTCCATAAGGGCACCTAAATCATCACTTTACTCCAAAATGCTCCTGAACCTGAAAACATACCTAATAGACTCCAAAACACACATATATATATATATATATTTATATATTATAAAAACATATCAATACCATGGCACGAGCGCATTGAATCATAGACACATAAGATGCGATAACTTCTGGAGAGCACATATTCGAATATGGACTACCTTTTTTGGCGGAAGAAGAGCATTTGTGGGCCAGATCTAGACAAGGATCCTTATCCTTGGATAATATGGTACATTTGGAAGGCTCAGAATGATAAGCTATTTAGGGGAATAGATAGAGACCCTCTGGAACTGGCTCGATATGCTGAGAGTGAGTGTCTTGCCTGGTTCCAAGCTAATGAGCAAGAAGCTATGAGTACACATGAGAACTGGGATAATGACCGTCAGGCCATAAGCCTACGCGATATATGTATGATAGACGGTTCTTGGACCTCTATGGATCAATTCTCTGGTTGTGGTTGGGACTGGAAGGACAGCAAGGGGAATAGCCAGTTGATGGGGATGCGCAATATTAGTAGAGTGGAGTCGGCTTTGCATTCGGAGCTGGAAGCGCTGCGGTGGGCAATGGAGAACATGCTTCAACATTCGCCATGTCAGAGCTTTGGGACGGACTGCAAAGAATTGGTAGCAATGCTCATGAATCCTCAGGGATGGCCAAGCTTTTCGACGGAACTGGAGAGGATTTCGACGTTAAGGATTTGTTTCCAAGAATTTAAAATCTCTTATGTTCCTAGATCTAAAAATGTTGTATCTGATCACCTAGCTAAGACTGCCAGATCCTTCTATCGTGATCTTTTGTTTGTTGGTTGTTCTATTCCGGTCTGGATTCCCAGACCACCTCAAGCTTGAGTAATATATCAGCCTTTCGTTGTCAAAAAAAAAAAAAAAATCAATACCATTGCTAAAAGTGGGTCAAAACCATGGTATATCAACATATCAATCTTTTATTTGTAGATGCTGAAGAGAGCGAGAAGGAAGTCAGGAACATAAAGACTTTTTACCTTTCAGACTTACAGAAAGAATCTGATCCAGTGTATACCAAGCCCCAAGACAAGACAAGCAGATAAAGTCAATTTAGGTTGGAGGTTAGCTTTGGTTCCTTCAAACGTTCTAAGCAAGTGTGATCTAATGGCAGGGTGATCCACTTTAGTATATCTAGTAATTCTTGAAATCAATAAATTTAAGAATGGTGATAAAAAGTGGTTAGATAATAAGCAAAAATCTTAAAAATCATTATCCCCTTCTTGATTTAATAAAACGTTTATTATTATTATTATTATTATTATTATTATTATTATTATTATTATTATTATTATTATTCTTATTATTATTATTCTTATTATTATTAGTATTATTATTATTATATTTTTTTATAAAGCAAAAACTTTTATTAAAAATCAATAAACATAAACGACTAGTATTAATAAATATCTCCCCAGACTTAAACTTCATTGTCCTCAGTGATCATTAGTCTAAGGGTGGTTAGATAAATAAATCATAAGTAATAGATAGTTAGAAGTTAGAGTTCGTACTTCTCTGCCAGCCTAGCATCGATCGATATGGCCTAACGACCATCGATCAATAGTTAATTGACAGTTTGGTTCACGTCTACAAGTAGCTCGCGAAACCTGTCTGAATATGGCCATCTCGCTTTGTTTTAGCACTGGTAGACATTCAATTGTAAAAGAAGATAGAAAGGTCCATCATAATATATATGTACGAGGTCCAACAAGCAAGCAAATAAAATAAAAAGTATGTGCATAAGTCTGAAAACATAATGAGGTAAAACGGAGGAAGGCTTAGCAAAAAGCTACTCCTCCTCAGTGCCGGTAGATACCAAACGAGCCTGGCCTGACGCTGGTGGAGATGGTGACCTCACTCTGGTACGTGGACGGCTGAAGCACTGGCACCTACACATCGCCTCCACTCTGCTCCAGTTAGCATGTAGCGCATCCATCATGACTCTCTGGAAGTCACCATGGTCTTGGATGGGGATCTCAGGGATCTGTGGGAAGGCGGGAAGAGGTGGTGATGGCACTGCTGGCGCGTTCACAGCTGCTGCGTGAGCTTGCCTGAGTCTTCCTCTGTGTTACACTCTGATGGGCGCATTGTGCAAGAGGTTCTCGTCCGGTCTAAACTCAAGGCGCAGAGGATCATTGGCGAAGCTACTGACATCTGGTGTGGGTAGCTCAATGAGGCGCGGTCTTTCATCAGACACAAAGGAGTAGAATCGTCTTACCTTCAGCCACTGGGTGCTCTTAAAATGGGCCTCATCCAGCTTCTTGATCTCCGTCACAACGAAAGCTCCTCGCTAGCTGATCCCACAATAGAGAAAGAACGGTGTCAAAAGGCTCCTGATGATCTCCTTGTTTCTTCATGTTCCCCTGAAAGGCTTGCCCTTCGGGGTCATCAAATGCTCAGCGAAGAGAGCTCCCATGTTTGGTTGCTGTCACTCACGAGAGGAGGGAAAAGCTCCTCTGAAATTTTCACCAGATCTCTAGTGGCCTGGTACAGCAAAGTGAAATCCTGCACTATGAACTTGTTGGGTTCTATCTTACAAATCAATGTGTTGGTGAGGACCTTAAGGAAGTAGTGCAGAGTCGGGTGGCGGATGTCTGTATGAGTGGCGGTTCCTTTCTCAAGATGTCCCATGGCGATGAGGTTCCAGAGCGTGTTCTGGCCAAGGAAGGGAGGAGTGACGCAGCCTTGAGCGAGAGGGTTCTCGAAACCATAGACCTCGCAGAGTTGAGAAATGGTAAGCCTGTGTCTGATACCTCGAATCATGAAGCTCAACTCCGCCTCATTCGCTCTCTTTGCCATGGCTTTCTTCTATGTGAGCCAAATAGAGGCCATGAACTGTCATACCATATCAGGGTATAGAATGTATGGCTGAGTCGCCATTGTACCCATGCCCAACTCGCTTAGCATCTCCTTGATGTCTTTACGGCGTTTCAGCTTCTTCAAAACGTCTCAGTCGACGAATTTGTTGAGCGCAATCTCAAAGTTCTGCCAAGCATTGTAGAATAGGCTGTTATAGTCGTCCCAGTTGCCAGAGCAGCTCTTTGGATGCACTGCGTCGAGGTCACAGCTACAGCAAGGTTGTTGTAATTCTCAAACGTAGGAATTAATTCGCCCTCGGGTTTGAGCCAAGGGTCGTGACATGTGGGTTCTGGTGATGCAGAGCTGGATCTTGCTTCGTTGTGGCGAGCTTTAGGTCGTCTCCCAACCATCTGCAATCATGAATGATATACCATGATTTTGACATGTTTTTAGTCATGGTATATGGGTGTTTTTACTACTATATATTATACTATAGAAGATTTTAAGCATATTTATGAGTTCAGGAGTATTTTGGAAGAAAGTGATGTTTTTGGGGCATTTTGGAGAGAATTGGAAGAAACGTTCGATTTGAATTCGATCATGAGGTCGAAACAGAGAGACTCGGATCGATCGACATGCACTCTGCATGATCGATTGTTTATCAAGACCCAGAAGCCAATTCGAGAGACAAGTTGACTTGAAGCTCAATCATCACCAAATAGATTTTACCCCTGACAAGTTTTAACCTAAGTTTATATACTCTGCCTAAGTGTTAGAGGCAAAATAGAGAGTTTTATTGTATTCTTTTCACAGCAAAGTCTTAAGGTTTATAGTTTGGAGAGAAGATTATCAAAGAGATTTGAGATTGGAAGTCCAGTGTTTTTTGCCCATCTATTTATTTATTATATGCAGTTTTATTTATCTATTTGTGTTATGAACTGCTTAGCTATGTCTGAGTAGTTTACTTGTTAGATTTAGGGTTTAAATAAGTTAGAGGGATTAGCTCCAACTATAGGATTGCTAGTAGTGATATTTATCAATAGGCTGTTCTTAACGCTCATGGTTCTAGAGTAGTTAACTAGAGCCATTGAATCTCGGATTACTTAGGTTGGATTAGAGATATTTAAGCAATTCTGATAGTCTTGAACACATTCCTATTAAGCTAAGATTGTTAGAAATATAACGATAGTTTGATTTAGAAGTCTTTAGTGACTTTATGATTAACTCGTATGTAACGCTTGACCGGACTCATTGATCGATATTTCGAGAGGAAATCGATTGATAATGAGTTTAGTGTATCGACTGATGTTCCTATGAATAATCGTTCGACACTGTCAAGTATGACCAGCCGGTCATTAGACTTATTTATTTGAACAACAGTTTAATGAATTAGTTAATTAAGATAGCTAATGCTCTATAGTATCTTGCAAGCAACTGAATAACTCCTATAGGATTATAACCCCAATGCCTGAATAAAAACCCTAAGTCTAGCATCTTTTCCATTTTAGTTTCAAGAGTCTTTGTTTCCATTCTCGATTAAGTAATTGTCTTTCTTGATTGAAATATTTCCTGTTTACTTATTTACTATTTTTTCTATTTATATTGACCTAGATTTTTACTTGACTAGATTTATTAGGTTCCCTAACTTCTTGTGGATTCGATACCCTAAGTATTGCAATAGATCTCTTATTTGAGAGAGTAAATTGCTCCTTAGGAATAAACATTTGAGCAGACATCAAATTAGGCGCCGTTGCCGGGGAGCTTTGATAGCCTTTAGATTTAGTCTTTTAATAGGTTTGTCTTTTTATTTTTCTTTTTATCATCTTCTCATAATTTTTTTTCTTGATATTTCAGGTGCATGCATAGCATAACCAGAAGCAACAAGGAAAAAAAGCTCTTATTTTAAGAAGATCCTGCAAGTTTAGAACCCTCAATCCGCAAAGACCAACATTCCGCATCGATCGATGCTAACTTACCTTCGTCGAGCGATTCTCGTAAAACCTCAACCGACCTCGTTTCATAAACTATCGACACAGATCACTCTTCGTCGACCGATTCTGATCACTCGACATCGATCGACACTGATCAACGTACATCGCTTGATTCTCAGCCGCGAGACGTGGTTGCGCCTTTGATTCTAACCACACACGCGAATGGAAACCTGTATGACCAGGAAGGTCATCTGCGTAATGCAACAGGTCAAAAACTGGACACTCAGGGTAATGTCATCCCTGAACCTGATACTGAGGAAGACACTCGACCTAAGACCTTGGTAGATTACAACCGTTCAGATCAGTACTACGCCAACAGGTCAGCTATTCGTCTCCCATACGTCCAGAGGGAGAACTTCGAGTTGAAACCCCAATACTACACGCTTGTGGCACATATACCCTATTGTGGGTTTCCACATGAGCATCCTATGGGCCATCTTGAAAGGTTTGAGGATCTCATTGCTGCTATCAGAGTTAAAGGAGTCCCTGAGGACTACTTATTGTGTAAGCTCTTCATGTTCTCACTTGCCGGAAATGCTGCACATTGGCTTAAGCAGTTACCACCAGGATCTCTTACATCCTGGGCTGACATCAAGAATGCGTTCCTGCGCAATTTCTTTGATGAGGGCCGAGCTGAGGAACTAAGCAACATAATTTATACTTTCACACAGAAGCCTAGAGAGTCCTTTAAGGATTATTGGCTCAGATTTAAGTTCTTCAAGCGCGACTGTCCACACCATGGATTTAATGAAGTGTGGCTGCTTAGTACTTTCTTTAGAGGGATCGCTTTGAAGTATTAGAGTGCTCTGGATATAGTTAGCAATGGAAGCTTTAACACTAGGAATCTGGAGGAAGCTGTGAGGCTTATTGAAAACTTAGCAAATAGCAGCAGCATCAAGAACACAGATTCTGAAAGAAGGAAATCTATAGCATTCCTTGGGAAAGAACGGCTAGATGAAGTAAAAGCTCAGCTGGAAAATGTTAACCAGCTACTCATAAGATAGGTTTGCTCAGCAGAAGGTGTAGACGATATGGATTCAGAGTTAGCAGATGTGAACTACATTGGAGGAACTGGATTTCAGAGGTCTGGGAACCAGTTTGGAAACAAAAACTTCAGTGGTAATGGTCAGAGGAGTAACTTCAACCAGAATCCACAGTTTCAGAAACCCCACAGCAGCTACAGCAACAACAAAGGGTATGGAACTTCATTCTACCAGAATCCAGCACCACAGACTCAAGAGAGCAAGATCGAAGCTATGCTTGATCATGTTCTTGAAGGACAGCAAAAGCTGATAGTATAATTCAATGGGAAGATAGATACCATCTACAAAGAGATGGACACCAAAATCGGAGCTTTGAGCACTCAGGTCAGGAAGCTTGAGACTCAGGTAATTGAACTGAAGAAGCTGTCAGGAAATAAGAAGGGGATGAATCTATGAGACACCACGTCAATGCCATAATGGATGATGATTTCTGGCAAGAAATTTGCTATATAAAGATGGAAGAAGACGATCTTAAGGAGGAAGTTTAC
This sequence comes from Eruca vesicaria subsp. sativa, assembly GCA_932364175.1. Lineage (NCBI taxonomy): Eukaryota > Viridiplantae > Streptophyta > Magnoliopsida > Brassicales > Brassicaceae > Eruca > Eruca vesicaria. The sequence continues at coordinate 56,373 of CAKOAT010146599.1, read as the reverse complement.
CACGATCTCAAAGTTACATTTTTGCATCGATCTCAAAGTTACATTTTTGCATCGATCCATAGGTTACAGTTCCGATCGATCGATGCCTACTGAATCGTCTGAAACATACAATGCCATCCGGATCATGACCCACGCGGAGTTAACAGAAAGACACCCACATCCACCCAACCCTTCATACTCCACCAATGATCGACATCATGAGCCAGATATCGATCGACACAATGAACATGTCAACGATCAACAAGATCCTATTCCAATCGATCGATCTGACACCATCACATGTCGAGTGCAACTACCCCCGATCGACATTTCACGAATCAACACACTAGCCATCAACCAACTCACCCAACCCTACATCAGAGCCTATGACATTGATAGAACCACTCTTGAAAAGAATATGAAGAGAAAGAAAGCAGAGATTCCTAAACATCTCAAGAGGGAACCAAGTGATAAATAGATGGATGGTTTCACTAAGAGAGTTCTCATAATCTCACCAGAAAATCTTTTGATGAGGTTTACTATACCCAAAGACTGTGGATGTTCTTCATAGAGACTAGAGAAACTGAGAAGGACATTAGGAGAATGTTTCACCATGTTCGGGAAAGGATGAAACAAAGGATCACATTGAAGAAGAAGAGTGATCCTAGGAAGTTTGCAATACCATGTTCAGTTAAGGGTATTGAGTTTTCTCATGCCTTATGGGACACATAATCATTAGTCAGCATCCTACCAAAACTCATGGTAAAACCTTCAAAGGAATCATTTACCTTTGTGGATTGTTCTGAGAGGAATTCAGGAGGTATAATCAGGGACCTGGAGGTGCAGATTGGTAATGCACTAGTTCCTATGGATTTTCATGTCTTGGATATCAAGTTAAACTGGAATTCTTCACTCCTCTTGGGAAGAGCTTTTATGGCCACAGTTGGAGTAGTTTGTGATATGAACACTAACAGGTTTTGTCTTACTTTGATTGATCCATATATTTTTTATGATCAAGTTCGTGTTTTAAGAAACATGTAAATTTATTGGAGACTAGAGAAGCTGAATGGATTGAAGCCTGCAAATGTGAAGCAGAGTATGAAACCAACTATTCCGGATCGATCGGCACTCTTTCGACTACATCGATCGATTAATTTTACCAGCCAGCGACCGATGCAACATCAGATGCATTGATCGACAACCAGTCCACACATGGAACCCTGCCGGATCACTGCTATCCGACATGGAACCCTCACACAATAGAAGCAGTCAAGATGCAAGTACCTACTACACTTGGGACACACAGCAAGAGAGGCTCGACCTATAGCGATCACCATGGCAAAGCAACAAATGCAACATTCAACCAGCTAAAGTTCACCACCTCTCGTGGCAAAGCAACAAATGCAACATTCAACCAGCTAAAGTTCACCACCTCTCGTCTACCATCGATCGACACTAACACCATCAAATCGATCGATTCTTACCCTCCAACTTTTACTTTCACTAAACAATATTATGTTAATAAGTTTCTAATACCAGATGAATTTGGTGTTATTAGGGATCCAGAGGGTAATGCACGAGCATTGGATGGAAGGATTCTCCAAGTGTCAAAAGAAGACATAGCAGACATCCTTCAGATGGATAATGGACCAGAAAATCTCTTTCAGCAAAAACTTGGTGTAATGCAGCAGCAATCGACCGACACAGCAGCACCACCAAAGATCGTACAATGCACTTCTCCATCGATCGACAAGCACACACGGGCATCGGTCGATCTCAACACAAACCACGAATCCGTTTGGGAGCTAGAGCTCTACACCAAAGATGAGATCAACGAGATGATTGGTTGCATGAGTGATTGGCAAGAGGAAGCAATGGCTAAGCTCACCAGCAATCAGGATACAGTATACATAGTTTTGCAAGGAGGCATTACAAGATTGAACACACGGATGAAAGAGATGGAAGCATAATCAACTAGTTTGAAGACACAGCGTGAGCAATCGATCGATGCCACAAAGCACGCATCGACTGATGCTAACAACGAATCAGCAAAGAACGAGCCGACGATAGCTCATACAACTACATGGGATACCAGGGTTGACGCACTAGATCACAACCTCACCAACAACATCAACTGGTTAAGAATGAGGATTGACTTGCTACAGCAAGACTTGGATAAAATCTTCAAGGAGCAACATAAGAAACCCCAATCGATTGATACCCACTCTAGGAAATCGATCGATGTAAGGAAACAGCCAGATCAGGATTTCTATACCAGACCAGAAGTTGACCAGATTGTTGAGAAGATCTACACAGCTCTGAATACAACTGAGGATAGGCTTGACAAGAGATGCGATGACATATTCTTCCCTTTCAACAACAACATCACCGGACTACGTTCAGGAACAGATTGGTTGAGGAAGGAAGTAAGAACAATTCAGAAATGACTCATCTGTCGACCTAAGATTACACAATCGATCGACATTAATAAGGTGTTGTCGATCGATGACGTTACACCCGGAGCGACCGACCATACAACTGTTGAAGCGATCGATTCCGAGTATGTCCCAGAAAGAAACCAGTTGTTAGGAGAGATGACATAACATTTTTATGATAAAATTCAATGGAACATCAACAGCATTGAGAGTCTTCAAGAAAGACTTCAGAACAATGCACACATAGTCACCAAGATGGATGCAAGATGGGCCAGAAGTGATGAAACCACAAGAAGTTTCATGGCTACTTGGTTCAGCATCAACAGAGAAGTTGTGGATACTTGTTTTCCTACAAGTAGCTCCTTTTCCGCACAATAGCTCATATAGTGCAACAGTCACGCTAAGTGACTATAGCAAAACGCTGAGTGGGAGGCAACCCACTATTAGGTAATTTTTATTTTGGTTTTGTTTTCATTTACTGATTCTTTTTCGTTTTCAATTTTTGTTTTTCATAAAAAAAAAGATCCAAAGAGAAACGAATGACCATCTCATTGAGTGACGCATGACAGTCGATGTCGTTCGACAGACACCCACCTGTGACAATTGATGTTCTTTCACTCGCATCGATCAATTATATAACCTTTCCAGGTTCATTTTTCTTCCTTGTTACATTTCGTACTTATGATTTCTTTTCTTTGGCTATAACTCCGATTTTCTTTACACTGGGACAGTGTAAGTTAAGTCTGGGGGGAGGTTTACTGATGTTTTATTTGCTTTGAGTCTTATAAAAATTTGTTTTCAAAACTATCTTTTATTAAGCTCAAGAAAAGGGATAATGATCGTATTTGATTTATACTTGTTATCTAACCGCTTTTTCGAACCATTCTAGACTTTATTATTACAGATAGTACTAAAGATGCTAAAGTGGATCAACCAATCAAATATCCACACTTGCTTAGATTGTTTGAAGGAACCCAAACTACCTCCAACACTAAACCTGACACAACTACTTGTCTTGGAGCTTGGTATACACGGGATCAGATTCTTCAAACAAGTCTGGAAGGTAAAGCCTTGTGTATATTTATCACATTTTCTTTTTCTATTTTAGACCCTAAATAGTCTAGTAGATTAGTTTTTTTTTTAAAAATAATAATAATAATAAATCCAAAAATAGTATTAAGTTTATTAGGTTTTTATTTAGGAGGAATCTGAACAAGACTTGGTGGCAAAAACCATTAAGGCTTGCTTCAATTATGATTCCAATAAAGAATTTAAATGAGACTTGGTGGCTACAACCATTAAGGCTCACTTCATATGAATTCTTGGTTATAGGTCAAAAAAGAAGTGATCAAGACTTGGTCGCTAAAACCATTAAGGCTTGTGATATACCATGGTTTTGACCCACTTTTAGCCATGGTATTGATATGTTTTTATAATATATATATATATATATATATATATATGTTTTGGAGTCTATTAGGTATATTTTCAGGTTCAGGAGCATTTTGGAGTAAAGTGATGATTTAGGTGCCCTTATGGAGCTTAAAGAAGAGTTTTCCGAGATGACAATGAAGATCAGACAACAAGGTCAATATCCAGAGATACATATCGATCGATACACATCCTGTGTAATCGATCGATGACGCTTCCATAGAAGATGAAGTCGAGATACTCCATCGATCGATGTACACCATGTACCATCGATCGATATCAAGCGTGAAGAACAAGTCTGACTTGGCCGACTTGAAGCCCAAGTTTTCCCAATATTACAAGATTGCCCCTGACGAGTTTTTAACCTAATGGAACTCATATTTATAGTTTTGCCTATGTGTTTTGGCAAAGGATGCTTTTTATGCCTTTTATGCTTTTCATGCCTTTTGTGTTTTTACATGCTGTGTATGGTTTTTGATACTATTTTATACTTAGCAATAATGTATTCTTTTCATCTTAATTCTCAAAGGTTATAGAATTCTAGATTTAGAAGAAACACACAAAGAGATTTGTTGTTCCAAAGAACCAAGAGTTCAATTTTCTAATCTTATGAATTTCTATTATTACCTTGCTGCTATGAATCACTTAGCCATGTCTGAGTAGATTCACTTGTTAGATTTACGGTTCAAATAGTTATGAGGGATTAGCCCCAACTATGGAATGTTAAGTTGTGATATTCATTATCCAGATGAACCCTAATGCTTATTCTAGAGTAGCTAACTAGAGTATGATCATCGAATGATTTAACTTGTTAATCATTATCCTGAAATCATTTGCATAAGCTTAGATCCTCTAGGGATGTGCGAGAGCCGGTCTATGATCTTGGTGAACACAGTTTCGATTCGATCTTATGCTATATCGATCGATACTCCTATAAAGTAATCGATCGACGACAACCCATATCGTCCGATATCGCTGTCAAAACATCGGTCAATATTGCCGGCAGTCAGATCAGTGGACGAGTCTATATAGCGACTGCTATTGGATTTGTCTAAGAATTGAAGTTCTTTTATATCTTGCAAGAAACTTACTAAAACATCTGTAGCATTATAATCCTGATTATCTGAATAGCAACCTTGAATCTAACTACTTTCTTTTATTGTTCAAAACCTAAACCTATTCTCTTGAGCAACTTATCATTGCTCACAACTGCAATTTCTATTTTAAACTTAATCAACCTAGCATAATCACTTAGGATTACATCTTTTGTGTTCCTCAGTTCCATGTGGATTCGATCCCTAAGTACTACAACTGAACCTCCTATTTGAGAGAGTAATTCACTCCTTAGGGTTAAATATTTGAGTGATATCAAATTAGGCGCCGTTGCCGAGGAACTTTGATAGCCATTAGATTTAATCTGATTAGGTCTAGGTTACTTGTTACTGCTTAATCATCTTCTGACGCAAAAATTTTTTTTTGTCTTTTTCAGGAACATGCCCAGCAGTACTAGAAGCAACAAGAACAATCAACTTGTGTACTCAGAAGACCCTCACAGTTTGGAACGTAGCATCCGCAAAGACTTACGTTCCGCATCGATCGACACCAACACTTCTTTGTCGACCGATACTCGCTTACCACAGTCAACCGAGACATCTTCTTCGTTGACCGATACTCGCACCCTTCCATTGATCGACATCAGCAACCGTTCGTCGACTGGTACCTTTCATCCGACATCGATCGATACACCTTATCTTACATTGATCAATACTAACCGGCGTGACATAGTATCGCCTATTATTCTCACTAGTGATGAGAATGGAGACCTGCGTGATCAAGATGGTCACATGCGTTATGTAGCAGGTCAGAAGCTGAACGCTCAAAAGGAGATCATTCCTGAGCAAGAAACTGAACCTACATACATCATTCAACCTGTAGAAGAGGCTAACCAAGCTAGAACTTTTGCTGACTACAATCGTCTGGATCAGTTCTATTCCAACCAATCAGCCATCCGCCCTCCTGCTATTCAGAGAGGAGATTTCGAGCTTAAGCCGCAGTACTACACACTTGTAGGACAAATACCTTTTTGTGGGTTGTCCCATGAGCATCCTATGGACCATCTGGAGAGGTTCGAGGATCTCATAACCATCATAAAAGCCAATGGAGTCCCTCAAGACTATCTTGTCTGCAAGCTTTTCAAATACTCTCTATCTGGAGAAGCTTTGCAGTGGCTGAGACAACTACCACCAGGTTCTCTCACAACCTGGAGCGACATCAAAAACGCATTCCTGCGTAACTTTTTTGATGAGTCGGGCGCTGAAGAGTGGAGAAGAAAGATTGCTACATTCACTCAGAATCCTGAAGAGTCATTCAAATATGCATGGAACAGATTCAAGTCCTACAAACGAGATTGTCCACACCACGGATTCAACAAAGTGCAACTGGTTTGCACTTTCTACAGAGGCATCACCTTGGATTATCAAAGGGCTCTTGATACAGCTAGTGACGGCAACTTCAACACCAGGAATCCACAAGAGGCTGTGAAGTTAATTGATAACTTAGCTTCAAGCAACAACACAAAGAACTTTGTGAAGACAAAAGCTACATCATTCCTTGGGAAGGAATACATCAATGAAGTGCAAACACAGCTGGATACCGTTCAGAAGTTACTAAACAAGCAGATTTTCTCAGTGGAGGATGCAGACACGCAGGTGAAGAATACACAGAAGAAGATGTGAACTGGATCAGTGGAGCTGGTTTTCAGAGATCTGGTAACCAAGGAGGATACAGAAACTTCACAGGACAGAGAAGCAACTTCAACCAGAGTTCACAGAAGCCCAACAACTTCAGCAGCAGCAACCCCAACAACAACAAGAGCTATGGGAACTCATTCTACTCAAACCCACAGCCACCCATCCAAGAGAGTAAACTAGAGGAGATGCTAGACAAAGTTCTTGAGAGTCAGCAGAAACTCCAGACAGACTTCAATGGAAAGATTGACTCCGTCTACAACATCCACACCACAAAGCTAGATGCTTTAAACACCCATGTGAAGAAGCTAGAGACTCAGATGTTTCAGACAGGAGAAGCCCTAAAGAAGCATGAGTTTGCCAACAACCATAACGTCAATTCCATCCTGGATGATAACTTTTGGCAAGAGGTAGTAGAAGAGATTCAAAGATCTGATGATGAGAGAGACTTCATACTCGACTATTATCGATCGATTTCATCTCGTGATCATCGACCGATACGATCCCGTGTACATCGATCGATAGACTTTGATGAGTGTCAATCGATGGACTTTGACAAAACCCTAACGAGTGCAGTGCCGTCAAGATTATGCTTCACGAAGCCTTCGCAACACGACACCCACATCCGCCCGTCCCTGTCAAAATCGATCCGCATGACATCGATCGACATGATGACCCTCCCATCGATCGACATGAAGACCTTGATATCGACCGACACACTCCAGTCAGTGTCTCCCGATACACGATACCCCAATGCCGAGTGCAACTTCCAAAGATAGATAGTGCACGTATTGACGCATTCCGGGAGCAGTATTACACTTCCAGAAGCCCTCAAAAAGCCATCATGGAGAGACCCACGGATATCTTTGAGTCTATGAAGATAGAAAAGGAAAATCATGGAAGGGTTCTCAGAAAAAGGAAAGAGAAGATACCCAAGCCTTATAAAAGGGAAGCTAATGAGAAAGAATTGTCAAGCTTCAGAAAGAGAGTTCTGAGAATACCTAGAGAGAAACCCTTTGAAGAAGCCTACTTTTCACACAAATTGTGGATGTTTTTCAGAGAGACCAGAGAGACAAAAGAAGACATCAAGAGAATGTTTCACCAAGTCAGAGACAGTCTAAGGAAGAAGATCACACTGGAGAAGAAGAGCGATCCAGGGAAGTTCACAATACCGTGTTCCATCAGAGGTGTTGAGTTCCCTCGTGCTCTATGCGTCACATGATCTGGAGTTAGCATCCTACCCAAGCTTATGGCAGACCAGCTAGGTCTGAAGATAGAGCCTACTGAAGAATCTTTCATCTTTGTGAATTGTTCTCAGCAGAACTCTGGAGGAATAGTTAGAAACCTTGAGGTACAGACTGGAGATGCCCTAATTCCTACAGACTTCCAGTCCTGGCCAACAAACTCAACTTCCAGACATCTTTATTACTTGGAAGAGCCTTCTTAGCCACAGTTGGAGCTGTTTGTGACCTGAAATCCAACAAGCTCTGCCTAACCCTAATTGATCCTACCACCCACTACAATCCGGTCCAAGTCATCAAGTTTCCAAGGATAAAGAGCCCAGCACTCGTAGCAACTTGTTTCTGTGCCTACGAGTATGATTCCATGGCCGAGTACGAAACCGATCCAGCAGCATCGACCGATGGCAGTCTTCTACCATCGACCGATACCAGTCAACCCAAGTCGACCGATAGACACACATGGTCATCGATCGATATGGTATTCCAAAAGATCGAAGACGAGTTTCCAGAAGGGGATTTTAGCCCAGATGATTGGGCAAAACGATCATTACTTGCCAAAGCTAGCTAGCATCACTACTCAGGAGGAGTATGATGAAGATTATGAAGAGGAACGAGCAACATAGTATGTATTTCTTCGGGAAGATGAAGAAAAACCTCCTCTGCCGACCTTCATCTACAGAGCATCGACCGATAGAGGCTACACTCCATCGACCGATATGCACCAACCCAGATCGCTCAAACGACGTTTCGAATCAACGAGCAACAACCCCTACTGTGCACCAGTCTATGTCTCACATGAGCCACACGACGGAGATTATTCGATTGGGAGTTGGGCAAGCAGTTACAATGAGAGTTTTGCAGTGGATACAACACCACTACAACCTGGGATCCAACCCGAAGCACACATATATACTGACACGGAGAACCACTCATCGATCAACATGTTCCTCAACAGATCGACCGATGCACCTGCTATCCCATCGACCGATAACACCAATACACCATCCGAGGTACAAACGCATAATTTTGATTTTCCATTACTAATTCCGGATGAATTTGGTATTTTCAGGGATCCAAAAGGCCATACACGAGCACTAGATGGAAGAATCATTCCAATCTCCAAAGAAGACGTTGCAGACATCCTTCAGATGGACAATGGACCAGTAAATCCCTTCACACAACCACCCATCCACCAGAACGATCAGCACCAGCAACAAACACTTCATGAGCTAGATGGTGCAGAAAACCTTCATCTCAACTCAGCATATCCATAATTTCAAAGAGCATCGATTGATACATGGCAACGTGCATCGACCGATACACATCGCGAGTTAGGGAAGAGAGCTTTCAAATTCGGGATTCGTCGTTTTTTCTGGGAAAAGAAGGACGAATATGGTGTCTACAGATATGAGCATGGTTTTGCAAGAAGCGTAGCTGGCGACATCATCCATGTTCCAAAAGAAGATATTGAGAAATTGCTGAATAGAGCCACACTGTTTGGGCGCTCTTGTTTCTGTTTACCAGAACACGCTGAGCAATTTGCTAAAAGAGTTCTAGTTTGCAAGCTCTACACACAAGCAGAGGTCACACACATGATCAATGGAAGAGTTGGTGAACATAACTGGGAGATGGCAGCATTGAGGTCTGAACATGAGAAAGCCATAGCATCACTTCAAGGAGAACTACAGTGGAATTTGTCTGGCAATGACTTCACTCGCAAAGAGAGAAAAGCCCTGCAAGAAGAGGTGAATGCCCTTCGCAATGAACTGGAATATCAGAGACGGACATCGACCGATACAGCCTCATCAGCATCGATCGACACGACCTTCGACAAACCTATCGAGTTTCACTTACAGAAGCTATCGATCAATGATATACCCAGCACATTGAATTATAATTGCGCACCAGATTTATGTACTAGAGAAGAACTTGAAGAAATCACAAGGGAGATCTACAGATCTATTGAAGCCTGTGAAAACAAAGCGTATAGATTACTCGACAAATTTTGGTTCCCTGTACAGAGTGACGTTCAACGATTGAAATGCACAACAGAAGGAATTCAGAAGGAGATAAAGACATTCAGAGACAGCTCGCAACCCGACCTGTACAATCCGCATCGATCGACGTGCCTCTGAACCCGTTGACCGATAGACATCCATCCACATCGACTGATAGACCTACACCGAGATCGGTCGATACCATCCCTTCCCCTGTGCAAAACACCCAAAACCTCGACACAATGCATATGAGTACTAATCTAGAGCACACCTACAGCAACATTGGACAACATGAGTGCAGTTTAGCAAGCATTAAGGAATGGTTACAGAGAATCCACTATGAGGTCCATGGTTTGCAAGCTAGTATGACCAGAAGCGAGAAAGCCACAAGAAGCTTCTTAACTTCATGGTTTGAAGAATCACAAGACAAGGAAGATACTTGTTTCCCAACAAGTTCTGCAACCCACCTCACTAGCCACCATACCTCCATAGTCAAGCTAAATGACTTTAACTAAGCGCTGAGTGGGAGGAAACCCACTGTTAGGTATTTTATTACTTAGTTTTATTTTATTTTTACTTATTACTTTCGTTTTTATTTATTTCAGATGACACACGATCACTACCTATCGACCGATACGACCCTGTCTACATCGCTCGACATAACCCTATCCATGATGATTGATGGAAGTGACTCACCATCGATCGATACGAACATCGGTCAGGTATATCGTTCACAATTTTGATATCAGTTATACATTTATTATCTCTTATGCTTTAACTCCGGCTAGTTATACACTGAGGACAGTGTATGATTTAAGTCTAGGGGAGTGGAATTACTGATGCTACTTTTACCTTTTTTATCTCATTACCTATGACCCTACTATTCGCCTACACTTTGTCAAAAAGTGTCAAAACGTAGAAAGATCAATAAGATGAACATTAGTTGTTCATTGGGATTGATATAAAAGAAAAAGAAAGTTTGGGATTCAGAGAAGGGAGATAAAGGGAGAAAAGGAACCAGAATGAGAATACCTGAAACTTGTTTGAGTTGAATCCAAGTGTTCTTTGATCGATACTCCCAAGGTAAAGCCTACACATTTATTTTATGCATAAATGAAATCATAGAGGGGTAAACAGACAGGATTGTTTAAGTTGATTGGCTAAATGAATTTGGTTGCTAAGCTAGGATATGGTATAATGTACTTCTGTAGTTGATAGATATGAGATGTGGTTTGCAACAAAGTAGAGTTGATGATTTTAAAGTTAAGATTTTATTGAGTCCCTACTGTTTTAAAACTTCTTCCAAAAGACTAACTAATGGTTTGCTTGAGGACAACCAAAAGGTTAAGTCTGGGTAGTTGATATACCATGTTTTTGACCCACTTTTAGCCATGGTATTGATATGTTTTTAAGTTTAGGAGCATTTTGGAGTAAAGTGATGATTTAGGTGCCCTTATGGAGCTTAAAGGAGAGTTTTCCGAGATGACTATGAAGATCAGATAACAAGGTCAATATCCAGAGATACATATCGATCGATACACATCCTGTGTAATCGATCGATGACGCTTCTATAGAAGATGAAGTCGAGATACTCCGTCGATCGATGTACACCATGTACCATCGATCGATATCAAGGGTGAAGAACAAGTCTGACTTGGCCGACTTGAAGCCCGAGTTTTCCCAATATTACAAGATTGCCCCTGGCAAGTTTTTAACCTGATGAAACTCATATTCATAGTTTTTCCTATGTGTTTTGGTAAAGGATGCTTTTTATGCCTTTTATGCTTTTCATGCTTTTTGTGCTTTTACATGCTTTCTATGCTTTTTGATACTATTTTATACTTAGCAATAAAGTATTCTTTTCATCTTAATTCTCAAAGGTTATAGAATTTTAGATTTAGAAGAAACACACAAAGAGATTTGTTGTTCCAAAGAACCAATAGTTTAATCTTCTAATCTTATGAATTTCTATTATTACCTTGTTGCTATGAATCACTTAGCCATGTCTGAGTAGATTCACTTGTTAGATTTAGGGTTCAAATAGTTATGAGGGATTAGCCCCAACTATGGAATGTTAAGTTGTGATATTCATTATCCAGATGAACCCTAATGCTTACTCTGGAGTAGCTAACTAGAGTATGATCATGGATGTGATTTAACTTGTTAATCATTGTCCTGAAATCATTTGGCATAAGCCGGTCTATGATCTTGGTGAACACAGTTTCGATTCGATCTTATGCTATATCGATCGATACTCCTATAGTGTAATCGATCGACGGCAACCCATATCGTCTGATATCGCTGTTAAAACAACGGTGGATATTGCCGGCAGTCAGATCAATGGACAAGTCTATATAGCGATTGCTATTGGATTTGTCTAAGAATTGAAGTTCTTATATATCTTGCAAGCAACTTACTAAAACATCTGTAGCATTATAATCCTTATTATCTGAATAGCAACCTTGAATCTAACTACTTTCTTTTATTGTTCAAAACCAAAACCTATTCTCTTGAGCAACTTATCATTGCTCACATCACAACTGCAATTTACTATTTTAAACGGAATCAACCTAGAATAATCACTTAGGATTACATCTTTTGTGTTCCTCAGTTCCCTGTGGATTCGATCCCTAAGTACTACAACTGAACCTCTTATTTGAGAGAGTAATTCACTCCTTCGGGTTAAATATCTGAGTGATATCAGCAGGGCCGGCCCTGACCTAAAGCTGGGGAAGCACCAGCTTTAGGCGCCAAATTACGATATATACTTATGGGCATCAAAACTACCAAAACGTTTATGTATCCTAGTGGTTATGTGCTTATTAACTGAGCTTATGGTGCTTGGTTCGAACATCAGAGGGCGCCAAAATCTGTTTTTGCTTTAGGCACCAATTTAGACTGGGCCAGGCCTGGATATCAGCTTTTTTCATGCACTACAAGAAAACTCGTCCATTACTAGGACGAGTTTTCCTTGTTATTTCCTAGTAACTGACCATTTACTAGGAACTTACGAGGAAACACGTTTCGTCGAAACACGTTCATCGTAAAGCCTTTTTCCTCGTAAGGTACTCGAAGGGTTTCCTCGTAAGCTCGTAGTAATTCATTACGAGGAACTTACTAGAATTATTTACGAGGAACTTACTTCGAAACCTTTACGAGGAGTTTGTTTCGAATTATTTTTTCCCTATTAAAAAAATATTAATTATAAATATAAATAATATATTTTTAAAAAATAAAAATAAAACAAATTATAAATAAAAAATTTTAAAAAAATATTTTATAAATAAATAAATAATATACAATTAAGTTTTAAAATGCATAATGTACAATTAAAATAAAATAAAAACTTCGGATGTTGCTCATGAAATTACCGAACGAAATCGTCCTGGCTCGCCAAATCCTCCTCTCCAAAGTTGGTTGCCGGCTGTGATTGTGATGGTGGAGGCTGTTGGGTTGGAAGCCCTCCGGTTTCCCATCTGTGACGCAATATCTCCTCCAATTGCGGGTTTCCAACCGCCAAAATGTCGAGGACATCGGTGAGAGAAGTCACATGTTGGGTGAGCGAACTCACATGAGACTGCATCGCCTGCAACTCCGAGCGTAGCTGAGCATTGACATCTTGCTGTTCCTCAGCATAAGACGATGTCGCTGCGGGGACATCGTTAACCGAGCCAATCCCGACGATACGCCCCTTTTTCCTAGGGGCGACCTGTAAATAAAAATATTAATAACGTTAAGAAAAAATTTAATAAATAATAAAAATTAATAGTAAAAAAAATTATTTACCTCCTCGTAAATCTTATCCACTTCAAGAGTGGATAATATGACTGGAGTCTCAGTCTGCTGAGTCAGCTGGATCTGGCGTTCGTCAACTCGGGCAACAACCTCGTTGTAGATCCGCTCGGAAGCAGGATCTACAAACTGCCCAGCCTTGTTCTAGTGGGTCCTCTCGTAAAGGTCTTTCAGAGATGGAAGAAATCCTGTCTATTTAGCCTAAAAATAATTTTTAAAATTAAATATTAATTAGGAATATATATTCAAATAGAGTAAAAATTAAATAGTTATTAAAAATCATCTTACCATGTCTAGACGAACTCCCCCGTGAGGTTTTCGACCCGTGGTGTGAAGCATCTTCGTGTTGCCATGCTCGCATTTGGTCCCGAAGTTTGTGTTGGAGGTTCTGACCGAGTCCGGCAACCCCCAATATCTGATGAGGCCATCCCACACCGTGGTTGTTAGGCAATCGGGTTTCCCTTCCTCGTAACCATCCACCTGAACAAAATAATTTTAAAATAATTAGAATAAAAGTCAATAATATTTTTAAAACTATATAATTTATAAATCCACACCTCAAAGTCGCCCTTCCAGTTGTAGACCATGTCGAGCAATCGTGCTCTTGCCTTGGCCTCAAACTCCGTCTTCACTCGCTGGTGAATCCCTATAGACCAACGATATTTTTGCTGTAACCAGAAAAAATAAAAGACGGATTAGTTCAATAATATTAATAATTTTAAATAATTAAAAGAAATTAAGTTGATTAATTAAACTTACAGCGAACGATTTGAACCACGTCTTTTTGTGTGGCTCTCCGTCTTCTTCCAGTTTGGAGCTGCATCGGGAAAGTATCCCTTGATACAGTCTGTGACGCTAGTTGCGACAGATCCGTCAAGACCAAACCTAGAAAGACACAAAATAAATCATTAATTAGATTAATTTGTAAATAATTTGTTAATTAAGAAATAAATGAAAAACACTTTTTAAAAATTAAAACATACCATAATACGTTGTGGCCGTCCCGTCGGACAGGATCTAACTCTGGCAGCCCTTCTCTGCCTGGAAGGACCAAAATATCCTTCACCGTGTACACCGCAAATGGTGCGTTCGGTGGCACCTAGAAATCGGGATGAACCCCGACCGGTGGAGGAGGAGGAGGAGGTGTCTGGGACGCTATATAAACTCCCTGAGTCTCGGGAACAGCATCAGGATCCGGAATCGAAGATGAACCGCCGGGAGCTGACGAAGATGAACCGGGACCAGACTGACGCCCGGAAAGATCTTCGTAGTGACTCCCCTGAAGAGGCGTCTTAGCCTTAGCAATCTTGCTCTTTCTGACCATCTAATTTTTTTAAAAAGAAAAAAAAACATTAATTCCCGTATAATTTAAAAAAAACAGTTAAAAAAGTAAACCAACCTAATCTAAATTACCTAAACTAACCACCTAAACTAACCACCTAATCTAAATTCCCTAAAATAACCACCTAATCTAAATTCCCTAATCTAATCACCTAACTAGAAAATAGAGAGAATCTTAAGAGAATTCAGAGAGAAGTTTACTACAAATGAGAAATCGGGTTGCTCGAGTTTATATAAGGAATTTTGTTTCCTCGTAAGGCCCTAGTAACATTACTAGGCCTTTACGAGGAAATAGCTATGCCCGTGTTTTTATTTCCTCGTAAAGTCCTAGTAATACCATTACTAGGACCTTACGAGGAAACTGCTTTACGAGGAAATAGCTATGCCCGCGTTTTTTTCCTCGTAAAGTCCTAGTAAGGGTAGTACTAGGACTTTACGAGGAAACGGCTATGCCCGCGTTTTTCTCTACTAAGGTTTTACGAGGAAAGGGTTTGTAAATCCCTAAACACGAAACCCCAAACCCCAAACCCCAAACCACAACTTCCTTAACTTATAACCTCTTCTACAACCAAACTCCTAACCTCTTCTACACATAAACCCCAATGCAAATTAATTTTGTGATTAAACAAACTTAAAACATATATAATCCAAATTCATTTTTGTGATTAAACATACATAATTCATTCGGATACATTCTCATAATCTGTTGAAATATCATCATTTTCTAAAAACTCGTCCTCTACACCTTCGTCCGTTGAGTGATCATGAACATCTTCGTATTCACAGTTATGCAGATCAATGAGTAGGATGTCATCAATTTCTGCTTCAGGTTCCTCGATCTCACTGGTGTTTTCTTCTTGTAATGGTGGTTCTTCTCCAGCGATTATTCGTCATCGAGGTGTAACTTTGATAACAGCTAACCAGTTTATTCCCGAGGTAGTAATCTGAGGGTATGGAATGAAGCAAACTTGATATGCTTGGGAAGCTAATATGAAAGGCTCGAACTTGTTGTACCTACAAAAATAAAGATCAATGTAAAAATTAATTAATACTCGAAACCTGGATATAAAAAAAAAACTTTTGTTGTACCTTCGTCCACCATTGACATCAACTACACCGTTCTTGTTAATCTGAACACCTCTGTTGACGACGGGGTCGTACCACTCACACTTGAAGATAACACATTTCTAACTCATACCTGGGAATTGAACTTCATAAATCTCATGCAAGATCTTGTAGAAATCTGTTTCGCCTTTCACACATATTCCATAATTACTTGTCGCCCGGTGTCTACCATAGTCATAGGTATGAAAGTATAGCCTCGGGTGAAATACATCGATGATGTAGTGACCTTTGCAACTGGACCTTGAAGTAATTCGCGAAACCATGCGGGATACTAAGGATCGTCATAATTAACCTGCAACAAAAAGTAATATAACTAGACATTAGACTTACTTTCTGGTAATGTATGCATAAAATTTAAGTAATAATAAATACATGTTTCCTCAACCACTTGATAAAGTCTTGATCTTTCCTCTTGTCTAACTCAGTTGTCGATATACCAGGTATTGCTTCCTCGACTTGAGTCACAAATTGGCTGTAAAATCATATATGTTATGTTATATATTTAATATTGAAATATATATATATATAAGTGTGTATGTTAATATATTTACCTTTCAAAATAAGCAATCAATGGATGCTCGCAATTAAGAAGAATATAAAGGTGTGCACTATGGACGTCTTCATCACTCGACCACCCAACCTCTTTCAATTTCCCACCCAATCGCCCAATTTGACAAAAGATGTCTGGAACATCGTCTTCCATATATGTCGGCACGACACCACCATCATCATATCTTCTTGGAGCTCGCTTCCTTGTACGACTTTCGGTGCAAAGTAGTACGATGTGAAATGTGATGTTTCTTCCGTCAAACTTCCCGCAACAATAGAACCTTCAACTCTTGCTAAGTTTTTGGCTTTTCTTTTCAAAGCTTTCATGGCCCTTTCATACTGATACATCCATCCATAATGCACAGGTCCACGAAGTAATGCCTCATACGGGAGGTGGACAACTAGGTGCTCCATGACGTCGAAAAAGTAGGCGGAAATATTTTCTCCAAGTTGCAGATAAAGATGGGGATGTTTTCATGAAGTTGTTGGACAACTTCCACTTTAAGAGTGCGGGTGCTCAGATCCCTAAAAATGCTTCAATTCCTTATATATTACAAAAACAAAAATTATCCACATTAGTATATATATATATATAAATAAATTAATCATATCATCGTATTATATTAATTAATTATCTGAAAGTGCTTCATGTACTTTTGCTGGTAGTAGCTCCGCAAACGCAAAGGGAAGTAGTCGCTGCATAAAGACATGACAATCATGGCTCTTCATCACGGAGAACTTTTGCCCTTTCTCAACACATCTTGAGAGATTTGAAACATACCCATCAGGGAACTTCACTTCTGAAGCCACCTAATTGCACAATGCAGACTTTTTTCTGATGACAGTCTAAATATTGGAACTGGAACTTGCCCATTGCTTTTTATATGTAGCTCACTCCTTGAGCAGATATCGGGTAAGTCCAACCTTGATTTTACGTTGTCTTTCGTCTTCCCTGGGACATTCAGTATAGTGTTCACAATGTTCTCAAAAAAGTTATTCTCTATATGCATCACATCGAGGTTGTGGTGCAAAAGAAGATCTTTCCAATATGGCAATTCCCAAAATATACTCTTTTTGTGCCACTTGTGCTGAACACCATAAGAATCAGGCATATTACTGGGAAAATGCCAATTCCCACCACGTGGAGCTGTTTCTAGAGCACAGTAGTAATCGAGTTGCGCTTCGATTTGTTCTCCAGTTAAATATGGAGGAGGAGTGTCTCTGACAACCCTTTTGTGCCTGAACAATTTCTTGTTTCCTCGGTATGGGTGGTAAACGGGAAGAAAACGACGGTGACAATCGAACCAATTAGTCTTCCTACCATGCTTCAACTGAAACGCATCTGTCATTCCATTACAATATGGACAAGCTAATCTCCTATGTGTAGTCCACCCAGACAAAATCTCATATGCAGGAAAGTCACTTATGGTCCAAAAAAGCATCGCTCGCATCGTAAAGTTTGTTTTCGTTGAACAATCATATGTCCTCACCCCTGTTGACCACAAATCTTTCAACTCTTTTATCAGTGACTGTAGAAAAACGTTGAGAGATATTTTTGGATGTTTTGGATCAGGTATTAATATGGTCATGAATAGAAACTCTCGTCGCATGCACAATGAATATTGTCTCCCAGACATTCAGCTTGTGACAATTTGGGAGATAGCTAGATTCAGGTATGACAAGTATCTTTATTAGGATTACTGGATTTCTTAATTAATGTTTATTCTCGAACTCAAACTTATACATAATCTATCAGTTGTCGCATGTTTAGATTATCTAAATCTAAATCTATTGATATCGGCTGTCGCATGTTGGTGAATAGAAAGTGTGGATTGATGATTCTATATGAATATTGATCAATACACCTTTCGCAAGTATCGATTGGTTACTGTATGTGTGCATCGATCGATCGCACTTCCAGAAAGCTTTACACACGGGTTTGATAAGTTCCCTAACTCAAGAGAACAACATTCGTATGAAACTAATTTTTTAGGCCATCCGAGTTTAGTTTCATGCAATTGGCCAACCTATCGCTTGTACCAATTAATCCTAAGATCTAATTTGAGGCTGATCAATCCTAAGCTTACCATTAAGAGCAAACTGGATGAAGAATATAATCAAGGTATTCATAGAGTCTAAAAAGACTCCAATTGTATATAAAATACTTCAAAAACATATCTAGATAATGGTTGAAAATGGGTAAAATCCATGAGCTATCATGATCCGCTCTCTTTGATCATGTCCAACCAAGAACAGCTTGCAAGACATCTTCAATGGTGAGCTACACGGCCAGGCAGAAAAATCTGATGCCAAGTACACCGCAAGGCAAGGTTGAGCTTTATTTATGAAATGAGAAACCAAGAGTCATACAAGTCATGGACTTGACACAACCCCGGACCGCAAACCCAAAGACCGCATAAACAAAAATAGCTGAGAGAACGGCAAGAAACGACCGTCTACATCAGAATCTGTAGAAAAAAAAAGAGAATGGAGTACTTATGATTCCAAGTAACAACTACCCATTAAGATGTCTTGTCACAAGTAAGTCGCCACAACGATTCGAGACCCAGCTGACCCAACTGGGATCTTGCACCGAACCTTTACCCTAAATACAAAGAACATGAATCAGTCCTTATATGCACCGTGTTGTAACCGCTCACGAGAGACGGAGAACAATGAATATTTTGATGTTAAAGGCTTGAGACATGAAGGACAAAGCAACACGACCTTGTAAATAATGACGACAGAACAACGAGAAAACAATACCAGAGAAGTGGAAGAGTAGCCATTGAAAACAGATCCTCAGACTCATAAGTACGATTGCAAGCGCAAACTATAGAGACAGAACAACCACACAGCTGTGTTATCCACCAAGCATGCTTGACAAGACATAGCCGCCACCTCTGGGAAAAAGACA
The DNA here is from genome assembly GCA_932364175.1 of Eruca vesicaria subsp. sativa. Taxonomy (NCBI): domain Eukaryota; kingdom Viridiplantae; phylum Streptophyta; class Magnoliopsida; order Brassicales; family Brassicaceae; genus Eruca; species Eruca vesicaria. The sequence continues at coordinate 36,819 of CAKOAT010146599.1, read as the reverse complement.
GACCTTTGAAAAACAAAGAGACACCAAGTCGCCAGCTAGGGAGAGCTTTAAACCCCACTCCACAACGAAGTGAGACACTTCAGATTACCACACGATAAGACCGGAGGATTGAGACTGTCACAAAACACCACACGACGCAAACTTCATTCTCACCATCAGATCTACAAAGGAAAACAGAGATCTGGATGTGAATACCAAAACTCTGACTTCGAGTCACCTCCAACTCCTGTTGGTGTCAAAATCGGTCACGATGGAATCACTGGCTAAAAATCTCCGCAAAAAAAAAAAACGTTTTATAAAACACGAGAAGTTGTTTTATAAAATTCTAAAGACTCTCCGAACAAATGAAATCCGTGGAAACTTGGAAATCGTCATCTCGGAAGGACGAACGAAACAAACGCCGATTACACGATTGCCCAAGTTAAGCAAAAAACCGCAAAAAATCGCATCCCCCTTAAACCGCGTGCAGGTTCGACCGAACCAGTTCGACGTACGATGATCCGAACCAGCCGGTTCAGCTCGCCGTAAGGCGAAATGGTCGGTCCCGGACCAGCTCGCCGTATGGAGAGCTGAACCAATCCGGTTCGGCTTGCCGTACCGTGAGCTGAACCAACCCGGTTCGGCTCGCCGTACGTCGAGCTGACCATCCCGAGCCTCGATCTCCCGCATCCTTGACGTAAGGCATACGTCCTTCGATTCGATCATGCTCTGAACCGTGGTCAAAACTTCTCTTATTTTGTCTCAATCCGTCTTACCGTTCGAGTTTTACGATAAAAATTGTAAGTCTTCTATTCTCGTAAAGTTCGGGAAAGATCATATAAAACGGCAACGATTAGACGGAACATCGTGCATTGCCAAACTATACGATTAACTCGAGAAATCTTATAAAAATGGCATCGTATCAGGAAACGATCTCATCTAAAATCGTAAAACGGTTTTTATCGCTAAACGGTTTGGACAACCCAAAACGGCGATAAAAGTCCACTTGCGACTCTAGATAAAATCCAGCCCAAAGATACGATGACGGTTGACAATTTAGTCGCAGAAAGAATATAAAAGTCAAGTTTGAAGATAAATAGAAGATTTCCGCAAGAAAAATGGAAAGTTCGAGATAAATGGAAGATTCTCGATAAACTCGAATCTGGGTGAAAAGGAAAGACTTAACCGCCTAAGGAGGGAGTATATAAGCAGAAGGCCAAGGACAGAACAAGGGACTAGTTTTCAGAGCTTTCACCACCAAACTTAGCACTTAGGAATATTTCCGTTTTTGTTATCGAGCTGCGTCTCAACTAGGGTTTTAGTCTTAGATTGCTAGAACTAGGAATCTCGCCGACGGCTCATGCTGCTAAGGCTACTCTTGTTGTACCGTTTTTACGCGAATTCGGAATAAGACTCCTTCTTGCTCTCAATCTTTTTTTTTATTTTCTTTTTACTTAATCTCGTCGTGTTCTTGTGCTTGTGTGCGGTTCCGCAGATAGCCGGGTCCTCTGGGAAATTAGGGTTTACTCTAAATTCCTAAATTTACGTAAAATCGACAAGGGTGAATTTCGGTTCCCACAGCTTGGCGCTAGAAGGAGGGGGGGTCGGATTTATCTTGCACTCAAGTCGCAACACGCTCAATCAAGAAGCAATGTCTGGTGACCACCATACTCGCGACAAAAGCGAAGACGTTGACAATACACCAGCTCCCGATGTACCCCACGGTTAATGTTAACGCTAACACCAAGGCCGACGAGAAGATGCTCTGCGATTTCAACAAGAAATCAGAAGAGCAATAAAAGCTCATTGGTTCACTCGCAAAACAGGTCGAAACCTTAACTGCGAAAACTAGAGCAATTCGCCCTCGCAGAACTACTAGGATCCGCGGAAGAAGGCTCGATTTCGCGACTCCTATGGATCGCCCCGGAACCGAGCAGGGAAATCTTTCGGAACAAAACTCGGAAAAAGATAACCCTAACGCGACACTGAACGAATCGGACAAATCACTTACTCGCAGACAGGAGACCAAAGAAGACGGTGTCGAAAGGGTTAACCTGGAAAAAAGCGACCAATCTGATCCATCAGATGAAGATGCAGACATCCATCCGAGGAGGAGGAAAGATCACAGCCCTCAGCCGGAATCCTCTCCCGAGCGTTCTCTTACCGAGAAAGAGTAGGAACTCTACTGCATGCAACGCACAAAAACGGCCAAGGAACGATCTTGAGTTACTCGCAGCAAACGCCGACGAGGTCGGAAAACTGCTGGTTATCTAACAGAGACTTGGGATCTCCGCGACTACATCACTAAAACGGCCGCAGCGGTAAAATCTGTGAAGTCTCAAATTCACCATGCCACCAGCACCGCGCCTGAAATAGATCGGCTTCTGTACGAATCTCGGAGAACGCCATTCACGGCTCGCATCACCGAGGTCAAGCTACCCGATCCTGCAAAACTAAGAGTTGCAACCTATGATGGGACGACCGATCCCAAAGCGCATCTGCAGGCCTTCCAGATTACCATGGGACGAGCAAAGCCCAAAGATCACGAAAAAGACGCAGGCTTGTTGGGGTCAAAATTGGTACGACGGAATTAATTGCCAAAACTTTCCGCAAGAATACAAAAAGAACAGTTTTATAAAACTCGAAAATCGTTTTATAAAACTCGAGAAATCGTTTTATAAAACTCGAGAAATTGTTTTATAAAGCTCGAGAATCGTTTTATAAAGCTCGAGAAATCATTTTATAAAGCTCGAGAATCGTTTTATAAAACTCGAGAAATCCTTTTATAAAACTCGAGAAATCGTTTTATAAAACTCGAGAAACCGTTTTATAAAACTCGAGAATCGTTTTATAAAACTCGAGAAACCATTTTATAAAACTCGAGAATCGTTTTATAAAACTCGAGAAACCATTTTATAAAACTCGAGAATCGTTTTAAAAAACTCGAGAATCGTTTTATAAAACTTGAGAATAGTTTTATAAAACTCGAGAAACCGTTTTATAAAGCTCGAGAATCGTTTTATAAAACTCGAGAATCGTTTTATAAAACTCGAGAAACCGTTTTTATAAAACTCGAGAATCGTTTTATAAAACTTGAGAATTGTTTTATAAAACTCGAGAAACCTTTTTATAAAACTCGAGAAACCGTTTTATAAAACTCGAGAATCGTTTTATAAAACTCGAGAATTGTTTTATAAAACTCGAGAAACCGTTTTATAAAACTCGAGAAATCGTTTATAAAACTCGAGAATCGTTTTATAAAACTCGAAGATCGTTTTTATAAAACTCAAAAGTCGTTTTATGAAATCCGAAGATCGTTTTATAAAACTCGAGAATCGTTTTACAAAACCGCAAAAAACCGCAAAAAAACGAAAAAGCCGTAAGACGCGAACTAGTCGTAACTAGTTCCCCCATCGGCGAACTAAGCCGGACCCGGCTTAGTTCGCCGATGGGCGAACTAAGAAGCATTCTCTAGTTCGCCCATCGGTGAACTAAGCCGGTCCCGGCTTAGTTCGCCGATGGGCGAACTAAAACATGCATGACTAGTTCGCCCATCGGCGAACTAAGCCGGGCCCGGCTTAGTTCGCTGATGGGCGAACTAAAGACGTCCCGGACACTCCGCGTCTCGATTTCCCGCATTCCCGATTTGAAACTTACGTCTTTCGACAAGGTCGCGTTCTAAACCACGGCCGAAATATCTCTCGTTCCATCTCGATCCGACTTACCGTTCGAGTTTTACGATAAAAACCGTAAAACTTCGTTTTCTCGGAAAGAACTCGAGGAAATCGTATAAAACGGCAACGGTTAAACGANTTCGACAAGGTCGCGTTCTAAACCACGGCCGAAATATCTCTCGTTCCATCTCGATCCGACTTACCGTTCGAGTTTTACGATAAAAACCGTAAAACTTCGTTTTCTCGGAAAGAACTCGAGGAAATCGTATAAAACGGCAACGGTTAAACGAAACACCGAACATTGCCTAAACTATACGATTTATTCGAGATTTCTCGTTGAAATCATAAAAAACGCGCTTTTAATAAAAAAAACGCCGTGTAAGTCGTAAAAAACGTGTTTTTAATAAAAGTCGAGTAAATTATAAAACTTTGCGATTAACTCGGGAAATTTATTAAAAAAGACGTCAGATCGGGAAACGATCCCGTAAAAGTCAGAAAACGGTTTTTATCGCAAAACGGCCCGGAAGGACCTAAAACGCGATAAAAAGCCATCTCGCGATTTTAACGGAATCTAACCCGCGGATTTGACGACGTTTTTGACGGTTTACTCGCAGAAAGAAAATAAAAGTCAAGTTTAAACATAAAAGGATGGTTTGAAGAGAAATAGAAGATTTCCGCAGATGAAAAGGACGGATCGAGAAGAATGGAAAATTCACGATTTAGTCAAATCTGGGCGAAATGGAAAGATCGGATAGCCAAGACGAGGAGTATATAAAGAGGAGGTCTAGGGAAGAAGCATACACACGAAATTCAGAGCTCTCACCACCAAAACTTGCATTTAGGAATCTTTCCGTTTTTCTAGCGAGCTGCGTCTCAATTAGGATTTTCTAGTTCATACGTTTTCTGCTACTCTCTTTGTACCAGTTCAACGCAGATTTGGAATAAGAACCTTCTTGCTTTCAATCTCGCTTATTTTCGTTTTAATTCTAAGTGTTATCGTTTTCTTATTTTCGTTGTGTGGTTCTCGCAGATAGCCGGTTCCTCTGGAAACTTAGGGTTTTCCCGAAGTTTCCTTATTTACGATTTATTTGACAGTAGGGTGAAATCGACTCCCACAGTTTGGCGCTAGAAGGAGGGGGAGTCGGATCTATCTTACACCGTAACCGCATCATGCCCAGCGAAGAAACGATGGCTGGTGACAACCAAACTCGCGACGAACGCGACAACGTTGAAACACCACTACCAAAAGACGCGCCTGCGGCCAACGCTACAAACGCTAACGCCGAGACCGTCGAAAAGATGCTTTCCGAGTTTAACAAAAAATCGGAAGAGCAGGAAAAGCTCATTGGTTCACTCGCAAAACGGCTCGAAACCCTAACCGCGAGAACCAAAGCTATTCGCCCCCGCGGAACTACCAAGATCCGCGGAAGGAGACTCGATTTCGGCGCTCCTACGGATCGTCCCAGAATCGATGAGGGAAACGTGCCGGAAAAGGATTCCGAAAAAGAAAACCCTGACACGACGCTGAACGAATCGGAAAAATCTCCTACTCGCGAACAGGAGACCGAAGTTGACGGCATCGAAAGGGTCAACCTGGAAACGAGCGACCAGGCCGACTCGACAGACGAAGACGCTGACGTTCATCCTAGGAGAAGGAAAACTCGCAGTCCTCAACCGGAGTCGTCTCCCGAACGTTCCTTTACTGGAGACGAAGGGGAACTCGACTTCGCGCGATACGCAAAAACCGCCGAGGAGCGATCTCCGGTCACTCGCAGCAAACGCCGAGAGGGTCGGAAAACTGCTGGCAATCAGACCGAGATTCGCGATCTCCGCGAATACATTACCAAAACGGCCGCAGCGGTAAAAGAGGTGAAATCTCAGATTCACCACGCGACCAGCGCCGCACCCGAGATCGATCGGCTGCTGTATGAGTCTCGGAAAACGCCCTTCACGGCTCGCATCACCGAGATCAAACTGCCCGATCCCGGAAAGCTTAAGGTGCCAACTTACGACGGAACGACCGATCCCAAAGCGCACCTGCAAGCGTTCCAGATCACCATGGGACGAGCCAAGCTCAAGGACCACGAAAAAGACGCAGGCTACTGCCGCCTCTTCGTCGAAAATCTAGAAGGAGCTGCGCTCGAATGGTTCGCCAAACTTAGGCGAAACTCCATCGGAATTTTCCGTCGATTGGCTTCGGAGTTCCTGAAACAGTATTCAATGTTCATTAACCCGGAAACCTCCGACGCCGATCTCTGGAGTTTGGTGCACGAGGAGGACGAATCTCTCCGCAATTTCATGAGCAGATTCAAACTCGTCATGGCTAGGGTTAGCGGCATTAGCGACAAAGCCGCCATCGACGCGTTGAGAAAATCGCTCTGGTATAAATCGGAGTCCCGCAAGTGGATAACTCTCGAGAAACCGCGGACGATCCAGGACGCGCTCCATAAGGCCACCGACTTCATAACCATCGAGGAGCAAACTAAAGTCCTGTCCGAGAAGCATAAGCCGACGAAAACATCCGCAAAGGATAACGCGTCCGAGCAGTAGCAGAAAAAGAAAAGCTCTCGTAACGACAAATTCGTCCATCACGAGGGGCAGGATCTCCGAGGGGCGCATAACTACGCCATTAACTCCGGTTCGGAGCAAGGGCGAACTATGGGTAACACGTGGACGAGAAATTCGAATTACGATGAGAATTCTTTCTGCGACCTCCACCAAACCCATGGTCATTCCACCGTAAATTGCAAAGTTCTCGGCGCCAGGCTGGCCGCAAAGTTAGTCGCGGGAGAACTTTCCGAGATATCAAGCGTCAAGGATCTCATCCGCGATTCGGACCGCGTCCCGAAGAATGACAAAAATGCCCAAACCTCGCCTCAGGGAAATCAGTCGGACGAAAAACACGGAAGAAGAACAGACGAGAAGGGAAACGACGCTAACCGCCGAAAAATCAACATGATCATCGGCGAATCGCCATATTTTAACGACACCGTCTCGTCAATAAAATCCTACCAACGTAAAGCCGAAACCGGCTTGAGTTGGAAGGTGCCGATGGACGATTCTCCGACAGGAGTAATCTCTTTCAACGATGCTGAAACCGGCGGAATCGACCAACCGCATGCCGATCCCCTTGTCATCGATTTGGTGATAAGCGATCTAGAGGTTGCGCGAATCCTGGTTGATACCGGAAGCACGGTCANTGCCGATGGACGATTCTCCGACAGGAGTAATCTCTTTCAACGATGCTGAAACCGGCGGAATCGACCAACCGCATGCCGATCCCCTTGTCATCGATTTGGTGATAAGCGATCTAGAGGTTGCGCGAATCCTGGTTGATACCGGAAGCACGGTCAACGTCATCTTCCGCAACACGCTAGCACGAATGGGAATCGACCTCTCAGAAGTCAAGCCGATTCCAAAACCGCTGACTAGTTTCTCCGGCGAAACGTCAATGACCTTGGGATCAATCCGACTACCGGTCGTCGCGAAAGAAGTGACGAATATCGTTAACTTCGCGGTAGTCGATGTCCCGGCTATCTACAACGTGATTATGGGCACGCCTTGGATAAATTCCATGAAGGCGGTTATGTCCACGTATCACTTAGGCATCAAATTCCCGACGCCTACGGGAGTCACAGTAATTTGGGGATGCCAAAGACAATCGCGATCTTGCTTCCTGGCCGAACATAAGCTGAGGCAATTAGCGGTTGCGATCGTGAAACCAAAACGGGCAAAGGTCACGCCACCGCCCGTAGACGACGACCTAAAGCAAGCGACGGCCGAGAAACCAGAAGTTTCCGCACCCATCGCTTCCGCCCAACCGGAGGAGACAATCCCGGACAAAGACATCGATCCCGCGACTAAAGCGATCGAGAAGTCTACGACAGCCGAGTAAACACACTCGTGCAAACAATCAGAACTACGAGATGGCTTGATTTCCGAAAGGAATACGTAGGCAGCTCGCTTAAAATATCTCTGCTACCATCGAAAAACGCAAATCCGGAAAAACGCTTCCGCAGTAACAATCACTCAATCGTTTTTACAAAAATTCGCATATCAAAATATTTTCGGGAAGAACGGGCGACACGTCGCCTAAATTCTTGAAGAAAAATATTTCCCCACAGTCCATCCGCGACTATAAAAACACGAACGCTCGGCGATTGGCCCCGTCGAGCACGCTAGCCGTCCTAAACAAACGCACTGACCTATCGGTCCGCATACATCCGACGAGGATAAAATAGCGCGCTATAAAAGAAATCCAAATTTTTGGTCAGCACTTCCGGGACAGTCTCTCGGTGAGATGCTTCATTCCAACCAGACGAATCGTATAAGCCGAGAACCTATCGCGGATTTTAAATCGGTATGGAATCAGGTTAAAATCGCAACGGGCAAAACGAAAGCCGATTAGTCATCGCACAGCCCCAATCCGAAAGTAAACCTAGGTCTTGCCCTAAACCCAACACACTGGTTGCTAACGTCTCAAGGCATGAATCGAGATCCTAAAGGCATGTCTCTTCGCCCACATCTAAACACTCGCGAAAATTGAAGTCTCCCGAGTTAACGAATCGGACGATCTACACCTAAGAGTTAGGTACGAGATGACAACTCGTATTCTTCCCTCTACATCTAACATAAAAAAAAACGAATTTCATACTTAGAAAATGTTTTATTAAAAGCATTCGAATACACACCGCCCAGCGGTAGGGATTCAAAGCCACCAACGGCCAGTCCCGGAAAAACAATGACAAAATCGAAAAAACTAATAATCAAAGTCGTCAAAAGCGGACTGATCAACCTCGCCCCCCATATCCGGGATCTCAGGTCCAACTTCAATTGAATCCGGCGATACCACGATAGGGTCCCACTGATCCCACATAACCTTCCCAGGGTTAGCGGATCCGTTCTTCTTTTTCTCCCTCTTAGCTAGACGCTTCTTCTGCTTCGCCATCGCAGCCTCATACGAATAGTCCGGCTCTTGGGTAAGATGCAAACCCCCGACTACGCCCCGACACTCGCGGAAATTACCATTTGCTCTTTGCGCATCTTCAAATTCTGCATAAAGAGGCACGAACCGCTCGCGCCGAGCCATCAACTCCGCAGCAACCTCTCTTTTGCCTGCCCTACGAGCATGGCGGGCCATCGCATCGGAAAGTTCTAAGATTCGACGGGATTCGGCTTCATATTCTTCTCTCACACGAGCAATCTCCTTCGCGGCCAAATCCTGGGCACGAGAGAAACTGGCATCGGTCTCCTCTCTGATACGAACAGCCTCCGCCTCTGCTGCTGCAGCCCTGGACTCGGCCCTGCGAAGCTCCGCACTATTCACATTCACCGCCTCGCTCGTAAAGCGAAGACTCTGCAAAACAGAACAAACATCCTTCATAAAAACGTACGTACATAATCATAAAAATGAATAGGAAAACCTTGTTGAAAAGCCTCGACGCTTTCGCAAACGGTGTGTAGGCCGGCCCTCGAGATGACGTCTCAGCCGGATCGAATTCGGAAGGCGAAAAATCGATAAGGTCCTCAATGTCAAAATCGTCGATAGATGCCGGATCACGGTCGACCGGAGCTTCTCTATCCTTCGGGGATCTAGATCTTTCCCTCTCCTCCGCGCCATCGTCCGCCTTAAGATCGGCATGACCATCACAAGAAAAACCGGACGAATAATAGGCGGCAGCACGACGGATCCTTTTCGGAGAAAAAAATCCCCAATGAAGCGGGCCACCGCGCAGAAGATTCATAACCTTCGGAAAATCTTCAAGCATCGGTACCGGAAGCGCAGGTACTGCGAAACAAACGAAAAAGTTAAAACCTATGTTAACATAGATATGGGTATCACGTTAATGAAATACCGTTTGTCACCCGCGCAGCCCTAATCAAAGGAATACAACTCTCCTCCACCGATTCGCTGTCAATTTTCACATAAAAGAAACGGCAAATCTAATCGTGATCATTCGAGGCAAGCCCGCCAACAACCGTCATGCCCCGTCGAGGGGCTAGGTAAAAACCATCCTTCCTCACCTTGAACGTCAATATGGACAAAAGATAATCCGCGTCAAGGGACATACCGCGTTCGTACCCCAACACCAGAATCCCGATAAGGTGTTGTAAGCCTTTAGGGTGTAGTTGGCCGAATGGTACTCCAAACCAATCCAAGAAGTCAAAAATGGCCCGAGGAATAGGAAACCATAGATGGCAGGTTAGCAGAAAGGCTTCATAGCACGTAAAATAACCCGAAGGCGGATCCCCGGCACTCATACCCTCGGCAGGGATGCAAAACTTTACCGACTCGGGGATCGTGCAGGTATTTTTCAAATATCTGAGAGAACCAACGGTACTCGTGCTCACGCCAACTACCCTCTTCCGAGGATTCTTTCTTTTCGGAACCCAGAAATTCAGAGGCGGCACCTCCGCGGCTCTCACGGCTGAATAGTAGTCTGCGAACTCTTCCTTAGTCGTAAAGAAACGTTGGAAGACCGGCTTGGGGAGAGAACAGCTGCCGGAAGTGTCAAGGTCGCTCGGATCAAAGATTGATGCATGAGCATTATCAGAAATTCTCCGTCCGAAAGACATGTTGGGTAATCGAAAGAAAAATACTAGAAGAGAAAGTAGAAAGAAGTCTTTCTAAACCTTAAGCAAGTTATGGAGGAATGAATGAAAAATTTCCAGAACTCACTCCATATACTTATAGAGAAGAATTTTACTATTCACCTTTGGACTTTTGGCCATTAAAGTTCCGCCTAATTCCACCAAACTCGCCAAACAAGCTCAATCCACTCGCAAGAATCTCACGATTCTTACGAGCTGGGGGGCTAACTGTTGGGGTCAANAACTCACTCCATATACTTATAGAGAAGAATTTTACTATTCACCTTTGGACTTTTGGCCATTAAAGTTCCGCCTAATTCCACCAAACTCGCCAAACAAGCTCAATCCACTCGCAAGAATCTCACGATTCTTACGAGCTGGGGGGCTAACTGTTGGGGTCAAAATCGGTACGACGGAATTAATAGCCAAAACTTTCCGCAAGAACACAAAAAGAACAGTTTTATAAAACTCGAAAGTCGTTTTATAAAACTCGAGAAATCGTTTTATAAAACTCGAGAAATCGTTTTATAAAGCTCGAGAATCGTTTTATAAAGCTCGAGAAATCATTTTATAAAGCTCGAGAATCGTTTTATAAAACTCGAGAAATCCTTTTATAAAACTCGAGAAATCATTTTATAAAACTCGAGAAACCGTTTTATAAAACTCGAGAATCGTTTTATAAAACTCGAGAAACCATTTTATAAAACTCGAGAATCGTTTTATAAAACTCGAGAAACCATTTTATAAAACTAGAGAATCGTTTTATAAAACTGGAGAATCGTTTTATAAAACTCGAGAAACCGTTTTATAAAACTCGAGAATCGTTTTATAAAACTCGAGAATCGTTTTATAAAACTCGAGAAACCGTTTTATAAAACTCGAGAATCGTTTTATAAAACTCGAGAATTGTTTTATAAAACTCGAGAAACCGTTTTATAAAACTCGAGAAACCGTTTTATAAAACTCGAGAATCGTTTTATAAAACTCGAGAATTGTTTTATAAAACTCGAGAAACCGTTTTATAAAACTCGAGAAATCGTTTTATAAAACTCGAGAATCGTTTTATAAAACTCGAAGATCGTTTTTATAAAACTCTAAAGTCGTTTTATGAAATCCGAAGATCGTTTTATAAAACTCGAGAATCGTTTTACAAAACCGCAAAAAAACGCAAATAACCAAAAAAGCCGTAAGACGCGAACTAGTCGCAACTAGTTCGCCCATCGGCGAACTAAGCCGGACCCGGCTTAGTTCGCCGATGGCGAACTAAGAAACACTCTCTAGTTCGCCCATCGGTGAACTAAGCCGGGCCTGGCTTAGTTCGCCGATGGGCAAACTAAGAGTCACTCTTTAGTTCGCCCATCAGCAAACTAAGCCGGACCCGGCTTAGTTCGCCGATGGGCGAACTAAGAAGCATTCTCTAGTTCGCCCATCGGCGAACTAAGCCGGGCCCGGCTTAGTTCGCCGATGGGCGAACTAAAACATGCATGACTAGTTCGCCGATGGGCGAACTAAAGACTTCCCGGACACTCCGCGTCTCGATTTCCCGCATTCCCGATTCGAAACTTACGTCTTTCGACAAGGTCGCGTTCTAAACCACGACCGAAATATCTCCCGTTCCATCTCGATCAGACTTACCGTTCGAGTTTTACGATAAAAACCGTAAAACTTCGTTTTCTCGGAAAGAACTCGAGGAAATCGTATAAAACGGCAACGGTTGAACGAAACACCGAACATTGCCTAAACTATATGATTTATTCGAGATTTCTCGTTGAAATCATAAAAAACGCGCTTTTAATTAAAAAAAACACCGAGTAAGTCGTAAAAAACGTGTTTTTAATAAAAGTCGAGTAAATCATAAAACTTTGCGATTAACTCGGGAAATTTATTAAAAGCGACGTCAGATCGGGAAACGATCCCGTAAAGTCGGAAAACGGTTTTTATCGCAAACGATTTATTTGACAGTAGGGTGAAATCGACTCCCACAAGGCTACTGCCGTCTTTTCGTCGAAAACCTAGAAGGAGCGGCGCTCGATTTGTTCGCCAAGCTTAAGCGAAATTCAATCAGGAGTTTCCGCCAGCTTGCTTCCGAATTCCTGATGCAATACTCGATGTTTATAAATCGGAAAACTTCCGACACCGACCCCTGGAGCTTATCCCAGAAGAGAGACGAACCTCTCCACGACTTCATGAGAAAGTTCAAACTTATCATGGCAAGGGTTAGCGGAATAAGCGACAAAGCCGCCATCGATGCGCTCAGAAAATCGCTCTGGTTCAAGTCGACGTTTCGAAAGTGGATAACTCTCGAGAAACCGTGGACGATCCAGGACGCACTCCACGATGCTACCGATTACATAACCATCAAAGAGGATACTAAAATCCTGTCCGAAAAGCATAAGCCGGCAAAAGCATCCGCAAAGGACATCGCTTCCGAGCAGAAGCCTAAAAAGAAAAACCCTCGTAACGACAAATACGTACATCACGAGGGACATGATCTCCAAGGGGAGCACAATTGCGCCATAAATTCCAGATCAGAAGAAGGGCGAACTACGGGGAACACATGGTCAAGGAATCCGAATTACGACGAAAATTCCTTCTGCGATCTCCACCAAACTCGCGGACACTCTACCGTGAACTGGAAAGTTCTCGACGCCAGACTTGCGGCGAAAATGCTCGCGGGAGAACTCTCCGAGATATCCAGCGTCAAGGACATCATCCGCGATTCGGATCACCCCCCCCCCCCCCCCCGAAAAACAACAGGAACTCGCGAGCGGAAACTCCACCTCAAGGGAACCAGTCAGGCGAGAAACGCGGACGAAGACAAGCTAAGAAAGGTAACGACGCTAAACGCCGAAAGATCNGAAAAACAACAGGAACTCGCGAGCGGAAACTCCACCTCAAGGGAACCAGTCAGGCGAGAAACGCGGACGAAGACAAGCTAAGAAAGGTAACGACGCTAAACGCCGAAAGATCAATATGATCATCGGCGAATCGCAATACTACAGCGATATCATCTTATCTATCAAGTCCTACCAACGAAAAGCCGAAACCGGCTCGAGTTGGAACGTACCATCGGACAACACTCCAAAGGGGTTGATCTCTTTCGATGACGCAGAAACCGGCGGGATCGATCAACCACACGCCGATCCTCTCGTCATTGACTTAGTCATAAGCGACTTAGAAGTCGCTCGAATCCTGGTCGACATCGGAAGCACTGTCAACGTAATCTTCCGCAACACGTTGGCGCGCATGGGAATCGATTTATCTGAGATTGAGCCAATACCAACGTCGTTGACCAGTTTTTTCGGCGAAACGGCTATGACTCTAGGATCGATCCGACTTCCGGTTGCCGCGAAAGAAGTGACGAAAATTGTCAACTTCGTATTCGTCGATACCCCAGCTATCTACAACGTGATCATGGGCACGCCTTGGATAAACTTCATGAAAGCGGTAATGGCGGAAATTTGGGGATGCCAAAGACAATCGCGATCTTGCTTTTAGCTGAACATAAGCTAAGGCAACTTGCGGTCGCAATCTTGAAACCGAAACGGGCGAAGTTCACACCACCTCCCGTGGAAAATGAATCCAAAGCAGCAACGGTCGAGAAGCAGCAAGCCTCCGAACCCATCGCTTCTACCCAACTGAGGAGACAAACCCGGACCAATAAAATGATCCAACATCGAAAGTGATAGAGAAGTCTGCGACAGCCGAGTAAACATACTCGCACAAACAATCAGAACTACGAGATGGCTTGATTTCCGAAAAGGAATACGTAGGCAGCTCGCCTAAAGACGAGTTCAGCTATCCCCCTTTCCGAAACGGGGGGAGTGGGTGCGTGTACGAGTATTCGTATACTCCCAAATTTTAAAATATTCGCTTTGTAATCGAAATTTTCAAAACTTTTAATAAAGGCAAAGTTATTATATTATTAAAACTCTCTTTAATCAAAAAACATTTTTCTCCGCATCAAGAAAACTCTTTCTATAAAGCAAACTCTCTCAAAAACAAGGCAGAAAAATATTCGAACAATACGATACCTCGTCAAAATCATCCCAAAAAGCAAACGACAATCTAAGATTCGTCTAAACGCTAAAAACTGATCAAAACCTTATGGAAAATAAAATCGAGGACTATACAGCTTCTATCATCGCAGTCAAGCGTTTAAAAAACCTCTGCCAGACATCATAGTGAAATTCGATGATTTGCCGAAATCGTAAAGATATTTTCCAACTTGATAAAATAAGTTTCGTATAAGAATCGGAAAATTATACGAGAAATCTTTAGGCATCAAATAATCTTTAGGCATCAAATAATTTTAAAGAAAAATCTATTAGATTTTTCTTTTCCCGCAAATGTTCTTGACATTATTCCCTGCTCGTTGACTGATCTTATTGCTGGTCAAGTGATTCGTTCCGCTCAAGAAACCCGCTAAAACGTTTGCGACTTACTTTCGGTGAAACAACCTTTGGTAAAACTCCGTGAGTGACTCCAAGAAACTATCACCGAAAAATCAAAAACTAAGCTGAAAGGTTTCTCAAAAATCTGCGGAAACCTTGTTATCCCAATGCAACATGTCGATTTACTAAAATCATCACCCAAAACTTATGCGAAAAAAATCCTCCGTACATTCAGGATCATGTCATAACGAAGCAACTTTCGAAAATAAACATAACAGGTTTTGCGAGAAGTACTTTCCTTATAGCAACTTTCGAAAATAAACGTAACAGGTTTTGCGAAAAGTACTTTCATTCTGCGGTTCACAAGCATTCGCTTTCATTACTCTCGATTACACCTTAGAAAATACCCCATAAACAATTTCGAACGGACTCTGCATCGAGC
Source organism: Eruca vesicaria subsp. sativa (assembly GCA_932364175.1). Taxonomy (NCBI): domain Eukaryota; kingdom Viridiplantae; phylum Streptophyta; class Magnoliopsida; order Brassicales; family Brassicaceae; genus Eruca; species Eruca vesicaria. The sequence goes on along the minus strand of CAKOAT010146599.1, from coordinate 21,739 downwards.
TTCTTAGGCTCTGTCCCCCTCGGGTAAAAAAGAAACAACTTCCATATGAACAGAGGAAAGATGATACCAAACTTTCGTCGTATAAATCGAACCTAAAACGAAAAAACGTTTTGTACAACCACGGGCATATTTGGCATATCAAGCTTGACAAACGCTACTTGGCCCTTGTCCGATCACACTTCGCTTCAATACCAAGTTTACAAACCGACTCAACCTTATTGATAGCACGATAATGTAATGGTCTAAAACTCTACCAAATACGTCATTGGCTGTGCGGCTGAATACAACCTTCACGCCAAGCCGAAATGTTCAACGGATAATGTAAACTTGTCGAAAATCGACTAAATTTTACATTCTCACAATTCACTTTATTTCCGAAGCGAGTTGCCTACAAAATCCGACGTATAAAAACACTCGTAACGAAGCTCCTGAAGCCGTACGAGTTATCCTTAAAATATATGAAATATCTCGGAAGGTCAATATTTCGCAAAGCACTGTAAGTAAAGACACTTTGTTTAGGGAAAAAATTACATAACCCCTCGGTTCTAACTGCTCTAGCATGAATCAAACTACTTAACATCCAAACAGAAACATAAGTTTTGGCTGTGAATGTCCGCAAGCAAGTCAAAGTGTTTCAGCAAAAGCAGGGTTAAGACAAAACCCTCGTAACACCACGTAACATCTTCGGGCCCGCAAACGTTTCGAACAGGAAACGCGGCATATAAAATAAAAACCAATCTTTGGCACTGCGAGACGTCACAGATGCCCGAAGAATAGTTTTTCGACACAAATACCTTCCTCGATAAAATCACTTTCTTGGAAGACCCAACAGTCCATCCGCGACTATAAAACAAAAAAAACTTCTTAACATACGTATCCTTCACGAAGGCCCAAACAACAGTAGCATCTACCACCAAGTTTTTTGCTGATCACAACAAACTCGCAACAGTCCTAAACAAACTTAAGTTATCGCACAGAGATAGCTCTCATACATCCGACACAAGGGTAATAGAGCTATAAAAGAAATCCAAACTTTTGGTCAGCACTTTCGGGAGACTTAAAAATTTTCCTCGGTGAGATGCTCGATTCCAACCAGACGAGTCATATAAGCCGATAACCTATCGCGGACTCTAAATCGGTATGGAATCAGGTTAAAATCGCAACAGGCAAAACGAAAGCCGATTAGTCATCGCATAGCCTCAATCCGAAAGTAAACTTAGGTCTTGCCCTAAACCCAGCACGCTGGTCTCTAACGTCTCAAGGCATGATTTGAGATCCTAAAGGCATGTCACTTCGTTCATATCTAATCGCTCACCGAATTTTGAAACATTCCGAAACGAGGAAAGGAACAGGGCGATCTACAAAAAGAGTTTGACTATGAGACGACAACTCATATTCTTCCCTCTACATTCATACGAATAAAAATACACTCCTAGAAACGAAAACTGATTTATAATAAATCCGCAAAGCGGCATAGAATCATAGCCACATACAGCCAGTCCGAAAACTGTAACGGCCACACTCGGACAAAGCAAACAGCGTACTAAGCTAGTCTCAAGACCAACAAAGGTCCAATACACATAACTAGACTGTAAAGGTCTTACTAGGAAATAGGTCATACGAACCTTAACTCCAAGACGAACTACAAAAGGCTTGATCCCTTCAATAGGGTACGTAGGCAGCTTTCACAAGGCGCAGCACTAATCTTAAACGCTTTCCGCTCCTTGGAGAGTGGAAAGATCGCTTTCAACAGACCTTTCCAACCATTAATTCTGCCTAACTTACCTAAAGCTGGCTAATAACTCGCAAGAACCTCACGCTAGAGGCTTAAGGTTCAAGCGAGCTGGGGGGGCTAACTGTTGGTGTCAAAATCGGTCACGATGGAATCAATAGCTAAAAATCTCCGCAAAAATAAAAATACGTTTTATAAAACACGAGAAGATGTTTTATAAAATTCTAAGGACTTTCCGAACAAAGAAAATCCGAGGAAAACCTGGAAATTTTCATCTCAGAAGAATGAACAAAACAAACGCCGATTACACGATTACCCAAGTTAAGCGAAAAAACCGCAAAAAAACCGCATCCACCGTAAACCGGGAGCAGGTTCGACCGAACAAGTTTGACGTACGACGAGCCGAACCAGCCGGTTCAGCTTGCCGTACGGTGAACTGGTCGGTCCCGGACCAGCTCACCGTACGGCGAGCTGGCCCCCTCAATGCAGCTCGCTGTACGGCGAGCTGAACCAACCCGGTTCGTCTCGCCGTACGGCGAGCTGAACGAACCCGGTTCGGCTCGCCGTACGTCGAGCTGACCATCCCAAGCCTCGATCTCCCGCATCCTTGACGTACGGAATACGTCCTTCGATTCTATCATGCTCTGAACCATGGTCGAAACGTCTCTCATTTCGTCTCAATCCGTCTTACCGTTCGAGTTTTACGATAAATATCGTAAAAGTCTTCTTTTCTCGTAAAGTTCGGTAAAGATCGTATAAAACGGCAATGATTAGATGGAAAATCGTGCATCGCCAAACTATACGATTAACTCGAGAAATCTTATAAGAACGGCATCGTATCAGGAAACGATCTCGTCTAAAACCGTAAAACGGTTTTTATCGCAAAACGGCTCGGACAGCCCAAAAGCGCGATAAAAGTCCACTTGCGACTCTAGACGAAATCCAGCCCAAAGATACGATGACGGTTTGACGATTTACCCGCAGAAAGAAGATAAAAGTCAAGTTTGAAGATAAATAGAAGATTTCCGCAAGAAAAATGGAAAGATCGAGATAAATGGAAGATTCTCAATAAACTCGAATCTGGGCGAAAAGGAAGGACTAAACCGCCTAAGGAGGGAGTATATAAGCAGAAGGCCAAGGACAGAACAAGTGACGAGTTTTCAGAGCTTTCACCACCAAACTTAGCACTTAGGAATATTTCCGTTTTTGTTATCTAGATGCGTCTCAACTAGAGTTTTATTCTTAGATTGATAGAACTAGGAATCTCGCCGACGGCTCACGCAGCTAAGGCTACTCTTGTTATACCATTCTTACGCGAATTCAGAATAAGACTCCTTTTTGCTATCAATCTCGTTTTTATTTTCTTTTTACTTAATCGTGTCATGTTCTTGATTGCTGGTGTGCGGTTCCGCAGATAGCCGGGTCCTCTGGAAAATTAGGGTTTACTCTAAATTTCTAAATTTACGTAAAATCGATAGGGGTGAATTTCCGTTCCAACAACTCCCACCGCCTCGCTGATACTCCGGTCAGAACCCCACAAACCTTGGATCCAAACTCCCCCCTGGGAGAGGATCTACATGAATCTTTGGTGGAGCTCCGACCACGACACTACGCATATTAACGAAAGGACGAGAAGAGACAAAATGAAGCAAAAACGACAAAAGAGGATAGTAAGTTCCGGAAGGCCTCGCGCCGAAGCCAGGAAAAACGTTGTCAAAGAGCTAGAGAGAATTTGGAGGTTTTAAGGGAGAGAGAGAGAGAGAGATTGTGTTAAACTGTTCTGAAGAAATCTATGTTCCATAACCGATGATTAAATTTGGCAACAATTTTGTAATATTTAACTGAATATTGGTAGCTTGATGGTCTACATGCCTCTCAATTAACACAAAAAGAAAAGAAAAACAATTCATTAGTGCCCAATCTAAGATAAATAGAGGTCAACTGTTCATCTGATATGTAATGAATCTTTCATGGGTAGAATCAATTATATAACCACCGAAGTACAATAACCTTATCATCATCATCTATGGAACAAGAAGAAATCAATGTTCCATAGTAATATAAAATTATACTAATAGTTAACAAATCAACAGAGAGAGAGAGAGAGAGATTAAACTGTCTGAAGAAATCTATATTCCATAACCGATGATTAAATTTGGCAACAATTCTGTAATATTTAACTGAATACTGGTTGCTTGATGGTCTACATGCCTCTCAAATTAACAGAAAAAGAAAAGAAAAACAATTCAGTAGTGCACAATCTGAGATAAATAGTGGTTAACTGTTTATCTGATATGTAATAAATCTTTCTTATGGGTAGAATCAGTTATATAAACACCGAAGTACAATAATCTTATCATCATCATCTATGGAACAAGAAGAAATCAATGTTCCATATTAATATTAAATTTTATTAATAGTTAACAGATCAACATAGAGAGAGAAAGAGAGAGAGAGATTGTGTTAAACTGTTCTGAAGAAATCTATGTTCCATAACTGATGATTAAATTTGGCAACAATTCTGTAATAGTTAACTGAACATTGGTTGCTTGATGGTCTTCATGTCTCACAATTAACACACAAAAAAAAAGAAAAGAAAAACAATTCAGTAGTGTCCAATTTGAGATAAATAGAAGTCAACTGTTCATATTATATGTAATGAATCTTTCTTATGGGTAGAATCAATTATATAAACACCGAAGTACAATAACCTTATCATCATCTATGGAACAAGAAGAAATTAATGTTCCATAGTAATATTGAATTTTATTAATATTTACAAATCAACAGCCACACAATAATGTCCATATCCATTAACATGGATACAATAACATATGAATGTCCATATCCATTAAATTTGGCAATAATTCTGTAATATTTAACTGAACACTGGTTGCTTGATGGTCTTCATGTCTCACAATTAACACGAAAGTAGTGCCCAATTTGAGATAAATAAAAGTCAACTGTTCATATTATATGTAATGAATCTTTCTTATGGGTGGAATCAATTATATAAACACCGAAGAACAATAACCATATCATCATCTATGGAACAAGAAGAAATTAATGTTCCATAGTAATATTGGATTTTATTGATAGTTACAAATCAACAGCCACACAATAATGTCCATATCCATTAACATGGATACAATAACATATGAATGTCCATATCCATTAAATTTTGCAACAATTCTGTAATATTTAACTGAACATTGGTAGCTTTATGGTCTACTTGCCTCTCAATTAACACGAAAAGAAAATAAAAACAATTCAGTAATGCCCAATTTGAGATAAATAGAGGTCAATAGTTCATCTGATATGTAATGAATCATTCTTATAGGTAGAATCAATTATATAAACACTGAAGTACAATAACCTTATCATCATCTATGGAACAAGAAGAAATCAATGTTCCATAGTAATATTGAATTTTATTAAAAGTTACAAATCAACAGCCACACAACAAAGTCCATATCCATTAACATGGATACAGTAACATATGAATGTACAGGGACGCAAACACACACATATATATAGACATATATACAGAAGACAATTGATCTTGAAAAAGATTTTGCTAATATCTAAAAGACATTGAGCGACGTTGCATAAAGAGGAATGCAGGGCTTGAATGAGAAATAATTTGGTACGTAAGAAGAAAACCTCTTTCTCTTCAGAGAATCCGCAGATCCAAGAGCCGGCTGGTTCAAGTATGCGTACTTGCTCTTCATCCACCTGATAGATAATAAACAGTCAAACTTCAAAGTTAAACAGAAAAAAACAGAGGTGGTTCTTGTTTAGGCTGGTTCAAGATATATGTTAAGGAGAATGTTTTTATGGATAGAGATTTAAACAGAGACCAGTCTTTTATCCCCTCATGAACTTCGAATTCCGGGTCCTCCATGTCCAAGCTTTCTTCGAAGCGTTTGTAGTCCTCATCCTGCAATAACTATCGATATTAGAACCTTTAGCCTTCATCGATTGGTTTGATATAAAGAATCTCCCCCAAGTAACAACATGACATCATATAAACTTCTACAAAAGAAACATCCATTTTTCTTCTTGAATGAATTTAAAACGCACAAGAATTGTTAAAACTAAAGGACATACAGAGAGATTACGGGCTCTGACACGAGCTGCAGCCTTAATAGCAGCAAAGAGATGCTCCTCTTCAATGATCTGCTTCTGCCTCCAGAACTTCTTGATCTGTATATTGGTTATGCTGTCTCCCTCGATCTTTCTTGATCCATATCCTGGAGATGGAGGAATCGTTGGAGGAGGAGGCGGCATCAGTGACTTCTTAAAACAAAAATTCTCAGACTCATCCATAATCTGCTTCTTCATATTTATACAGCTAAAACAGTTTAACTATATACAACAAGACAAGCAGGTCAAATATCACAAAGAGGAGAAAAGCTGCTGTATCTAACAGATTCTGAATCTAACCTTCAAACTAAAGAGATACACCTGAGATTCTTAAAGAGTATACCAAACAATTAAATGAACGTCTACGTCTACTCTGCCAACTTGTTGCAATTATCTTGTACGTCAAGACAAACTATAAGCTTTAAGCTAAACTGTCGAAGAAAAGGACAGGTGGTTGTAACTTCTAATCTTCATTCAATAATAAAGTAATCAATTAGGTAATGCAAAAGCATATGGTCTTGAAGCACCTAGTGGTACATCTTTCAATCACAGCCGTTGAATCATGGATGACCATCGCGATCAATATCACCAAAATGCCATTTTCATCATGACGTACTCCATTAAACAACAATTGTTACTTGTTCTGTTCTTCACTTATGCTTATGGCATTTGCAACTGAATGAACTCTGATGTGAAACCCGAATATACATATTCGATCTGAGCACTAAAATTGTCAAATTACCAAACAGTTTGGAGGATGATATTTTGGATATCATATATTGTCCGTCTCTAATCCAAACCAACCATGTATCCGAAAAAAATGAAAAAATGAAGATACTGAAAATGAATAAATTTTCGAATATCCCAATCAGTATATAGAATAAATATTGGGAACCTAAATAACTAATTTAAATAACTAACTAGAGTTTGACCCGCATATCCGTGCAAGTATTTTTATTTTATAAATATATAACTAAAGTTTTTAAATATATGATTTATATTTTATTTTTAATTAAAGTTAATTTATAATTATATTTAATAGCCAAATAAATAAATACTTATTTTATATAAAAAATATTTAAAATTTTCGGTAAGATATTGTAAGACTTTTTCAACAGATTTTGTTATATTTAAATTGATTTATTATTAATATTCTTATTAATTATTAAATTATTTTGAAAATAATATATATTTGATTGGTTAAATAACAATCAAATATGTCATATTAAATAACTAATGACATGGTTCAACATGACTTCTAAGTAGTAGATAAATTTGGTACTTCTATTTTAATAGAGAAGATTACCGACACATGAAATACTTGTGTTCAATAAAGTATTAGAATATAAACCTTTATATCCAAATCCAAAGTATTACTAACTGAATGTGATCTGAATATACGTACATATACATATATTTTATTATATAAAATTTAGTTTTTCAAAGTTACTAATTAACAAGATTGTGACACATGACAATTGTATATTTAAGATTGTGACATGTGTTAAATTATCTCATAATTAATATATAGATATATATATATATATATTTAGATAATGACAAAAAAAAATTTTGTTAAAAATAATTTAGAAATATTATATAATAGTAATTTTCCATTTTTAAATCCTACTTAAAAGATATTTACAAAAACAAATATTTGATAATCATTTTCCTTTTAATATAATCACATGTATTAAAATATCTTATGATTACAAATATATATACTAAGATAGTAAAAATAATTTTGAAGATATTAATTTTAAAAATTGTTTGAAATTAAAAAAATGTTTTTAATTGTCTTGTTCCTTTTACAAATCCTAAAGAAAAATATTTTAAATCATAAAAATGAATTTTTAAAATAATAATTTTAAATATGGTTTAAAAGTGAAAAAAGTAAAGAGTGTTTAATTTTAGTTTTCCTTTTTTTACAAACCCTAAACAAAAAAAACTATTCGGAAAATAATTTATTTTATTACAAATTTGCATTTTCTAAAATCCTAAAAAAGATTATTTGATAGTAATTTATCTTTTACAAATTTTATATATGTCAAAATATATCATCATTAACAAAATATATATACGAAGATGATGAAAATTATTTTTACTACTAAAGTAATTTGAAAAAAAATTGTTAATAGCAATTTTTTAAACAATGTTCTTTTAAAAAGTTTTGAACAAATAACAATTTTCAAAATAATTTATTTTATTTTAATTTTCCTTTTCCAAAATGCTGAAAAAGGTAATTAAAAAACTCTTTTATAGTAATTGTCCGTTTATAAAATCTTGAAGATAAAAAAAAATTATAAAAAATGTTTAATAGTCGTTTTCCATTTATCAAATCCTAAAAAAAAAATATTTGTAAAATAATTATTTCAAATATTATTTATGTTATTTTCTTCTTAAACTGATGATGATTTTTTATATATATACTAAGATAATAAAACAAAATTTTGAAGATATTAATCTTTCAAATTGTTTAAAACTAAAAACAAAGAAGTTAAAAATATATAGTAATTTTTCGTTTCTAAAATCTTGAAGATAAAAAAATTATAAAAAGTGTTTAATTGTAGTTTTCCTTTTTACAAATACTAAAAAAAAATATTCATAAAATAAATTATTAATTACTAATTGGCTTTTCTAAAATCCTGAAGAAAAATTACAGTAAAAGATTATTTGATAGTAATTTTCCGTTTAAAAGTTTTATATATGTTAAAATTAATCATGATTATTCATTCAAAAAATATTAATCATGATTGGCAAAATATATATACTAAGATAATGAAAGCGATTTTTACAAATTTTATAAATTATTTAATAGAAATTTCTAAACCATTTTCTTTTACAAAAATTTAATAAATAAAAGATTTAAAAAATCCTAAAGAAACAGTATTTCTAAAACATATTTGATAGTAATTATCATTTTCTAAAATCTTGAACATAATAAAAATCAATAAATAATCTTTAATAGTAATTTTCCTTTTTTCAAATCCTAAACAAATAATATTTGTAGAATAATTATTTCAAATATTTTTTTATGTTCTTTTATGCTTAAACTTATTTTTGTCATATTTGTCATGCTGTCATTTGTTATTGCAATAATTATACTTAGGTGTTTGTATGTAGTATTTTGATATTGTATGTAAGTTAATGTGTCTATTATGCTTATGTGTGTTTGTTTTTATCGACATTATAAAATTATTTATGTTGTTGTAGGTAAGTTAATGTCCATGTCAATTTGTTATATTTATGTATCATTGTGCTTATGACTGATTGTTAAATTATGTAATTAAAAAAATAAATGTAAAAATAGTAGTGATACGAATTGTAAAATAGCAGTTTTGAAATCATTTAATAGTATTGAAATAATTATTTTATAGTAATCGAATTTTTGGAAATTCTAAATAGAAGATAATTGTAAATGATTGTATGATAGTAATCTTTATTTTCTAAAATCTTAAACAAAAATTTAAAATAGTATTTGATATTATTTTTTGTTTTTAAGTTATAAATAAAAAATTATAGAATATAATGTTTTGTTTTTAAAATCATAAGAAAATGAAAATTTTAAGAAAATGTTTAACAGTAATTTCAAACATAATTATTTTGATGATAAATATGATACTAAAACAATTTAATTAACAAAAAAAAATAGGAGTTTGTCATGATTAGTATTTATTTAGTTTTTGTATGTGTTTGGTCATACAAAAATCAAATACATGTTTGGTATTTTTGTGTTTAGTCATAAAATTATATTATTACTATTATCACCTTAAATGATCTTTATAAGTATTTAGTCAAAATTAAATCAAGTTTTATCGTCATCTTATTACATATGTGTTTTAATATATAGTATTTCCAATTCATTTTATTAAAATTTTATTATGAAAATATATCATTAAAGTGAATTCAAAAAGTTTTAATAACAGACAATTTTAATAAAACAGTTTTATTGTTAGTTAGAAATGAAAAACAAGTAATTTGAAAATAAGTATAAATTAAGTACATATAGAAAAAGTGATAAATTCAAAAACTAGAAAAAACTAAATAAATTGTTTGAAATACTATAACTTAAATACCATTTTTAATACATCATAAAAAGCGTATACCATCTGAATTTATGATTTAATTTTTAGGGTTTAATATTTAAGCGATGAAATTAAATTTATAAAGATATATAAAAACTTCAAATGATATATAAGATATTAAATGTCATATGGTTAAAATAAAATTAGAAGAACTTCTTAATTACCTCTAAGATCGTATTCTTTAACCTTATTACAATATAAAATAAAATAATTTATTTATTTATTTTAGGATTTATCATCACAAAATTATAGTTTTTGTCTTCATAAAAACTATGGTTAAAGTATTATGTTTTATTATAAAATACATGTATTGATGGTTTTATTATCATTAATTATATGATAAAAGTGATGATCAAAATTGTTTCTATGGATGAATAATTAAAATTTTAAAATAACGTAACCAAAAAATATTTGATGGTCACAAATGCATAAAGAGTTAAGAAAATCTTACAATGACAATAAAAATTTCACTAAAATGACCAATAAACATCAGAATATATATATATATATATATATATATATATATATATATATATATATGTATATTGTCATCAAAAAGAAACAGACTCAAACTGACTCTGAAAACCATAACGGCAGCTCTGCATCCATGTAAACGACAAAAGACAGTTGCTTCCTGACACTCTGTGCTAGGCTATCCGCCTTCTTGTTTTGTGTTCGTGGAACATGAATAATCTCTGAGCTGAGAAAACCTTCTTGGAGGACCTTGATGTCTTCCAAATAACTTGTAAAAGCAGGCCATTCTTCTGGTTCCGACACCATCTTCACCAATTGAGAACAATCTGTTGCAAACGTAACCCGAAACTGACGTAGATTCCTCATACATTCCATCACCCATATCAAGGCCTCGACTTCGGCATGAAGTGGTGATAAAGATGCTCGAACATTTCTTGCTCCCATCAAACTATCAAAACCTGCGAGAGTGCTATACCATCCTTGTCCTGAAAAGGAATCATTTTCCTTCCATGATCCGTCTGTAAAGCACCACCGTCCTGGAATTGCCGGTGTATCAGCTGCCGCCATATGTTGTACTGGTCCATGTGGTAGAAATGCTTGTGCCTCCATCCATAGTGTTGATTCAGTCTTTGCCAATTTGAGCGTATCTCTAGGATCAACATCTAAATTACTAAAAACTTTATTATTCCTTGCTTTCCAAATATACTATAGAATCCAAGCAAAGTGATGATCCTCTAGTTTGGGTTGCACTCTCCAGAATAAATGATCTATGTTTCTGAACAAGGACTGAGATGGGATAATGTCTGGGTTTGAAGGTATCCTTGAAAGAGCCCAAACCTGACGCGCCAGAGGACATTTAAAAAACACATGGTTTATTAATTCCTCTAGATCTCCACATCTAGCACAACATATATCACCTTGTAGTCCTCTCTCTTTCAGATTCTTCTTGACTGCTATACACCCGATACAAGTTGCCATAGAAAATGCTTTATCTTATGGGGGGCATCGTACTTGCCAGCAGAATGATTTTAAAATATCAACTGTTGGTCCAAACACTACTGGTTTTTGATCCCTATCGGGATAAACCCTTTCAACTTGATAACCTGATTTAACCTTGTACTTGCCATTACCTGTGAAGTGCCATCCATCCTTATCCACCATTTGTGTTCTGCTCAGTGGTATGCTTTCGATGATTTTGATATCATGAGGATCCACAAAAGTCCGAATTGCCTGCGAATTCCAAATTCGTGTAGCTGAGTCAATGAGAGAATCAACTGTAAGATCAGGGTGACTGGTATGTTGGTTTTTATTTGCTGGTCTCGGACGAGTGGTTGGGAGCCATGGATCATTCCATACAGAGATAGAAGATCTTGTTCCCACCCTTTTGATTAGTCATTTGCTAACCAGAGATCTAGCAGAAATCATACTCCTCCAGCCGTACGACAGGGAGTATGACCGGATCGGTTCCAGGGGTTAACCGTTCCTGAAATACCGTCCTTTAAACACTCAAGTGAATAAGGTGTTAGGTTTCTCTATCAAACGCCATAGCTGCTTACCTAACATCGCCGTATTAAAATATGTGAGGTCTTTGAAACCAAAACCTCCTTCGTCCTTAGGTAAACATAATTTATCCCACGATTTCCAGTGCATTCCTTTCGTACTCCCGTTTGGACTCCACCAGAACTGAGCTACAGCACTTGTTAGTTTCTTTGCTGTGGCCTTCGGTAACCTATAACATGACATCACATGATTCGGAAATGCCGTTACTACTGATTTAATGATTACCTCCTTCCCGCCTTTGGTGAAAAATTTGAAAGTCCATCCATTGACCCTACTATTTAATCGGTCTTGAATGAATCCAAACACTTGTATATTAGATCCACCTATTTTCTTAGGGAGACCCAGGTAAGATCCCATTCCACCCAGATTCTGAATTCCCAAGATATCCTGTAATTCCTGCCGACTGGTTTCCTCAATCTTGTGGCCAAATTGTATGGAAGACTTTTGAAAATTTATTTTTTTGACCTGACACAGCCTCATATTCCTTTAAAATCCTCAGTATGACTTAACACTCTTCTTTCTGAGCCTGGCAAAAGAACATGCTATCATCTGAAAAGAGGAGATGAGATATGGGTGGAGAAGCTCTTGCAACTTTCATCCCCGTAAGTTGATTCCCACGCTCAGCTTTCTTTATATTTGCAATCAAAGCCTCGGTGCACATAATAAATAAATAAGGGGAAAACGGATCCCCTATGGGGTACTATAAGACCTCGAGGTTGACCATTTAAAAGAAACTGATACTGATTCGAGGAAATACATCCCATCATTAGCTTAATCCAATGGGACTCAAAACCCATCTTATATAGAAGGGCCTGAATAAAATCTCATTCCACCCTATCATACGCTTTACTCATGTCCGTTTTAATTGTCATGTACTTTCCTTGGCATGCTTTATTGGTCCTCAAACCATGAAACATTTCATTTGCAATAAGTATATTATCCGATATCAATCTTCCTGCCACACATGTTGATTGGGTCTCCGAAATAAGTCGAGGATGACATAGTTTCAGTCTCAGACACATGAACTTGGAAATGATCTTGTACCCAACATTACATAGACTTATTGGTCTTAATTCTGTCATCCTTGTAGGTCTTTTGATCTACCATGGTTTTGACCCACTTTTAACCATGGTATTGAGAGGATTTTATAATATATATATATATATATATATATATATATATATATATATGTTTTTGAGTCTATTAGGTATGTTTTCAAGTTCAGGAGCATTTTGGAGTAATGTGATGATTTAGGTGCCCTTATGGAGCTTAAAGGAGAGTTTCCTCGAGATGACTATGAAGATCAGACAACAAGGTTGATGTCAAGAGATACATATCGATCAATGCACATTCTGTGTAATCGATCGACGACGCTTCCATAGAAGATGACGAATCGAGATACTCCATCGGTCGATGTACGCCTTGTACCATCGATCGATATCGAGCGTGAAGAACAAGTTTGACTCAGCCGACTTGAAGCCCAAGTTCTCTCAATATTACAAGATTGCCCATGACGAGTTTTTAACCTAATTGAACTCATATATATTTATAGTTATGCATATGTGTTTTGGAAAAGTGTGCTTTTATGCTTCTTAATACTCATAGTTCTTTGATTTATAAAAGTATTCTTTTCATCTTATTCTGATTATCATCAAAGGTTATAGAGTTCTAGATTTAGAAGAATACACAAAGATATTTGTTGTTCAAAGGAACCAAGTATTCAATCTTCTAATCTTATGAATTTCTATTATTACCTTGATGCATGAATCACTTAGCCATGTCTGAGTAGATTCACTTGTTAGATTTGGGGTTCAAATAGTTATGAGGGATTAGCCCCAACTATGGATTGTTGAGTTGTGATATTCATTATCCTGATGAACCCTAATGCTTACTCTAGAGTACATAACTAGAGTATGATCCTGGAATGATTTGACTTGTTAATCATCATCCTGAAATCATCTAGCATAAGCTGAGTTCCTCTAGGGACGAGCGAGAGCCGGTCTCTGATCTTGGTGAACACATATTCAATTCGATCTGAAGCTATATCGATCAATACTCCTATAGAGTAATCGATCGATGGAAACCTATATCGTCCGATATCGCTGTCAAAACATCAGTCGATATTGCCGGCAGTCAGATCAATGGACGAGTCTAAATAGCGATTGCTAATAGACTTATCTAAGAGTTGAAGTTCTTTAATATCTTGCAAGAAACTTATTAAGACATATGTAGCATTATAATCCTGATTATCTGAATAGCAACCTTGAATCTAACTACTTTCCTTTATTGTTTAAAACCTAAATCAATTCTCTGAGCAACTCACCATTGCTCACAACTGCAATTTACTTTTAAACTAAATAAACCTAGCATAATCAATAAGGATTATATCTTTTGTGTTCCTTAGTTCCTTGTGGATTATATCCCTAAGTACTACAGCCGAAACTCTTATTTGAGAGAGTAATTCACTCCTTAGGGTAATTTGAGTGATATCAAATTTGGCGCCGTTGCCGGGGAACATTGATCGCCATTAGATTTAATCTGATTAGGTCTAGGTTACTTATGACTGCTTAATCATCTTCTGACACAAAAAGAAATTCTTGTCTTTTTCAGGTACATGCCCAGCAGTACTAGAAGTAACAAGAACAACCAACTTGTGTACTCATAAGACCCCCACTGTTTGGAACGTAGCATCCGCAGAGACTTACGTTCCGCATCGATCAACATCAACAACTGTTCGTCGACCGACACTCGCTTACCACAGTCGACCGAGACACCTTATTCGTCGACCGATACTCACACCTTTCCATTAATCGACATCAACAACCGTTCATCGACCGAAATCTTTCATCCGACATCGATCGATATACCTCATCTTAAATCGATCGGTACTTACCGGCGAGACATGGTAGCGACTATTATTCTCTCTACTGATGAGAATTGAGACATGCATGGTCAAGATGGTCACATGCGTAATGCAGCAGGTCAGAAGCTGAATGCTCAGAAGGAAATCATTCATTAGCAAGAAACTGCACCTACAAACCTCATTCAACCTATAGAGGAGGCTAACAGAGCTAGAACTTTGGCTGACTACAACCGTCCAGATCAGTTCTATACCAACCGATCAGCCATCCGCCCTCCTGCTATTCAGAGAGGAGATTTCGAGCTCAAGCCGCAGTACTACACACTTGTAGGACAAATACCCTTCTGTGGGTTGTCCCATGAGCATCCTATGGACCATCTGGAGAGGTTCGAGGATCTCATAACTGTCATAAAAGCCAATGGAGTCCCTCAAGACTATATTCTCTGCAAGCTTTTTAAATACTCTCTATCTGGAGAAGCTTTGCAGTGGCTGAGGCAACTACCACTAGGTTCTCTCACAACCTGGAGCGACATCAAAAACGCATTCTTGCGTAACTTCTTTGATGACTCGCGCGCTGAATAATGGAGGAGGAAAATTGCTACATTCACTCAAGATCCTGGAGAATCATTTAAAGATACATGGAACAAATTCAAATCCTACCAGCGAGATTATCCACACCACGGATTCAACAAAGTGCAACTGCTCTGCACTTTCTACAGAGGCATCACTTTGAAGTATCAGATAACTCTTGACACAGCTAGTGAAGGCAACTTCACCACCAGGAATTCGCAAGAAGTTGTGAAGTTAATTGATAACCTAGCTTCAAGCAACATCACAAAGAACAATGTGAAGACAAAAGCTACATCAATTCTTGGGAAGGAACAGATTAATGGAGTGCAAGCACAGCTAGATAATGTTCAGAAGTTACTAAACAAACAGATTTGCTCAGTGGAGGATGCAGAAACTGTAGCTGAAGAGGAATACACAGAAGAAGATGTGAACTGGATCAGTGGAGCTAGATTTCAGAGGTCTGGTAACCAAGGAGGATACACAAACTCCGCAGGACAGAAAAGCTACTTCAACCAGAGTTCACAGAAGCCTAACAACTACAGCAGCAGCAACCTCAACAACAACAGGAGTTATGGAAACTCATTCTACTCAAATCCACCCCCACCCACCCAAGACAGTAAGCTAGAAGAGATGCTAGACAAGGTTCTTGAGAGTCAATAGAAACTTCAGATGGACTTCAATGGAAAGATCGACTCTGTCTACACTAACCTCAACACCAAGCTTGATGCCTTAAGCACCTATGTGAAGAAAGTAGAGACTCAGGTGGTTCAGACAAGAGAAGTACTAAAGAAGCAAGAAGCTTTAGCAAAAGGAATGGGAGAGTTTGCTACTAACCACCATGTGCATGCAATCCTGGATGATGACTTTTCGCAAGAGGTGAAGCATGAGAAGCTGCAAAATTCTTACGATGAGAGGGAAACAGACATCGGATTCGACACGTATCGATCGACACTGTCTAACCAATATCGATCGATATCACCCCTCGTGAAGAGATCGATAGACTTTGACGCGTATCGATCGATGGATTTCGAGGAAATCCCTCACGAGTGCAGTGTCGTCAAGCTTATGTCACATGAAGCCTTCGCAGCACGACACCCACATCCGCCCGTCCCTTTCAAACTCAACACTACACCTATCGATCGACAGACAGACTCACCCGTCGATCGATACAAAGCAAGAGATATCGACCGACATACTCCAGCTGTCGCCCGATATACAGTACCCCAACGTCAAGTGCATCTTCCAAAGATAGGTGTTGCACAATTTAATGCACTCCGGGAGCAGTCTAAAACTCCGAGGAGTAACCTTCCCACCACCATCATGAAGAGACCCACAGATATCTTTGAGCCCATGGAGATAGAAAAGGAAAATCATGGAAGAGTTCTCAGAATAAGGAAAGAGAAGATTCCCAAACCTTATAAAAGGGAATCTAATGAGAAAGAATTGTCAAGTTTCCGAAAGAGAGTTCTGAGAATACCTAAAGAGAAACCCTTTGAAGAAGCCTACTTTTCACACAGATTATGGATTTTTTTTCAGACAAACCAAGGAGACAGAAGAAGACATCAAGAGAATGTTTCACCAAGTCAGAAACAGTCTAAAGAAAAAGATCACATTGGAGAAGAAGAGCGATCCAGGGAAGTTCACAATACCATGTTCAATAAGAGGTGTTGAGTTCCCTCGTGCTCTCTGCGCCACAGGATCTTGAGTTAGCATCCTAACCAAGATCATGGCAGACCATCTAGGTCTGAAGATAGAGCCTACTGAAGAATCTTTCATCTTCGTCGATTGTTCTCAGCAGAACTCTGGAGGCATAGTTCGAAATCTTGACGTACAAATTGGAAATGCCCTAATTCTTACAGACTTCCACGTCCTGGACATCAAGCTCAACTTCAAGACATCTCTACTGCTTGGAAGGGCCTTCTTAGCAACAGTTGGAGCTGTTTGTGACCTGAAATCCAATAAGCTCTGCCTAACCCTAATTGACTCTACCATCCACTACAATCCGATCCAAGTCATCAAGATTCCAAGGACAGAGAGCTCAGCACTCGTAGCAACTTGCTTATGTGCCCACGAGTATGATTCAATGGCCGAGTATGAGACATAACGAGACGTATCGACCGACGGCAGCCTTCTTCCATCGACCAATACCAGTCAACCGGAGTCGACCGACGAGCATACCTGGTCATCGATCGACATGCTATTCCAAGAGATCGAAGAGGAGTTTCCAGACGGCGACTTTAACGTAGATGATTGGGAGAATAATCATTACATCCCAGAACAGGCTAGCATCACTACTCAGGAGGAGTATGATGACGATTATGCAGAGGAACGAGCCACAGAGTACAGATTTCTTCGGGAAGATGAAAAAGACCTCTTCTACCATCCTTCATCTTCAGAGCATCGATCGACAGAGACTACTCTCCATCGACCGATATGCACCAACCAGATCGCTCAAAAGACGTTTCGAACCACCGAGCGACAACCCTTACTGTGTACCAATCTACGTCCCACATGTTGCTGATACACAAGAGGGAGACTACTCAATTGAAAGTTGGGAAACCAATTACCACGAAAGTTTTGCAATGGATACAGCACCACTGACACATGCGACCAAGCCAGAAGCAGACGTATCGACCGACACGGAACAACATCAATCGATCGACACGTTCCTCAACCAATCGACCGATGCACATGCCGAACTATCGACCGATCATACCACTACACAATCTGAGGTACAAACACATAACTTCGATTTTACCTTACTAATTCCGGATGATTTTGGTATTTTCAGGGATCCAAATGGCCATGCACGAGCAATGGATGGAAGAATCATTCCATCTCCAAAGAAGATGTTGCAGACATTCTTCAGATGACCAATGAATCAGGCAGCCCCTTCGCACAGCAACCCATCTATACGAAAGATCAGCACCAGCAACAAACAATTCAAGATACCTCAGACAAGCAAGATGGTGCAGAAACCATTCATCTCAACTCAGCATATCCAGAATTTCAACAAGCATCGATCGATACGTGGAGACTCACATCGAACGATATACGTCGGGAATTTGGGAAACGAGCTTTCAAATTCGGGATTTGTCGATTCTTGTGGGAAAAGAAAGACGAATATGGAATCTACAGAGATGAGCATGGTTTCGCAAGAGGAGTAGATGGAGGTATCATCCATGTTTCTAAAGCATATATGGGGAAATTGCTGAATAGAGCCTCAAAGATGGAGCGCTCTTGTTTATGTTTACCAGAACACGCTGAACAGTTTGCTGAAGGAGTTCCAGTTTGCAAGCTATGAACACAAGCATAGGTCACACACATGATCAATGGAAGAGTTGGTGAACATAACTGGGAAATGGCATCACTGCAGTTTGAACATGAAAGAACCAAAGCATCACTTCAAGGAGAATTACATTGGCTTCAGACTGCCAATGAATTAGTTCGCAAAGAGAAGGACGCCCTGCAAGAAGAAGTGAATGCACTTCGCGAAGAACTGAAATCTCAGAAACAGCTATTGATCGATGACCCACCCTGCACATCGACCGATATTAGAGCACCATACTTCTGTACCAGAGAAGATATCTACAAAGCTATTGAAGCCTGTGGAGACGAAGCATACAGATTACTCGAAAAGATGTGGTTCCCAGTACAGAGTGACGTTCAAAGATTGGAATTCACAACAAAAGGAATTAAGAAGGAGATCGAACACATTCAGAGACAGCTCGCAAACTGACCTGCACCATCCGCATCGATCGACGTGCCATTCAGCCCATCGAGCGATAGACATCCTTTCAAATCGACCGACAAAACTACACAAAGATCGGGCGATAATACCTCTTCCCGTGTGAAAACCATCCAACACCTCGACACCATGCAGCTCAATATTGATCTAGAACAAACCTACAGAAAGATTGGACAACATGAGTTCAGCATTGCGAGCCTTGAGGAGTGGCTACAAAGAATCCAAGATGAGGTCCAAGGGTTGAAAGCTAGTATGACCAGAAGCAAGGAAGCCACAAGAAGCTTCTTAACTTCATGGTTTGGAGAATCACAAGACAAGGAGGATACTTGGTTTATAGATCGTTGGGCTTCGATTACATACCTCCATAGTCAATCTAAATGACTTTAACTAAGCGCTGAGTGGGAGGCAACCCACTATTAGGTATTTTCTTACTTAGTTTTATATTATTTTTAGTTTTTACTTTCGTTTTATTAGTTTCAGACGAGATGCTACACGATCACTACCTCTATCAACCGATACGATCCTGTCGACATCGCTCGACATTGACCTATCCATGACGATCGACGAAGGTGACTCACCATCGATCGATATGAATTCTGGTTAGGTATATCATTCACAATTTTTTATATCAGTTATACATTATTTATTTATGCCTTAACTCCGACTGGTTATACACTGAGGACAGTGTATGATTTAAATCTGGGGGAGTGGAGCTGGTGCTACTTTACCTTTTGATCTCATTAAATGTTTTCAAAATTGGTTTTATTGAGTCAAGAAGGGGACAAAGATATTTCAAAATTTTTATTTTTTATCTAACCATTCTTTAGCACCATTCTTAGAATTGTTGATTGTAGAAAGTACTATAGATGCTAAAGTGGATCACCGTTCACCTATGACAACACTTTTCATGATTGTTTGGAAGAACCAAAGCTGATTTCTAACCTAACCTGACATCTATTGCTTGTCTTGGGGCTTGGTATACAACGGATCGGAATCCTCATGTAAGTCTGGAAGGTAAAAGTCTTGATAATTTTGGTTTCCTTCTCTCCTTCCTTTGGCATTCCAAAAAAAAAAAAAAAAGCTTGAGATGATTTCCTGAGAGGCAGAGGGAGAGGTACATTACCCATGACCCCACTATTCTAATTCAAAGGAATGATCACATATTGTGGAAGCGAGGAAGAGGAAAATTACCCATGACCCCACTATTCGCCTACACTTTGTCAGAAAGGCTACAAAAAGTAGAAAGATCAATAAGGTGAACATTTGTTGTTCATTGGGATTGATATAAAAGAAAAAGAAAAATTTGGGATTCAGAGAAGGGAGATATAGGGAGAAAAGAAACCAGAATGAGAATGCCTGAAACTTACATGAGTTGAATCCAAGTGTTCCTTGATCGATACTCCCAAGATAAAGCGTACACTTTTATTTTATGCATAAATGAAACCAGTAGAGGAGATAGACAAACAGGATTGCTAAGTTGATTGGCTAGATGAATTTGGTTGCTAAGCTAGGATATGGTATAATGTACTTCTGTAGTTAATAGATATGAGATGTGGCTTGCAACAAAGTAGAGGTGATGATCTTAAGTTAAGATTTGATTGAGTCCCTGTTGTTTTTCTAAAACTTCTTCCAATGACTAACTATTGTGTTTGCTTGAGGACAAGCAAAAGGTTAAGTCTGGGGGAGTTGATCTACCATGGTTTTGACCCACTTTTAACCATGGTATTGAGATGATTTTATAATATATATATATATAAATATGTTTTGGAGTGTTGGGGTCAAAATCGGTACGACGGAATCAATAGCCAAAATTCCCCGCAAACGCGTAAACGCAGCAGTTTTATGCATCTCGAAAGATCGATTTATAAAGCTCGAGAATCGTTTTGTAAGGCTCGAGAATCGTTTTATAAAACTCGAGAATCGTTTTATAAAACTCGAGAAATCATTTTATAAAACTCGAGAATCGCT
>CAKOAT010146488.1:78050-150145 GCA_932364175.1 Eruca vesicaria subsp. sativa | reverse complement strand
GACTGAAAAGTAACTCAGCCCGACTCAGACAACTTACTGGGGTTATATTCGTAAAAATGTCTTCTGTTTTTTTGTTTGGTCACAGAGGACTATATTGTAATTTCATAGCCCTTTTAGGTTAGATTTGCATTTGATTCAAGTTGGGGTCTAGTATTGGGGTTAAAACCAAGTTGTGGGTTAGTTTTGGCAAAAACCCCTTATATTTTTGGTCACATGTAATTATTTTAAATTCCATCTATACCGATAGCTAAGATCAGGACCCGCTCAATGTTAGGATGGGCCTTGGTGCAAAAAAATATTTTTGGACCCTATTAAATTTTTAGAGTAAAAATATTTTTTGGACCCTAAAACAATTAAAAGTTTTTAGAAAACAAATTAAATAAAAAATACATTTATTTTTACTTTAAAATTTGTAAGAAGTTAAATTATTTTACATAGTTATATTTTCTATTACACTATATTTGTTTTATTGTACTATTAAATGTGTAATCTAAACATTAAATTTTCAAAAAAATAAACTTGGTATGAACCCCGGGGCAGTCACATTTACCTCCCCATATACTCAGCCGGATCTGGCTAAGATTTCGGTTGTGGCAATTAGATCTAGATTGTAATGGTAACTTTTAAGTGAATGAAATATTCAGATGCAAAAAATAGCTACAGATTTTGGTTTTTGTAAGCAATAGCTACTTCTGTGGATATTTTCTAACTATTTTGTACTGTTTACGCAAGGTTTGTTGTTAAATTATGGTTAAAATAGTTTTTTTTTGTAGTGTTGGCTTAAAATTATAGAAAATAGATATCATAATGTTAATGTATTTATAGTTAAAATTTAATATGTTTATATGTGAAATATAAAAACATATTTGAAAAAGACAGGTGGAATTTTAGGAATATTCTAGTCTCTTTTAGACTCAGAATAAAAAAAGTTATGTGTATATATACCCCCACCCCTTCGTGGTTTTACTCACTCACAATTCAATTCTTTATTTTCTAAGAAGTATCAGAACACACGACCATCTCTCTGTTGCCTTCAAAGCCTCATCTTACCATGGCAATGACAGCAACATTGGCGGCTCCATCAACTGGATCTGTCCAAAAACACGATGATGAGTGGCGTGCGGTTTTGTCTCCTGAACAATTTAGAGTTCTCAGGGAAAAGGGCACAGAGTAAGCAAGCTCTATAATTTTTTTAGCTCACTATATTCATAGCATGTTTCTCAAAACTAATATGATTACCCAGATGTAGTAATGTTCTAGTGGTCCCGATATTAGTCTGAATTTTTATTCAGAAGTTATCAGACGAACAAATAGCCACTATAAAATGCTATTGGATGTCCGGCTAAGTTATACTACAAAAATATTATGAAGTATGCTCTAAATTTTATACATATATATAGCACAACGTTGTTAGATATGTTTAAAATGTCGTATACTGATGCACATGTGGTGACTTTTTTTTCTAAGGGTAGTCCTCCTGATATTGTAATTTATGATTTTGATTTAGAACCCGATTCAAAGGAGAGTATACAAAATTGTTCGACGAAGGAACCTATTCGTGTGCTGGTTGTGCAACGCCTCTTTATAAGTCCACCACCAAGTTTGACTCTGGTTGTGGCTGGCCTGCCTTCTTTGACGCTATTCCCGGTGCCATAAAACAAACTGTACGTAACTAATTACAGTACGTTTTTAGCAACAACAAAAAAAAATCTAATTAATACGTTCTTATGGTTTTGCATATATTTTAGCGTCTATGTATAAAGAAGATAGATTTATTTATAACAAAAGTATTTGTCTATATATCTATCAGCCGGAGGCAGATGGTAGAAGAGTTGAGATCACATGCGCAAAATGTGATGGACATTTGGGTCATGTTTTCAAAGGAGAAGGTTTCCCCACGGCTACCGATGAGCGTCACTGCGTCAACAGTGTTTCTCTTAAGTTTTCTTCCGAAACTTCGTCCTGATAAATCGATATATCCATGNAACAGTGTTTCTCTTAAGTTTTCTTCCGAAACTTCGTCCTGATAAATCGATATATCCATGTATTGTTTGGACCAATTCATCTACTTCAAGAGAATTCCAATCGAGTCTTGTTTTTTGAGATTGTTATGTTTCCCTACTCCTATTTGACGCTTCCGTGAGTGTTGTTGCCATCTGTATGGTCTTTTTCCTTTCAATAATAAAATATTTTGCTTTTTGTTTTCTTATGCAAGTCCTGTGTAATAAAGTTTAGCTTTCTTTAATCATAGCCGCCGCATTATATATAGTAGGTACATGTGTTAGTGTGCGTGTCTGATTCAATTCTTTATTAACGGGTTGTCAATATTGTATTCAACTGAAACTTTGGTTAGCATACCTGATACCTATAACCTATCAAAACATTAACACTTGCAATAAAACTCACAGAGATAAACGATAAGGTAACTAAAT
Organism: Eruca vesicaria subsp. sativa; assembly: GCA_932364175.1. Lineage (NCBI taxonomy): Eukaryota > Viridiplantae > Streptophyta > Magnoliopsida > Brassicales > Brassicaceae > Eruca > Eruca vesicaria. The sequence continues at coordinate 147,713 of CAKOAT010146488.1, read as the reverse complement.
TTTTCTCTCTTTAGATTTCACCCAATACCAAAATCTCCCCCATGCATGTTCGTTAGTGTATGCCTCTGTGGGCTATCTTTTGTACTTTTTTACAAAGAACGTGTGTGTGTGGGTTTTCACGAATTTTATCAAATCATCATTATATAAATTTCTGTGTAAATAATTGTGAAATTTCGTGTACATCGTTAACTGGTATCATGCTCATCATTACACGAAATTACACTTTGGTTTATTTTAATTTTTAATCAACCGGTCTCAAATTAAATTGTACATATTTTCTTAAGCATCATAATATATATATTTTCTAATCGAGCTGAATGTTTAGCTTCAAGGTTTTTTGGAACTAAATGTGTAACTTTAGTTGTTATTTGAAAACAATAAAATATCTTATACGCATAAAATATTTAAAACATGGACGAAATATAATATAATATATTATATATATATATATATATATAATTACGGATTGTCCAACTTCTCTGAGTCTTACTGTGACAAGAAGTGTTTCTTCAACAATATTGTGTCCGTTGGACTAATAGTATAACGAGTTAATTAAGCTACAGTACAGTTCATATGTTTCAAAAATCAATAGAATAAGCGGAATCGCACTTCGCTAATCGTTGAACAAGGACCAATAGTAACGACTAATGTAAGCAACATTTTTAACTTGCTAAAAAAATAATAAAACAAATTAAAAGCAAAAACACATTCACCGATCATTAAATATTGTTTCTACAATATTAGTGTTGTTCGTTTCGTAGCCGCAGTTTTTGCAGCTGCGGTTGTGTCTGAAATAGTGTCTGCACCTGTGTCTGTTGGTTTGGTTGTTGTTTGTTTTGTAGCCGCAGCCGCAGATGCTGATGCAGATGCAGCTGCAGTTTGTATTCGTTTCAAAGATGTTAGACATTGACGTAGACACAAAACGTTGAATGCATAAAATAAATTAGTATTGTCTGTTTGACAAATGTTGCGGCTATTTTTATTTAGTTCATATTTTAATTTTCTAAATTTTTAAAATTGTATTTTAAATAAATAAAATATAGTTTAAATGTATTTAGATCCATAAAAATTTATATTTAACTGGTAATAACTTTTTTTGTCAAATCTATAAATTGAACAATATTTTTTGTCACAAATCATATAACAAATTAAAACAAAAATAATATATCAAAATATGTATCACAAAATAAAAGCTAAATAATACATCAAGTTTTAGGTAAATAAAAAATATTTCAAATATCACATAGAAATGATAATCAAAGTTATAAGCAAAGAAAATTAAGTCATTAACTATAATATTTCGATAAACGACCTTGACCACATTTATTTGTGATGTCTCCATCAAGAGTCGACTTATATGCAAAAACCAGCTTCTTCTTGTTCTTCATCATCACCATCAGCTTTTCTATGTCATCATCACTTTTCCATTATAAAAAATCATGATCTTTCCGATGTGAATCACGTATGAAGTTGTGTAGTGCCATCGTAGTTATTACCAGCTTAATCTATTTGGCCAGACCATACTTTGGATGCTTACGACCCAAACACCTTCATGTTACTTTCCATACTCTAAATGTCCTCTCGATCAATGATCTGCGTTGCACTTACAACTATTTGTCTGTAAATAAGGAAACAACTTAACTAACTCCAGATTTTATGCCATTCGATTTTCCATAAGATCTTGGTGACCACGTAATTGTTTTTAATATACAAATGACAAAAAACCAATAACTTATACATTAATACGATCAAATAAAATACAAAAGGTCTTAACCTAAAGACAAATTCATCACATCATATTCATATACAACCGAGTCTATTCAAGTGACCTATACGACCGGTGAAATGATTGCTTAACAATATTATTTCATATATTGAATTTGTCCATTATTTTTCATATAATTTTTTTTTGTCTTTCAGTTATATAAATTATTGTATTTATATATAATTGGCCATCTATAATAATAAATGAGATTTTTCTTTTCCATAGGGGCAAATAATGTCACATGTTCTCTATTTCGTTTTGGGTCAGTTTCGTTTAGGGCTTCATTCTGGTGACATGGATTGGGCCTTTTTTACCTTTATGAGGCATGTTCGTGTTTTTGGTTTCTTCAATCGTCTTCTTAGCTCCGTGTGTTGCTGCGGAGAGTTGTATATATGTGAAATGATGAGAACTCTCAGAAACGATATCGATACAAACATTTCCTTTACACCTCCTTTACTCCCACATTAGGCGTGATTACCACAGTCTCAAGCATTCACTTCAACTCATTGCATCCCCAAAGTAACTGACTTAGTGTCAAGTATAAATATCCACCTTTCGACGATGAACACCACAACTCAAACAAGATCCAGAAGACAAATTTGTTCTAATGGGTTTTCTGAGTCAGAAATATAGTCACTTTTGTTTAAAGCACCTAACATGAAGCTTGGGTTTTGTGGTTACTCTTCTTAAGGTTTCACAGCAGCGTAGATGAGATTTGGTGCCATTAGAACTGCTAGAAAAACTATGCAAGTGCTCGAAGAGTTGTTCTTGCTGCAGCTTCAAAATCTGAAGCATAAAATCTTATCTACGAACCATATGTGTAAGTCTTCTTTCTATTCTTTTGTATCGAGGCTTTAGTTAGAATTGCTACATTTTTTTTTTTTCAGGAAGAAGTATAAGCAAGGGGCCTTCTCGAAGACAATCCCTTGGCGCAGCTGATATTATACAGAAACGAATGGCCTCTTCAGCACTTAATTTCCTTCGGAGGCAACTAAAGCTATTGAAAGTTAAGTTTATCATTTTATTTTCTGCGGTTGACATTGCCTAGATTAATCTCTCTGTCTATCTTGCAAAATTATTGATTTAGTTGATTTGATGCATTTTACGGTTCCATTGCATCTTTTATTTTACGATTTTTGTGGCTGTTTTAAAATATTTGTTGCATTTTATGATTTTATTTCTTACTTTGATTTCTTTGTTTGTGTATATTCTCACTATGATATGTTCATCGTTTGATTGATGCTGATTTGTATTGTGTTATTTGTGTTGTAGTTTTAGTAGATTGCCATGTCTCTTTCTGTTTGATTTTCAGTTTCCCATCGTACATGTCTGAATCTTTGTTGATATCTGATTATATGAAACTGGATTTGAAATTTCTCAAAAAAATGAAACTGGATTTGAAATATGTTCTGTTGCTAGATGAAATGGACAACTGATATGTGTTTCTAAGATCTGATTCACTGTTTGAGTTTTTTTTTTTTTTTTTGCAGGAGCAAAAAGTGGAACCTTTGGAAGATTGGGGCATGACCACTAGCTGATGGTCCTGTGAGCTTAGAAGAACCTGGACGGCCGAGGATTGATGTCATAATTGATTTTTGTTATTAAGCTTCATGGCATGTTTTGAGCCGTAAATCATTCACATCTCATAGTGATGCAGTGATGCAGTGATGCTCATGGAGCAGGAGTGGATGAGAAGAACAGCAGGTCTTTGAAATAGATCTTAGCACTGTAGCAGTCACGTTCCAGAACCAAGCTGCTGAATCCAAAGTGGCAGGATTAGGTGTTGTATAGTCCAGACTTTTACCCTAAAGCTATAATTTGATGTGTTGTGTGATAATAATCGACGGTTAATTGTAAGCAATGCTCATTGGGCTTTAAAATAACAAAACGTTTATTTATTTATTTATACTATTATTTGCGAAGTGATTTTCCGCAACAGAGCTCTCACGTTAAAAGTTAGAGTGGTTAATATTGTTTATACCCTTAATGAATAAAATATATAAACCAGCCAAAAATAAAAACGAATTTGATATTTATTTGATTAGATAAATGATTTAAATTAATAATACTGATAAGAATTATCCATAATCTAAATATATAATTAAAAATAAAAAGATAATTTCTATATATATTGCGTTGTTATCCGGAAAATATATTTTAATTAAAAATCAAAAACAGAAAACACATAAATAAATATTCTTAAAGTAAATTTTTTATTGTATAGAATTGAAAAGAGAAAATTGAAAAATTTATAATACGTATTATTTTCAAATTAAAAGAATATAATAATATAATGATATATATATTTGTGAAGTTATTTTTCGCCTCTGAATTCACACGTTAAATTAAATTTATTTTTATATTTTATATAGTTAAACATTAAACATAAATTAATCATAATAAAATAAAAGATCATTCAAAAAGAAAGAAAATATTTGTTTGAGACAAATAAATTCAAATATATTGTATTATTATCCAAACTAATATTATTCTTTCTGTAAGATCGATTTTTGAATGTATATTTATCTATTCAATTTATCAAATTGAAAATAGGTTTCTATATTTTTTTATCAATTAAGAAGAAATAGAATAGACTTTAGATTTTTTTTCAAAGTTTTAAAGGAAAAAATAGTTTTTTTTTTAATTTGTGAATAACTTTATCATGTAAAAAAGTTTAATGTTTTAGATCAGATTTTTTGGATGAAAATAATTATTTATTTTGATGATTTTTATATTGACTTAAAGATAATTAAGCCCGCATGTGCGGGCAAAACACCTAGTTAGTAGTATACCTACATCCCAAATTAATATACAACCCAAGATTTTATAATTATAGTTTTTTTAAAAAAAACTTATAATTTTATATATACCTTATATGTGAACTCTAATCCGTAATTTTCAACCTTCAAGCCCTAAATATTAACATACTGTTAAAAGTTTAAATGTAATTATTAAAATAAAACATATGATATTTTTAATCCTGAATCTAAAATTCAGAATCTTAAAATTAAATGTAAAGGCAAATCATGTTTTAAAAAATTATTCATTTCAAAATTAAAATTAATCTAGTAAATAATGTTTTTAAAAAATAAAAACATTTAACTTTAAGTAATCATCAACTCAAACAGATAGTACGAAATAAATGTTTCAAAAAATAATTCACATATGATGAGTGACAAAAGATAATAGAAGGGCATGCAACAATTCATAAATCAGACCCGGTGGCATATGTTGAAATACAATTTTTCCACAAACCCAACAAAACTCATGCATCCGCTAAAATAAAGTTACTTTTCAAAATCCTCCCCAAAAATAATTCATTGATGTAATGATAGTTTATGTCAACAAGATCAATTATATCGAAGTTTGCATTTCATAAACTTTGTGTATTTACCTTAAACACCACCTAAAGTGAAACAGATCAAAAATATTTTATTAGGGAAGCATTTATTCATCTTTCAAGTACCCCCACATAAAAAGTGATAGTTGATATTAGAACGTTAAGCTTTATAAGACATAAATGTTGGAGAAAAGAAATTCAAATTCGTATCTCCATATAAATACTTATATGTTAAGTAGAATCTAACGAAACCAGAACTCCAAGAATACACAGTCAATCAAATAAAGAAGGTAGAAAACTAGATCTCAAGTTCAATGGGGTTTGATGGTGGCTATATATCCTCCTCTGATTTTCTTGTCTTCTTCTTGGATTCGGCTGTTATTTCCTCGGCAAATCGAGGATTCCGCAATTCAAATAATATTAATAAGCTGCCAACAATGTTATCTCTATCAAAAGTTACTAAACTTTAATTGATCTTTCGCCATTTGTCTTTTATCTTAAGCTAATTATTTGAAACCGAACAATTTTTATGTACTACAACAATAACAATTATTTCTAAAAATTATGTTGGACACAAATAAAAAAGATATCTCATTCACGAAATTTATTTGCAAATCTCCTCAGACTGAAACATATATATTCGATTAACATCACATATATACAATACTTTAATAAAAATAATAGTTCAACTATGAACCAAACACATATCCACCAGAATAGTTATTATTCCTTACATGTAGAATCAAAAGATAGTAATACAATACTTTTGTATCTATGCCATTATCAAATACAACAAACATATTTCATAAAAACACTGTATCATGAAAAGAAAATACACATGTGAATAACACTTTGTATCAAACAATCACACAAGATAATAACAAACCAAACACATACATTTACATGTTTTACTTTTGGAACATCAACTTTACTTTACGTTTTAAGTTCAACTTACTTTGGTGCAATTATCAGCTAATCGATCAGTGAAACTACTTATGTTATTCCTCTTTGACCGAAGCTACTTCAAAACAAAGTAATACAGTACTGTTAGTAACCACTATCAAATGGATTAAAAACAATTTTGATCTCATTAGAGAATAATATATACGAACCCGACGCGTAGCGCCGGAATACCACTAGTTATCTATAAAAAAAACATGTTAAAGGTTAATTTATAGCTTCAACTTCCTTTCATTTTCAAATAAAATTGGTATAAAATACACAATTAATACATCTTTAAACCCCATAAAGAATTAAATTATTCTATACAAAATAAAAATAATGACATTTTCTCAAAAATTTTAAAATATCATAAGAAATCAATTATAATAAATTAAAAAAACATACATTATAATTAATAAATGTAATCCTGATACGAATCTAGTAATCTTTTAAAAGTGATGTATATTAGCTAACGAACATCCATATTAGTCTATTGAACCAAAATTCTTTTGACATAATCGGATCTTTGTTTTCACTTTTATATACATAAATATGGATTTTAGTTTATTAGTGATATAAGTTTTAATCAGATATTTAATGTTTATATACCTATTTCAAATACAATAATTTATATTTTACATGTTTTAATTAATCAATTGCTTAAAATCCATACATGTATTTGTCGCTTCTTATTATATATTTATATTATTATTTTTTTATTTAGTAATTAAACAAATTAATTTATGTTAAATTCAAACCCGTTCTTCAAAGCTAGATTTCCTTTTAGCAATAAATTACGTTTATTTCTTTTAGATGATATATTATTATATATACAAAATTTTAAGATATGTTAATTTGTATACATGTATTATATAATACGCTAATGATAGCCTGTCATACACATGTATTATATTTTAAATATATTTTTTATACTTTTGAAAATAAATATATATAAGTTTATCAATTTAATATAATTTTATCAGATTTACCTTATGATAATCATTTTATTTTTATATGATTTATTATGATTACATAATAGATTAAAATATGATATAATTTTAATTTGTTTTTAATTTTATAAACGATAACTTCATATATTAATGCATAATAATAGTTCATTGCTAATTACAAAGTTAGTGAAATTATTTAAATAAACTGTTTAAATTAAGATATTGTTAAAAAAATTTCAACAGATTTTTTAGAATTTTTAAATATATATATATATATATATATATATAAACTAATGACGTAATTAGTGAAACTATTTACATATAATAAAAATATTGTATTGTTAAAATATCTTGAAACGGATTTATTAAAAAATTTAAACTTATTATTAATATTTAAATGAAAAGATATCAAAAGATATTATGATTAAAGTAATTCAAATATTCTATACATTATTACTCTTAATAAAAATTTTAAAAGATGGTCCAAATTAAAAAAAAAATTACATTAAAAAAAATTATGGCTTCTATTTGAATAGATAAAATATTTAAATATTTATATAATTATTTCAAATAAAATAATTTATAGTTTACTGCAGTTATGAGTTTTCAAACCTCCTAAGAAAAATGTTATAGTATAAATGATTGTCGAACCAATTCTAAGGGATTTAAAGCACTGAGAATGCAACTATTCACTTAATTTAAGTGCGATAGAATAATCAGATGATTTTAAAGTATGACTAATACTAGAATGCAATAACAGAATAAGGAAAGTAATAATTGAAATAACTTTCTTCGATTAAGGAAAAGGAGAACTCGTGGGTATAGGGATTAGACCTTGGGTGATCAAACTTGGAACTAAGGATTTAAAGCAATGAGAATGCAACTATTCACTTAATTTAAGTGCGATAGAATAATCAGATGATTTTAAAGTATGACTAATACTAGAATGCAATAACAGAATAAGGAAAGTAATAATTGAAATAACTTTCTTCGATTAAGGAAAAGGAGATCTCGTGGGTATAGGGATTAGACCTTGGGTGATCAAACTTGGAACTAAGGATGGCAAATTATCAATTAAACTATCAACCTTAAGTCTAGACACAACTCTAAGCTAGCTATATATCTAGATGAATGCTCATTTACTAACATAACTCAAACATCAAATGTCTTTGGTTGAATGTTATAGTAGTAATGTTTGAGATCGAGTCTATTAGCCAATTTAACACCTTTAACAACAAATGTCTTTGGTAAAGTAAATTAGCGACCATGACGCCATGCTCCAGAGGTCACTCTGGATTTCTATTTGAAATCTACAAGAGACTTTTCACATTTTTAGAACATGTCTTAACTCCTAACAAACTTTGCTAGATCCCTTTTTCTTTCTTTTTTTTCTTTTTTTTCTTTGGTTAGGATTGGGGGCCAAAACTCTTGACAAACTTGAGCTAGAGGTCTCTCTACTTATCCCATAAAGACTGGTCATTTGAACACAAAGAGTTTATTCTTTTCCTTTTACCTTCTTATGATCCCAAATCAAACTTCACAACACTCACATCCCATCCCATGGCTAGACAATGGAGTGTATACTCTAGAAAAAATGAAGACCAAGCATTGTCGTTCCCAAAAGTCTCAACATTATGTGCATGTAAGTCTTTCCAAAAAGACCTCACTCATCAATCAATGAAAGCTTAAAAGGAGGAAAGGGTTTTGGGAGTGGTCTACCACTTGAGTTTGTCAAAAAAAAAGATTGGCATAAAGGAAGTGACAACTCAAGTGTGTATAGCATAATTCAGTACACAAGGGACCATGATCAAGATGCATTAAGTTCGTTCAGTTCAAATAGGATTGGAGTTGGCTTTAAGATTGAGTTTCAGGAGGAGATTTCAAGGCTCGAAACGTACAAGGCTTTTTGAGATATGCTTAAGCTACTTGATATTTTTAGCTAGGGTGCCATTTTGAGTGCGAGAGTGTTCTTTACAAGGAATTTTAAATAATTGCTTCCAATGCAAATGAATGCAGCCCAAATGCTTTAGATTCTCCTATAAATGCAAGTGATGCAACCTAAATGTATTTTTTGTGCTTTTCAAAATTTTCAAATTTTTTTTTCTATAACTGCATGTACAATGCAAGACTCAATGCAAAATCATCAAAGCAAACATGATCAAATACTTGGTACCTCCCCCAAACTTAAGTCACACACTCTCTGTGTTGTTAAGTTGAGAGAGATACCCAAAAGAAAATTAATATGCAAAGATGAAATGGTATATACAAAGGAAGGTGATGGAGTAGAGGCAAATGTCCCAGCCTCGTCGTCCGGTGGGAATGTGGTGTAGTAGCCACCTGGTGTCACTGCCATCACTGCTTTAATAGCCATGATCTGCTCTTCTGGAAGTCCTTCATCAATGGGGGCGCCACACTCCACTTTCAGCATGGAAAAGTGATCAGCTACACCATTCTCAACTTGTGGCTTGTCTCTGATCTCTAAATCAAAATTTTTAAGCAAAATGATCCACCTCAAGAGCCTGGATTTTGCATCCTTCTTGGCCATAAGGTATCTCAAAGCAGCATGATCTGTGTAGACAATAACTTTAGATCCCACTAAATAACTTCTGAACTTCTCAATGGCAAATACAATGGCTAGCATCTCTTTCTCAGTAGTGGCGTACTTCATTTGGGCATCATTGAGGGTTTGACTTGCGTAGTAGATGACATGAGTCTTGCCATCTTTCTTCTGCCCCAAAACTGCTCCCACAACATAACCGCTAGCATCACACATGATTTCAAAAGGAAGATCCCAATCAGGTGGCTGGACAATAGGAGCACTAACAAGTTCACTCTTCAGCTTCTTGAAAGCTTCAAGACACTCCTGACCGAAGATAAAGTTCTCCTCTTTGCACATCAATCTGGTAAGTGGTCTGGCGATCTTAGGGAAGTCTTTGATGAACTTTCTATAGAAGCCGGCATGCCCCAGGAAACTCTTGATGTCTTTAACTGTCTTTGGAGGAGCCAAACCCACCATCACATCTATATTAGCTTTGTCTACTTTGATTCCCTTCTCTGAAATCTTGTGTCCCAGTACAATCTCTTCTTTAACCATCAAGTGACACTTCTCCCAATTCAGCACAAGGTTGGTGTCTTCACATCTCTGTAGGGCCCTGCAAAAGTTTGACAAACAAGTAGTAAACAAAGATCTGTAGACAAAAAAGTCATCCATGAATACCTCCACGTCATCCTCAATTAGATCAGAGAAGATTGACATCATGTACCTTTGAAAGGTGGTTGGAGCATTGCACAGCCCAAATGGCATCCTTCGATAGGCAAAAGTACCATAAGGGCATGTGAATGTCGTCTTCTCTTGATCATTGGGATGTATGGGTATCTAGAAGAAACCTGAATACCCATCAAGAAAGCAATATAGAGGGTGATTTGCAAGTCTCTCAAGCATCTGATCAATAAATGGTAATGGGAAATGATAATTTCTAGATGCAGAGTTCAGTTTTCGGTAATCAATGCACATTCTATGACATGTGATAGTTCTTGTTGGTATGAGTTCATCCTTGTAATTTTTAATTACAGTGATACCACCTTTCTTTGGAACCACATGCACATGAGATACCCACTTAGAATTTGAAATAGGGTAAATCACACCAGCATCTAGAAGTTTAAGAATCTCTTTCTTTACAACATCCTTCAGGTTATGATTTAACCTTCTTTGATGCTCTATATAAGCCATTGACTCATCCTCAAGATGTATCCTATGCATGCACAAAGAGGGTGATATCCCTTTGATATCATCAAGTGAGTAACCTATTGCTTATCTAAATCTTTAAGTGCTGTTAAAAGTTCAGATAGCTCAGTTTCATTCAGCCCAGTACTCACAATGACAGGATATGTCTTATTGGGTCCAAGGAATGCATACCTTACACCATGGGGGAGAGGTTTAAGCTCCACTTTAGGTGCTTTGAGCTCGCTCCAGTCATCTTGCTGGACGTCCTCTTGTTGAGTGACTGAGGCTACTTGATGAATCACTTGTGTCAGTTCCTCATATTGATCCTTACTAGTAAACCCTTTGTGTGAATCCAGCATCATCCCATAGACAGTGCTCTTCTCGATCTCAATCACTTCAACCTTTCTCTCTACCGTCAAAGCATGCTGCAGAGGGTCCTCTAATGATAACTCTTCAAGGAGCTCATCAGCAAGAGCGTCCATCTCTTCAATGTAGAAGACTTGCCCTTACACATTTGGTTTTTTCATTATCTCTTTGATGTCAAAGTGGAGAATGTGCCCTTTTACCCAGATGGAGATCAATCTTTCCTTCTTTCACATTAACAATAACCCTTGCTGTAGCTAAGAATGGTCTTTCAAGGATCAAGGGATCTTGAGCTTCTTCCCCCATTTCAAGAACCACAAAATATGTAGGGATCTCATAGTTTCCAACCTTCACAGGGAGGTCTTCCAAGATACCCACATGGTACTTCACTGAACGATCGGCCCACACCAGAGAGAGTCTACACTTCTTGTGCTGAGTGAATCCGAGCTTGTTTGCAACAGACAAATACATCAAACTGACACTAGCACTCAAATCACAGAGACATCTCTCAAATACCATAGGTCCAAGAGCACAAGGTAGTGTGAAGCATCTTGGATTTTCTAGCTTCTTTGGAACATCAAGCCTCTGGATGATACGCTGCTATCATGAGTAAGGATCATCATGCCCTCCATCTCTTTCTTCTTTGCAGTTACAGCATCTTTCACAAATTTGATGTAATAAGGAACTAGCATGAAAGCATCAGTGATGGGCATTGTGACTTGAACTTCACTCATTTGCTTCTCAAACAGAGCTTTGTACTTCTCTAGCAGCTGCCTGTTGAATCTTCCAGGAAATGGAAGTTTGGGTTCATAAGAAGGAGGAACAAAAGAATTCTCATTTGCTGGAGCAGCAACTTCACCATGTTTCACTGTTTTCTTCTCTTCTCCAACCTTTCCTTTAACCTTGGCTTCTAAAATCTTCTCTAAGATCTCATCATTGATCTTCTCATCCACAATCACAACCTCATCATCTATGTTGATGGCCACCCCCTCACCTTGTTTCTCAGCATCCTTGGTGAGAGTCTTAGGAGGTAATTGTTTTCACTCCTGAGGGTAATATATTTCATAGTTTCCTTTGGGTTTTGCTCTAATTTTCCAAGTAGTGGCCCTTGCTGGACATTTTGGTTAGTGTTCATGGAAGCAAAATGATTTTCCAAAGCCTGGAACTTGTTGTTGAGGTCATTGTAACTCCCATCAATCTTGGAGTGAAGGTTCTTCAGCTCATAACCAACATGCTTCTCACTTCTAGTCTGAGAGTCCAAGATCTGTTTCAATAGAGCATCAGTGCTGGTTTCCTGAGGAGTAGAGGTAGAAGGGTTAGCTTGTTGTTGAGAAGATTGGTTCCCTTTGTTGGAGAAACCAGGAGGTGGGTTTTGTTGAGGCTGATAGCTGCCTTGCTGGTTGTTCCTAGGCTGGTATCCTCCTTGTGGGTAGTTGTTGTACCAAAATTTGGGTTCTTTCTTGTACCAGCTGCCATTGTTGTTGATGAAACACAGCTCTTCTTGAACTTCTAGACCCTCAAACTCATTGACCACAGGTTGTGCTTCTTGGTTTATGTTACCGACAAAGTTCATCTGCTCTTGAGTAGTTTTTTCTGCAACGAGTATATCTATCTTATCTTGTAGAACTTTAGTTCATTCCTCGTCTTCTTGTCATCACCTCTACTGCCTCTGTCGTGGTCTCCACTGTAGACTGCGTCACTCTTAACCATGTTGTCAACCAGCTCCTTTGCATCTTCCTGAGATCTTCCCAAGAAGAACCCATTGCTAGCAGTATCCAATCTTGCTCTGTACTTAGGAAGAGCACCCCTGTAGAATGTACTCAACAAGCTTTCCTTGGAGAAACCATGGTGTGGGCATTGAGCTTGATAGCTTTTGAATCTCTCCCAGGCTTCACTGAATCATTCCAAGTTCTTTTGTTGAAAACTGGAGATCTCATTTCTCAGCTTAGCAGTTAAGTAGAGAAGAATTTCTCCAAGAATGCTCTCTTGCAGTCATCCCAGGTGGTGATGGAGTCGCTGGGTAGAGAATTCTCCCACTGACGTGCCTTATCCCCCAAAGAGAAAGGGAATAGCTTGAGCTTAAATGCATCCTCGGACACACGGTTTTTGACAAGCCACAGTAACTGTCAAACTTGTCCAAGTGATCTAATGGATCTTCTACACGCAAGCCATGATACTTGCTGTTCTCGATCATGTTGAGGAGCACTGGTTTGACCTCAAAGTTGTTGGCCTCCACAGCCGGTGCTCGGATTCCTAACCTATGACCATGAAGGTTTGGGCGGTCGTAGGTACCAATGGGTCGAGCTGGTAGCTGTGGGTGTACTGGCCCTGGTGGTACATGGTAGTTAACTCCTTGTGTTGGGTCTTCCATATCGGTATCTAATCTCTGTAAGTGAACATGTTGCTCTGTTTGTTTTCTCTGTCTTGCTATCTCTCTTTCAAACGTTTTGATATCTGAACTCGTGGAACTAGGTTTGTTGTGCCTTTGCTCCTCAAGTTCATACACCTGAAACGCCAAGGGAGATGAAGATGTAGAATCAGTAACAAAATAAAAGTAAAATCACTCAGTCTCAAGCAAGTGAATAAATATCAATGTTTAAATCTACTCATAATTTGGCAACGACACCAATTTGAGGTTAGGAGTTTTCAAGGCTCATAACACAAATGTTGTAGTATAAATGATTGTCGAGCCAATTCTAAGGGATTTCAAACCACTGAGAATGCAAGTGCTCACTTAATCAAAGTGCGATCGAATAATCAGATGATTTTAAACTATGACTAGTACAAGAATGCAATAACAGAATAAGAAAAGCAATAACTGAAATAACTTTCTTCGATTAAGGGAATGGAGAACTCATGTGTATAGGATTTGACCTTGGGTGATCAGACTTGGAACTAAGGATGGCAAATTATCAATTGAACTATCAACCTTAAGCCTAGACACAACTCTAAGAAAGGTCTATATCTAGATGATTGCTCATTTACTAACATAACTCAAACATCAAATGATTCGGTTAAATGTTATAGTAGTAATCTTTAAGAACGAGTCTATTAGCCATCTTAACACCTTTAACAACAAATATCTTTGGAAAAGTATATTAAAATCTTAGGAGAGTTGGCTCAGGCATTTCATTGAACACCTTGTGGGTGGGAAATGCCTAAAGCTCAATATTTTAGAGTCCAGCTCAAAAGATGCATTATGAGTACTTTACTAGCAAGGAATAAGAGAAATCTACACTAAACATTCTAGTTCTAGCCTAATCACCCTTAATCTCCTTAACCCATGAATTCAAAGGTAGATTACTCACTAATCTTCATGATTCCTCTTAAACCCATGTAAAGATAGGTAGGTAAAACAAGGAAACTAACAAGATCACAAGAACAATGAAAATGATTCAAAGAGATGAACTTTCCAAGAGTTTTTTTTGTGTGTTTCTCTTCAATATCAAAGATAACTGCCTAGTAGGCTTACAAAGAGTATTTAAACTTAGGTTTAGAAAATGTAAAACGCCAAGGAAAATGACCAAAAGGTCCTTAGAAAATGTAAAATGCCAAGGCAAATAACCAAAAGGTCCTTAGAAAATACAAAGTTTCGACTAAGTAACTGACACGCAAAAACTTCACAGTGTCGCTCCGGCACGTCGCTCTGGCTCGGGAGCGCTCTCGGGGTGTCGCTTTAGGACGTCGCTCCAGGGTCATTCTCATCTCTCGAAAACGATAAAAGGCCAAGCAACCTTGGTGTGTCGCTCTGGAGGTCGCTCTGGTGTTGGAGCGACCTTGGTATGTCACTATGGCAGGTTGCTCCAGGGTCCTTTACGTGAAACCAAGTGACAAAAGCCAAGCGACCATGACATCTCGCTCTAGAGGTCGCTCTAGATTGGGAGCAACGTCATGGGGTCGCTCTGGCACGTCGCTCCAGCTCTGCTCGTCCAGTGATCTCTTTTAACTCCTCTTTTGATCCTCAAATGCATCCAATCACCTCCAATAACTCCAAGGGTACTCCAATACCTAATAAGGACTTATATATGCAAAATGCAACCTAGAAATGACTAAATCTTAATCTATATG
This sequence comes from Eruca vesicaria subsp. sativa, assembly GCA_932364175.1. Classification (NCBI taxonomy): domain Eukaryota; kingdom Viridiplantae; phylum Streptophyta; class Magnoliopsida; order Brassicales; family Brassicaceae; genus Eruca; species Eruca vesicaria. Next base: position 132,561 of record CAKOAT010146488.1, on the reverse strand, counting down.
ATCAAAACGCATATGGATAAATGGGTGAAACAATGGAAATATGCAAGATATCATTTACATGTTATAAATAATCAATTGTTTAAAACTATTACATGTATTTGTTAATTCTTATTATATATTTTGTATTTGCATCTAGTTATCAAACAAATTAATATGTGCATGAAAAACATATTCGAAAAGCATTTTGTATTTAATATTTTTTAAATTTTGACCCAGCTTCAAAACTGGATTTCCTTTTGATTACATTTTTATGTTTATTAATTTTACATAATATATTATTACTAGGTAATAACCCACCTTGCGCGAAATGAGATTATTACTTTTGTTACTTTTATGATAAAATGATATCATGTCTGTTTAGCATGAATATTAGTTTAGTTTTACGTTGTTTTTTTAATCTACTAAAATATAACTATCATTCTAAATCTTTATTTATTTTGGTTTGTTTGGTGTAAATGTTTGATGTTTTTATTTTTTCGATGATAACCAAAAACTATTATTATTTTTTTGGTTTCGTTTTATATTAATTTTTGATATTTTGATGTCGAACTAATAGTTTCCTATTATAATTTCTAATGACATGTAAAATCAAATAAAATCTAAATAATATTTGACAAAAAGAAAATAAAATTATTAACATAAAAAATTTCACTAAAATTTGAGCGATATTAAAAGAAAACATTAAAAAAAATTCAACTTCAATATGAATTAAAATTCTCACTTGTGGTGAATATTTAGTTATATAGTCGCTCATGTTAATGTGTACATGTATGTATATGTAAAAGTATATATATGTTATGATAAATATATGAATATACCGTTCATTAAGATTTAAAACATTGTTGTTCAAAATAACATATGATAGTAAGTTCTTAAATAAAATTAAGTAAAAATAAAACAAACCTAGAAATAAATAACATTTTTTCATATGAAGAAAATCAAATTGTACTCGTAAAAATAAAAATAAATTATATTATAAAGTGACATCTTCACTTGGTACCTCAATTATGTTTTTAATCGATTTTGTGATTTTTATTTCTTTTTAAAGCTTTTCTGATTTCTGATTTTTTTTTACCAATTTGATTTTCTTTCTAATTCTTGGTCTGATATGAAAACTTTATAAAAATGTTAATATTTGACTAAATGAAAGATCCGACTTTACGTGTGGTGTTTTTCACCTCAGCTTCTTTAATTCATAATCAATCACCTTATTTGTTGTTATTGTTTACCGAAGCCTCAACCATGACCAACTTCGGCAAGGTACGAAAGTTTCAATATCTAAAAACATTTTCATCGCAACACTTTAGTTGATGCGAATTTTAATGATTTTGTATGTTTTTTATAATAAAGATAGTAGTCATTAGTTTCACGTAGAAAGTTTAATTTATTAATACAAAACCTAAAAATGTAAGAAAAATAAATTAATTAAAAATAGTGTATAAATACATTAAATAATGAATTTAAAGAATTAGTGTGTAAACGCATTTATTGTCAAATAATTGTGAAGCCGACACGTGTTAATTATGGTGTGAACGCATTACTTACAATGGTTCTCTTTTAATATATAAGGGATATATTGATAATTAAAAATTTAGTAACTATTACATATATAATTAAATTGGTGTAAACATATAAATATTTTTATTAATTTAAACAGATTTGTTTCTATTTTATATGATATACAATTAAGTTTAAATGTATTATCGTAGAAATATAATACATTTTAATATTGATATCGGTTAAATTATAGTTTATACTCATATTATTTTTTTGTTCACTCTTATATTTTTATTACAAAAATTTTAAATCACTGATAAAAAAAATTTTCGTGTGGGATGTTTATCATTTTTTATTAATTTATAATTTTAAAACATTATGCAAAGTTTAAAACTAATTATTAAGTTGTCATTATTTGTTCAAAAGTTTTATCAAAAAAAATCAAAGCAAAGTAGAATTAAGATCCATATATATTTTTATATGGTTCATAATTTATTTTGAACAATATATATATATATATATTAAATGAGACTTTTTAATTATATAATTTTTAATCTTTTTTATTTTCTATAAAGTTTAACTATGGATCAAAAATATTTTAATGTGAGAATTTTTAACAAATTTAGTCATTTATTGTCGTTTTAAAAAATTCAAAGTATAGCAAATACGAAAAAATCTAAATATTTATTATATAGTTAATGTAGTTGTTTAATTTATTTTAATAAGTTCAAATTTTAAAGTTACACTAATTTTTATCAAATCTTTATTATTAAAAATCATTAATTGTCATATATTCTTTAACCATATTTGGCAATTCCGTTACTTTTATTTAAGAAAACAATGAAAATTTTTTTTTTCTATTTTATATGATATACAATTAATTTTAAATGATATTATCGTAGAAATATAATACATTTATAATATTGATATTCGTTAAATTATAGTTAATACTCATATTATTTTTTGTTCATTTTTTTATATTTTTATAACAAAAAATTTAAATCACTGATAACAATTTTTGTGTGTGGGATGTTTACCATTTTTAGTAATTTATAATTTTAAAACAATATGCAAAGTTTAAAACTAAATATTAAGTTTTCAATATTTTATTCAAATTTTTTATCAAAAAAAATCAAAGCACATTAGAAATTAAAATACATACAGATATATATATATATATATATATATATATATATATATAAATTTTTTATATGGTACATAATTTATTTTGAACAATATATATATATATATATATATTAAATGAGACATTTTTACTTATATAATTTTGTAATCATTTCTATTTTGTTATAAAATTTTAACCATGGATTACAAAAATTTTAGTGAGACTTTTTAACAACTTTAGTCATTTATAGTCATTTTAAAAAATTCAAAGTATAGAATATACGAAAAATATAAATTTTTATTATATGGTTAATGTGGTTGTTTAATTTATTTTAATAAGTTAAAATTTAAAAGCTACACTAATTTTTATCAAATCTTTATTATTGAAAATCATTAAATGTCATATATTCTTTAATCATATTTGGCAATTCCGTTATATTTTATTTAAGGAAATAATGAAAAAAATTAATAAGTCATTTAGGATTAGTTTAATAAAAAGCTTATTATATATTTAGATAGACCAAAATATTTTTTTTTAAGGATTCTAAGAATGATTTTGGTGATGACACGTGGCTACAAAACAATGTTGTAATGCTTCTCCTTTAATATATAGGGGATATAGGGGATATATACAAAAGATGTTAATTTTTATACATGTATTCTAATGTGTCAGCATATTATATTTGTAATATAATTATTTGACATTTAGGAAAATAAACTTTATAACTCTATCAAATTAATATAGTATTATAATATGTATTTCAATATAAAAAAATTATTTTAGCGTGATTGATTATTATGATTATAAAATAGATAAGAGTAGGATAAAATTTCATTTTAAATTTTATATTAAACAATTCTATATAATAATTTTCATACACTTTTAGTGAAAATATTTACATACACTTTTTGAAAATTAAGATATTATTAAAATATTTAGATTAAGATAATAATTTTTTTTTAATATGATTGATTGTGATTATATTTTTTTTTGACATCAAGAAACATAATCATATGGACTCTTCCAACTAAACCGGTAGCTCTGTATCCATGTGAACAACAAAAGACGGTTGTTTTCTCGCACTATGTGCTAGACTGTCCGCCCATGAATTTAGTGTCCTTAGTACATAGATGATTGCCGAGCTGTGGAAACTCCCTTTAAGCGCCTTGATATCTTCCAGATAATTTGCAAAGGCTGGCTCTTCGTCTGGTTCCGAAACCATATTCACCAATTGAGAACAATCTGTTGCAAACATAACGTGACATTGACGCAAATTCCTCATACTCTCCATTGCCCAAATAAGCGCTTCCACCTCAGAATGAAGAGGTGAGAGGCTAGCTGTAACATTTCTTGCTCCCATTAAACCCACAAAACCTTCAAGGGTACTATACCAACTATGTCCATCAAAACAATCATTATCTTTCCATGAACCATCAATAAAACACCAACGCCCTGGTATAGACGGCATTGGCAACGACTACCCCTGACTGTGTTTCACTCTGATTTACTCTTATTTGGGCTTCCTCCCACAGAGTGGATACTATCTCCACTAATGTGAGTGTGTCCTTCGGATCAACGTCCAAATTACTAAAAGTTTTGCTATTTCACAATTTCCAAATGTACCACAATATCCATGCGAAATGATGATCGTCCATCTTAGGAATAACACGCTAAAATAAATTCTCCATATTCGTAAACAGAGACCCTGTAGGGAAAGCTTACTAGATTCAAATGGATCTTTGACAATGCCCAAACTTGGCGTGCTGGTGGACATTCAAAAAAATATGGTTAACCGATTCTTCTGCAGCACCACATCTGTCACAACATATATCACCTTTTCTCCCTTTTGCCTGTAGATTTTTCTTAACCACAATACAACCCGATAGCAATTGCCATAGGAAATGTTTTTTCTTGGGAGGACACCTTACCTTCCAGCAAAATTCTTTTAAAGCATCCACAGTAAGTCCCTGAAACGCAGTCGGCCTCCCTCTATCTGGATAAACACTTTCAACTTGATATCCTAACTTAACTGTGTATTTTCCGTTCTTAGTAAAATGCCATCCATCCCTATCTTTCATTTGTATCATGGTAAGTGGAATGCTTTCTATGACTTTTGCATTCTGGGGGTTTACTAAAGCTCGAATAACCGGCATATTCCAAGTCTGCGTATCTGTATTGATGAGGGAATCCATTGTGAGTTCCGGAGAAAAGTTTTGTTTATTCTTATCTGCTGGTCTCGGGCGAGTGGTTGGGAGCCATGAATCATTCCATACTGAGATAGGTGACCCTGATCCCACCCGTTTGATAAGTCCTTTGTTAACCAGAGATCTAGCTGAGATCATACTCCTCCATCCATATGACGGAGAATATGATCGGATCGGTTCTAGAGGTGACGCATTCCTATAGTACCGACCTTTAAAAACACGAGAGAACAAGGTATTTGGTTTCTCAATAAGGCGCCATAGTTGTTTTCCTAGTATTGCCGTGTTGAAATCCTCGATGTCCTTAAAACCCAAGCCTCTTTTATCCTTATGAAGGCATAATTTATCCCATGATATCCAATGCATTTCTCTTGTGCTTCCCCCAGGGCTCCACCAAAATTGTGCTACTGCACTCGTTAGTTTCTTTGTGGTTGCCTTAAGTAACCTATAGCAGGACATCACATGATTTGGTAACGCTGTAACCACCGATTTGATGATTACTTATTTCCCTCCCTTCGTAAAAAACCTGAATGTCCATCCATTGACCATTTTGTTTAATATTTCCTGTACAAATCCAAATACTTGTATCTTAGAGCCAACCAGACTCTCTGGTAGGCCTAGATATGTTCCCATGCCTCCTCGATTCTGTATTCCTAGTATATCCCTTAGCTCTTGTATGTTTTCCTCCTTAATCCTATGGCTAAACTGAATTGAAGACTTCTGAAAGTTTATTAATTGACCTGAAACATCCTCATATTCCTTGAGTATGGTTAGTATATTTTGATACTCTTCCGGTTGCGACTTGCAAAAAGAAAAGACTATCATTCGAAAAAAGAAGATGAGAAATCGCTGGACACGCTCTAGCAACCTTCATTCCTATTAATCACTTTTGTCGTTCCGCCTTTTTAATATTGGTAATTAAGGCCTCCGTACACATAATAAATAGATAAGGAGACAACGGATCCTCTTGTCTTAATCCTCTCTGCGGGATAATGGAACCCTTAGGTTGACCATTTATCAATACTCGATACTGGACAGACGATATACATTCCATCATAAGCTTTATCCAATGAGGGTCGAAACCCATCTTGTGGAGCAAAACTTGAATACAATCTCATTCCACCTGATCATACACTTTACTCATATCTGTTTTTACAGCCATAAACTTCCCCTGGAAAGATTTATTGGCTCGTAAGCCATGAAACATCTCCTGAGCAATTAAAATATTATCCGAGATTAACCTCCCTAGGACAATGGCCTATTGGGTTTCCGATATTAGCCTGGAAATACAGCTTTTCAGCCGTTGACATAAAAATTTTGAGATGATCTTATATCAAACATTACAAAGGCTTATCGGTCTAACTCTGTCATCTTTGTGGGTCTCTCCGTCTACGAAATCATAAAAATATGAGTAATATTTAAATGAGCATCCAATACTCATGAGACCAAAAACTTATTCACCATCTCTACCAAATCCGTTTTAATAACATGTCAGGAGTGCTGGAAAAACACGCTGTCAATCTGTCAGGTCCTGGTGTCTTCTCTGGATGCATCATAAATAAAACTTGTCTAACCTCCTCCGTGGCCGTTCTCAACAACCTTTGATTCATTTGAGTTGTGATATTTGAGGAAACTTTCTCTAGAAACCTATCAAACTCCGATGGGGAAGTGGAAATAAATATTTCCTCAAAATAGTTCACCACTACTTGTTCCACTTTCCTCTGTTATCTGATTTTCAGCATCATCATGAAGCCCCACTATTCTGTTACGCACCCGTATTTGTTTTGTTAAGCATGATAAAACTTGGTGTTAAGATCTCCCGAAGAATACCACATAATACGACTCTTTTGATACCATTAATCCTCTTCATCCTTGTATGCATCTTGTAATTTCCTAGACACTTCCAAAATGTCCTCATGTTTTCTATTATCGTCCATTTGTACCTCTTCAAGAGCCCTTTGGAGGTTTTGAATTTTCATTTTCCATATGATGGATTATTTTTCCTCCACCTTGCTATCTCATGCTGGGAATTACTGATTTTTGTTACCAAACCATCCCCCTGGTCATTATTTTTTTCTGTCCAGCCAGCAACAATTGATTCCAAAACTCTCATGTCCAATCCATCTCTTATCAAATCTAAATTGTCCTCTCCTTTTATAAACTTTATCCTCCATATATGCCACTACTGTACGAAGATCTGAACCAGTCATCCCCAAGTATTTTGTATAGGAACTCGGGAATACTGTATGCCATTCTTCATTTGCTACTGCTCGGTCGAGACGACATCATATCATCACCTCTCATTTCCCTTTCCCTCTACGTCCTTGCCATTACATTTTATTTTCTCGAGTTGGGAACTCAATTAGCCCACTATTTCTAATCATATTATTAAAAGGAACAAAAGAAGCCAAGCTCCTTAACGCATCACCCCCTTCCTTTTCATGATTTCCGGTAGTCTCATTTAAATCACCGATAATAAACTAAGGTTCTGATCTTGCTAGACCATAACGAGTTAATCGTTCCCAGACATGTTCCCGTAAATCTTGTACCGGATCTCCATACACAAAAGTTAGAAATTTTTTTCCCAATCGCCACTGCTTCCACATCAATCATCCAATTACTTGATTATAAAATCTGTACTTGATACTCCTTGTTATAGAAAAGAGCGAGATCCCCGCTCCTGCCAACTGGATCCATCGTAACCAAATTATCAATCCAAAATGTGCCTGAAAACCTTGTACAAAATCATAACTTTTTTTGTTACTGATAAAACCAGAAAATATGGTTTATGTCATATCTCCCTTAGATAACTTATTGTCCATTTACTTCTCATTCCTCTACAATTCCAACTTAAAACTATCATAAAATAAAATTTGTAATGCTCCTACAAGCTATATTCATGGGTTTAAAGAGACCCAGTCTTGGTAAGAGATTTGTATCAACCCTAGTCCTTGTATAGCATACCCATTGATACCAAACATGTAACCGATTCCTTAGTACCAATCCCACTCGGTTTTTACTTTCTTTAAATCCAGTAGTTAGGACTCTTATTGACTTTATACTCAATACTAATTTAAACAATAGAGGAGGTCGCTTCTCCTGCGAAACCAAATTCCACACGTATACCGAAGGCCGGAAATAAAACATTTGTAAATATTTATTATATTTGACTGCCAATCCAACTTCTATATATTTTATTTGGCCCAACTCATACTATGAGCCAATAATCCCATCCCGAAGCAACATGTAACGACTATTAACATATAAGGGCCGAGTTTGTATTACAATTAATCCAGAATAAAAAAAATCAGACCCGGACGCCATAACCTTCCCGCATATGTGGTCCAATATGGCATGCCAAAATCTTGACCGTAAATTGCCATTAACCATTCAAACAAACTCTCGTCAAGGAAAGCCTGCACGGACTTTTGAAGCCATTGAGGAACCACTCCTGATCCTTTGTCCGATCTCAAGACCTGGTTTAAAGAGACCAGGCAGAGACGTCGCTCTCCAGTGTAACATAACAACACCAACATACATCCTTTATACCTTCTATAGTCCTCAAACCAACCTGCTACCAAAGAGCACCACAAGATCAGCTCATACAAAAGCCAATACCAGGAATTAGCGTAAATAACATACGTCTCTGGCCATAAAGACATATATACACGCAAGAAACCCAAACCGAGACATAATCTCTGATAAAATAAAACCATTTGAACCAGTGACCCCATCACCCAAAAAAACGAACATGCAGCTTAACACTAGTACCACATAGACCACCTAACTGTCTTTCCTTCCTGAGCTTATTATTCATAACTTGTGCTGACATTATTTTCATATTCGAACACAATAACCCAGTACCTCCCATCCAGTGAAGAAGACAACAACAATAACCAAATAAATACCTTTTATTCCATGTCTTGGACACCCAAGACCATCCACAACTTAAACATAGAGATAAATAAATACTCAAAAGCGCATAAAACAAAAATAAAAATGCTCCAAGAGCTTATTTCATGAAAAAATAAAAGTAAACCAAACCGCCTCAACCAATCCTTGAACTTTTTCCTTGGTATGTTGTGTATCATAATGAACCATCATTTAGGGTTTTGGAAGCACCTTAGAGATTGAGGAACCCTTCTCTTCCACCTGTTTAGAACCTCCAGTTTTCTTGATACCCTGTTTAGAGGCGCTACGCTTACGAGGAGAGAGAAGAACTTGAAACTTTTTGCTTGTGTTGCCTCCTGCAGTACTAGTAAACGGAGTTTTACGTGCTCCCCCCCCCTTTTCTTCTCTAAACCTCCCTTAGGACGCTCCATTCCTTCTTCAGCAATCAAAGATCAACCATCCTCCACCTCCACCCTGACTTCATCTTGACCCATTTCCTTGTCCTCCTCATCTGTTAAGTCTTGAAATTCATCCTCCCCTAACTCCCCTTCTATCCCAACTTGTGGTTCCTGCTCCCCCTCTAGCTCCATCCCATCTTCCATCCCCTTTCCACCTCTACCGAAAACCCCCTCTCCACTTTGTCCTCGGCTTGTGCAGTAACAACCATCTGGTGATCCGCATGGTCAGACTTGATCTCGCCTTCCTCCACCCCTTGTTTCCTCACGTGTCTGGTAAACCCTTGTTTCCTTCCTTGAGAGCGAGATGGGACTCCTCAGTAAACATGCTTCTTGACTGATCCTTGCGAGAGCTACCATGTCTGGATGTCTCTTCATCTACTCTGCCATTGCTTCGGTTAGAGTAGGATCTCTTATGCCCCTTCTCTGGGACCTTGATCCATTTAAAGTCATGTTCATCAAACATTTACCCCTTCCCCTTACCATAATATTCTCTTTGGTTCTTACCACCCTTGGAGTACCCTCCATCCCCGTTAATCACCACCCCCTTACAGCTTCTAGCACGGTCATCATTCCTATCTCTGGATCCCTCTCTTATCTCCTTCTTTCTCTCCGAACCCTTGTAAGTCAAAGGGCATATGTCTATATAGTTACACAGACTGAGACATGTTCCATAGTAACCAAACAACCTCTCATACTTGAGCATCACCAAGGCCTCTTCACCCTCATAAAACTCACCACCAGCGAACTCTATGGTGGTATCAAAACACAACTCTTTGTCCCCATCGAGGACCACTCTTATCTTCCCCGTATCCAGATCCACATCCGTAGTCTCCCCAATAGCGTCCCCATGCTTTGGAATGTATCAGCGAACCAAAACTCTCCTTGCACACCCTCGATCTTGATCCAAAATGGGATCTTATAAGGGAACTGAGAAGGCATTCGATGTTGCCACCTACCAAATGAGATCATCTGGTAATCAAAATGGTACGGCTGCATATCTAACACCGCCAAAATATCTTCCTCCTTCTCAAAATGAAACTGGAATCTTCCTCTTCCCAAATCCGTACCAACGACCCTGTCTTCCACCTTCCATACCTTCGAGAGCATCAAGAGCAAAGAATCTACCTTTTGCTCAGCCGGGTTCATGTATCTCCCTATCAAAGTGTTATCGTAGCTCTTGATCAGCTCAGAATTGTTGAAATGCGAGATTGGGATCTTTAAACGCTTCTGACTACCCTCACCAACCTTGCCATCACCATTTCTTCCAATAATCTGACTCTGAGTCATTGTAACCAAAACCAGAGAACAATAAAGGCAAAACGAGAAAGAATGTTTTGTTTGAGGTTTCTCGATGCTCCTCCTCATGCTAAAGAGTGGATCCTTTATATAATGAAACAAATGAACCTCTTCCTCATGCCAAAATCCCAAGCCATTAATATCTAGATCTCTGTATAAAATCCCATTCTTGAAATCAAAAAATTCATAAGATTGAGCAGAATCTTCCAATATCAGAAGACGAGATCGCGAGAGTATCTCAACAGAATCTTTGTTGATGTGATATCGGAAACTATCCTGATCCACTACTCCACTTAAGGAAAGATCTGCTATGAGGAGAGCAAGACCCTGTGATTTCAACACCATCCAAACCTGGAATCGAGAGAACCCTGCGAATCTGTCTGATCTCCCCCTTATTACTTCCCAAGCCTTGTCACCAAGAAACCCAAATAAAATGTTCACCATGGATCTCGTACTCCACCTCCCCGATCTCGCCGTCGCCACATAATAGATATTCCCCCGAAGCAGATCTCTACCTTGAATACTCGGATCCCAACCATGAGCCCCCTCCAAAGCCATAAGAAAAACCCAAACCTAAATCGCCATTAGCGTCGCCGTCAGTTTTTACTGAAACAGTCTTTCCAAAATGCTTATCTATCTTATCTATCTTAGAACATTAGTATATATCTACCTTGATTGTGATGGTATAATAAATAAAAATAGGATATGATATTTATTTTTCATTTTAAAAATGATAACTAAATATATTAATGTATAATAATATTTCAAAACTAATCAAGAAATTATTGCAAATATTTATATATAACTTTTGAAAATTAAGATCTTGTCGAAATCTTCTTAAACAGATTTTTCAAAAATTTTAATATATATATATATATATATATATATATATATATATATATATTTTAATAAAAATATCAAAATTTATTGTGATTAAAGTGTTTCAAAGATTCTATATATTATAAGTCTTCTTAAAATACATTTAATAAAAAATTAAGAGTGTTCCAACTTAAAAATCACACATGATATGAAATTGTGACTTCTATTTTATAAAATATATTTTAAAAAATGTATATTACCTTAACATAGGTAGATGGTACGAACAAAAAAACACAAGGGACTCCCCTTTGTAGTGTTGTGGTGAATTATTAACTTTTATGTCCCAAAATCTACCTAATATATTTTGTAGTTATGATGTAGTCTTTTTTTTGGATCGCTGTTATGATGAAGTTTATGACTACTTTTTAATAGCTAACTAGTATAAATATTTTCTGAATAATTATAAACTGCATGTGCAATTGTAGTTTTTATGTATCTTCAACTCTGATTTTCTTGGTTTTTGACCAAAAGGAAAAAAAAATCTTATTTTGTCAATATAATTTTCTTTGTAATGCCCAAATGGCCTTTACAAAACAGTATTTCCTTCATTTCATATTGATTATTATCTTAAAGTTAAAATTTTGTTTCATTTTAAGCATTATTTTATGTTTTTAATAATTTTATTTGATAGTTTTTTTTAATTTATCTCTATTTTTATCTTATTAAATAACATAATTAAATTAAATAATATATTAATAAGAAATAAAATAATAAATTTAATATTTTTTTACTTTGTGTGAAAAATCTAGAACAACGTATAAACAAAAATGGAAAGAGTACAAATTAAAAGAAAACACATAAACCACAATTTACACACTAAGAGATAATATTAACATGAGAGAAACGTGTGTGTTTAAGAGGATTTCCCCAGAAGCTTAATTATTATCGCATATTTGTTATATTTGTCGGAGTTTGCCTCCACAAGTTCGTTGTGGATAAATAAGCCATGAAATTTGTCAAGGATTTTGGTAGAATTCACATCTACAATATATTTTTTCTAAAGGTAATGGTGGCTATCTATATATACGTCAACAGTGTTTCTCTTAAGTTTTCTTCCGAAACTTCGTCCTGATAAATCGATATATCCATGTAATGTCTGGACCAATTCATCTACTTCAAGAGAATTCCAAAATTGAGTCTTGTTGTTTGAGATTGTTATGTTTCCCTACTCATATGTGACGCTCCTGTGATTGTTGTTGCCATTTCTATGCTTTTTCCTTTCATAATAATAATATATTTTGTTTCATGTTATTTATGTTATTTACACACTAAGAGATAATATTAACATGAGAGAAACGTGTGTGTTTAAGAGGATTTCCCCAGAAGCTTAAATATTATCGCATATTTGTTATATTTGTCGGAGTTTGCCTCCACAAGTTCGTTGTGGATAAATAAGCCATGAATTTTGTCAAGGATTTTGGTAGAATTCACATCTACAATATATTTTTTCTAAAGGTAATGGTGGCTATCTATACTCTTTATTTGTCAACGGCTATGTATACTCTAATAGCCACAAAACTTATTTTGTGGCTAAGTAGCTATAAAAAGTTACAAACTAGCTACATATTTTGGTTTTTAAAGTAATCTTTCAAACTTCTATAAATTAATAATGTTGAGACTATACCAAAACTATAACTTTTGATTAATTTATAGAGATTATTAATTTATCGATATACTAATTGAACCAAAAACTAAGGACTATAAAGTTATATTATTTTATAAAGATTTTAGTGTATATTAATTTATATAGTATTAATTTAAAGATGTTGTATTGTAGTTAGCTTCTGCGGATATTTTCTAGCTATTTAAGTTTTGTGGTTAAACTATTGGTTAAAATAGTTTCTTTTGTAGTGTTGGTTTAAAATTATTGAATCACAAGTTAATGTATTTATAATTAAAATTTATTTATTTTTAATATATGTGAAATATAAAACAGATTTTAAGAAAACAGAAGGAACATATCCTAGAGTAGTTTTGAGCTTGCTATTAATAACAAATGCATTGAATTTATAAATAATTTTATTTATTTTCAATCTTATTAGTTGAGTATATGTTTTTCTTTTTGGTAGAATAATTATGTATAATTAAAAAAAATGGTAAATCATATTTTGGAGAAAAAATGTGAAAGTTCCTGTGGACACGCATTGTAGAAATCTGGTATGGTGTAGATTTAAACTCGAATCTCTTTAGAGATCCACAGAACGCCTTGACCATCCAACCACATACATATTTTAATTAATAAGAACGCCTTGTCCCTTTACTTAATAAGAACATAATACATTTTAATTATTTTTAATGTGTGTAAAAAATGTTAAAATGACATTTTTTCAGAAAAGGAGGGACTATAATTTTACCTAGGCTCTGTCAATTAGATCTAGATCGACGTGAGTTGTGACCTACTTGTTTTATATTACTTTTTGCTAGTTGTTTATTTTTAGGAATATTCTAGGCTCTTTTAGACTCAGAATAAGAAAATATTTTGTGTATATATACCCACACCCCTTCGTGGTTCTACTCACTCACAAATCAATTCTTCATTTTCTCGGAAGACATACACACGACCATCTCTCTGTTGCCTTCAAAGCCTCTTCTTACCATGGCAATGACAGCAACATTGGCGGCTCCATCAACTGGATCTGTCCAAAAACACGATGATGAGTGGCGTGCGGTTTTGTCTCCTGAACAATTTAGAGTTCTCAGGGAAAAGGGCACAGAGTAAGCAAGCTCTATAATTTTTTTTAGCTCACTATATTCATAGAATGTTTCTCAAAACTAATATGATTACCCAGATGTAGTAATGTTCTACTGGTCCCGATATTAGTCTGAGTTTTTATCCAGAAGTTATCAGACGAACAAATAGTCACTATAAAATGCTATTAGATGTCCGGCTAAGTTATACTACAAAAATATTATGAAGTATGGTCTAAATTTTATACTTATATATATAGCACAACGTTGTTAGATATGTTTAAATGTCGTACTGATGCACATGAGGTGACTTTTTTTTTCAAAGGTAGTCCTCCTGATATTGTAATTTATGATTTTGATTTAGAACCCGATTCAAAGGAGAGTATACAAAATTGTTCGACGAAGGAACCTATTCGTGTGCTGGTTGTGCAACGCCTCTTTATAAGTCCACCACCAAGTTTGACTCTGGTTGTGGCTGGCCTGCCTTCTTCGACGCTATTCCCGGTGCCATAAAACAAACTGTACGTAACTAATTACAGTACGGTTTTAGCAACAACAAAAAAAAAATCTAATTAATACGTTCTTATGGTTTTGCATATATTTTAGCATCTATGTATAAAGAAGACAGATTTGTTTATAACAATAAGTATTTGTCTATATATCTATCAGCCGGAGGCAGATGGTAGAAGAGTTGAGATCACATGCGCAAAATGTGATGGACATTTGGGTCATGTTTTCAAAGGAGAAGGTTTCCCCACGGCTACCGATGAGCGTCACTGCGTCAACAGTGTTTCTCTTAAGTTTTCTTCCGAAACTTCGTCCTGATAAATCGATATATCCATGNAACAGTGTTTCTCTTAAGTTTTCTTCCGAAACTTCGTCCTGATAAATCGATATATCCATGTATTGTTTGGACCAATTCATCTACTTCAAGAGAATTCCAATCGAGTCTTGTTTTTTGAGATTGTTATGTTTCCCTACTCCTATTTGACGCTTCCGTGAGTGTTGTTGCCATCTGTATGGTCTTTTTCCTTTCAATAATATTAATAATATATTTTTTATGTTTTTTTATGCATGTCCTGTGTAATAAAGTTAACTTTCTTTAATCATAGCCGCATTATATATAGTAGGAACATGTGTAAGTGCGTCTAATCCAATTCTTTATTACGGGAATCTCTTTCGTTGTCAATATTATATTCAAAACATTAACACTTGCAATAAAACGCATAGAGATTAACGACAAAGTAACTAAAATTTCTCTTGTTTATCTCACCCAATACCAGAATTCCCCACCCCCTTGTAAACTCCTTTAAATGCGTGTGTGTGTTGTCTTTTTTTTTTTTTGACAAAGAACAACGTTTGTGTGTGCGTTTCGAATTTATCTAGTCTTTTTTTGTTTTTTTTGACCGAATTTATCTAGTCTTTGTTAATTTAAATCGTCACTATATCATTTTCTGTGTAAATAATTGTGAAATTTCGTATACATCGTTAACTGGTATCATGGTCATCATACACGAATTTACACTCTGGCTTATTCTAATTTTTAATCAACCAGTCTCAAATCAACCAGTCTCAAATTTTCGTACATATTTTCAGGAGCATATAGTTTATAATCGAGCTTAATTTTTGGCCTCAAGGTTTTTTTAACTAAATGTTTAACTTTTGTTGTTATTCAAATTTTTTTTTTTTTATATATTATTGTTGGAACCGAAATCCACCTAGTGTCAAATAATCGTAAATAAGGAAACTTCGGGAAAACCCTAAGTTTACAGAGGAACCGGCTATCTGCAGAACCGCACAACGAATATTAAGAAAACGATGAACTTATAAATTAAAACGAAAATAACGAGATTGAAAGCAAGAAGGTCTTTATTCCGAATCTGCGTAAGAACTGGTACAATAGAGAGGCCAAAGCTGCGTGAGCCGTCGGCAAAATCCTTAGAATCTAAGAACGAAAACCCTAATTGAGACGCAGCTCGCTAACAGAAAACGGAAATATTCCTAATTGCTAAATTTGGTGGTGAGAGCTCTGAATTTCGTGTGTATTGCTTCTGCCCTAGACCTCCTATTTATATACTCCTTGCCTTGGCCATCCGATCTTTCCATTTCGCCCAGATTTGACTAAATTGGAAATTTTCCATTTTTCTCGATCCTTCTTTTTCTTCCGCGGAAATCTTCTATTTTTCTTCAAACCTTCCTTTTATCTTCGAACTTGTCTTTTATTTCCTCCTGCGAGTAAACCGTCAAAACGTTATCGAATCTGCGGGTTAAATTCCGTTAAGATCGCGAGATGGGTTTTTTATCGCGTTTTAAAGGGCCGTTTTGCGATAAATCCGTTTTCCGACTTTTTACGGGATCGTTTCCTGATCCGACATCGTTTTTAATAAATTCCTCGAGTTAATCGTAAGGTTTTACGATTTACTCGACTTTTTATTAAAAACACGTTTTTTACGATTTACTCGACGTTTTTTTATTAAAAACGCGCTTTTTATGATTTCGACGAGAAATCTCGAATAAATCGTATGTTTTAAGCAATGTTCGGCGTTTCGTTTAATCGTCGCCGTTTTATACGATTTCTTCGAGTTCTTTGTCAAGAAAGCGAAGTTTTTACGGTTTTTATCGTAAAACTCGAACGATTGGTCGGATCGAGATGGAACGGGAGATGTTCCGGCCGTGGTTCAGAATGCGACCGTGTCGAAAGACGTAAATTTCGAATCGGAAGTGCGGGAGAACGAGGCTCGGGACGTCCAGGAAGTTTCTAGTTCGCCCATTGGCGAACTAAGCCGGGCCAGCTTAGTTCGCCAATGGGCGAACTAGTTGAGCATTTCCTAGTTCGCCAATTGGCGAACTAGTTGAGCATTTCCTAGTTCGCCAATTGGCGAACTAGTCGAGTGTCTCTTAGTTCGCCCATTGGCGAACTAGTCGAGTGCCTCTTAGTTCGCTCATGGGCGAACTAGTCGTGACTAGTTCGCATTTTATGGCTTTTTCGGTTTTTTGCGGTTTCGTAAAACTATTCTCGAGTTTTATAAAACGATCTTTGGGTTTTATAAAACGGCTTCTCGAGTTTTATAAAACGATCTTCGGGTTTTATAAAACGGCTTCTCGAGTTTTATAAAACGATTTCTCGAGTTTTATAAAACGATCTTCGGGTTTTATAAAACGGCTTCTCGAGTTTTATAAAACGATGCTCGAGTTTTATAAAACGATGCTCAAGTTTTATAAAACGATGCTCGAGTTTTATAAAACGATGCTCGAGTTTTATAAAACGGCTTCTCGAGTTTTATAAAACGATTTCTCGAGTTTTATAAAACGATGCTCGAGTTTTATAAAACGATGCTCGAGTTTTATAAAATGGCTTCTCGAGTTTTATAAAACGATTTCTCGAGTTTTATAAAACGGCTTCTCGAGTTTTATAAAACGATTTCTCGAGTTTTATAAAACGACCGTCGGGTTTTATAAAACTATTCCTTTTATATTTTTGCGGGGAGTTTTGGCTATTAATTCCGTCGTACCGATTTTGACCCCAACAGTTAGCCCCCCAGCTCGTAAGTATCGTAAGGTTCTTGCGAGTAGATTAAGCTCGTTTGGCGAGTTTGGTAGAATTAGGCGGAACTTTAATGGACAAAAGTCCAAAGGTGAATAGTAAAATCCTTTCCTATAAGTATATGGAGTAAAATTTTGAATTCTTTACTCCACCTTCTACAACTTACTCAAGAAATTTTTCTCTCCACTTTCTTTGAAGATCTTCAAACATGTTTTTAGGAAGAAAGACTCGTTCCTCAACTAGTTCCAATTTCCACAATTCTGAGGGAACGAGTTCGCAGCCTCCAGCTTTGGTTCCGAAAGAGGAGTATTCATCCCCGTTAATCGATCGGGCGGACCTCGAGGCCTTTTGGGCGTTGGGAGACGAGTCGGGATCCGCTAGGCCTGGGATTTGGGTTCCAGCCTTGTCAGACGTCGATCATGTTTCCGGAAATCTGAGCTCGACACTTTTCAACAGTATCGATTACATGCGTGAATTTTGCCGAGTTCCAGAGGCCGTTGAGTTTCTTTCCCCACTTGCCGGAGAGAGCGACAGAGATGCGGCCGACGGTTTTTCCACCTGTTACAACATTTTCCTGCAACAATGCCACTTATGGTTTCCGATTCCGGAAATCATTGTGCATTACCTTTACAAGCTGAGACTATCGATCAGTCAGTTGACTCCCCCCAGTTTAAAGCAACTCGTTGGTCTTTTGACGCTGAGTTATGAGAAGGATTCACCCTTAACGTCGATCATCTCGCGGTTCTGTTAAAGCCCACGGGCGCATCACGGAGTATCACTCTATGCCCTCATGACGAAATTGTTACGGGCTGCCCAACGCTCTCTACTTCTTGGAAGAAAAATTTATTTTACGTTCGTATCGACAGTGCGTCGGTCGAGGAGGGTAGCATTCCATTTTTTACGACTATGTGGGGTCGGAGAGGTACGTGAATCGAGTTCATATGAATCCTCTTCTTATTATTCTTTTTTTTATTCGTTTCTGTTTTTCTGCAGTGACCAACCCTTTGCCTCCGCATCCCGCGGATCTCCAGAGCATCACCACTTCTCTAAAATGTGGTGAAGTTGGTTGGTGCAGTTTTTTCTCCGCAACGCGTCCGCCAAGCGGTTGCCCTCTTTCGATCTCGACTCTTTGCGAATTCTCCGGTTTTTGAAGAGGATCCGTTTATTGGAGAGTTTATTCCGCATGTTCCCTCGACGAGGAGCGGCAGGTCAGGCTTCCGAAAGGATAAAAATCCGGTTGTCGAAGATAATGATTCTGAACGCGCGACTTCTCCTGACAATATTCTCAAGGATTTTCTTGATAGTCAGACGGAAGAAGGCATCTGGACGAAGGCGGGCGGATCGTCGACCTCCCATTTTCCGGACATCGACTATGATCAAGTCCCGGAGTTTAGTAGGGGATCCGAGAAAGCTAAGGAGGTACATGTGTTTATTGTTTTCTTTTTCGAGCGGTTTTTATGACATCGCTTAATTCTTTTCTTTGGTAGGGTTTTATTATCATGGGCCGAGCCCTGGACAATCGTTCCGCGGAAGCTCGCCTTGCCGAGTTTCGAACGAACGTGGCCGAGAAAGAAGTTGCTCGTCTTCGGGCAGAGGTCGAGGCTAACCAAGCCGAAGAAGTGGTCGCAAAGGAGGTTGCTCGTGTGAGGGATGAGTGTGCGGCTAGGTCTCGTCGTGTGAAGGAGCTTTCTGACCAAAGGATTCGTCGTGCTCGTCGCGCGGGCAAACGAGAGGTTGCCGAGGAGATGAAGGCTCGTCGCGAGCGATTTGCAACCGGTTGTTCCGACGCGNCGTCGTGCTCGTCGCGCGGGCAAACGAGAGGTTGCCGAGGAGATGAAGGCTCGTCGCGAGCGATTTGCAACCGGTTGTTCCGACGCGGAAATTGTTCAACGAGCGCATGGTGATTATCGCGAATGTCGCGGGGTCGTTCATGGGTTATCCCTAACTCAGAATGAAGGGTATTCGTTTGATAAGGAATTCTCCGCACGGCGGAAAGACCTGAGTCGGGAAAGAGATATGCAATCCGAATTTTTCGACCTTAAGGCGCGCATGTGGGATCAATGGAATCACATCGTGGTGTCGCCGGATTCGGTCGAAGTTGGTCCTGGGATTTCGGACGTGGATGGTGAAGTCGATCAGTCCGCGTTTGATGACTTTGATGTGTGATGTTCTTAGTTTTTTGATTCTGTCGTTGTTTTTTCGGGACTGGCCATTGGTGGCTTTGAATCCCTACCGCTGGGCGGTGTGTATTCGAAAACTTTAATAAAAATATTTACTAAGTATGAAATTTGTGTTTTGTGTTAGGTGTAGAGGGAAGAATACGAGTTGTCGTCTCGTATCTAACTCTTTGGTGTAAATCGTCCGATTCGTTAACTCGGGAGACTTCGATTTTCGCGAGTGTTTAGATGTGGGCGAAGAGACATGCCTTTAGGATCTCGATTCATGCCTTGAGACGTTAGCGATCAGTGTGCTGGGGACCTAGGTTTACTTTCGGATTGGGGCTGTGCGATGACTAGTCGGCTTTCGTTTTGCCCGTTGTGATTTTAACCTGATTCCATACCGATTTAGAATCCGCGATAGGTTCTCTGCTTATACGATTCGTCTGGTTGGAACCGAGCATCTCACCGGGAACAATTTCTAAGTTGCCCGGAAGTGGTGACCAAAAATTTGGATTTCTTTTATAGCGCGCTATTTTATCCTCGTCGGATGTATGCGGACCGATAGGTCGGTGCGTTTGTTTAGGACGGCTAGCGTGCTCGACGGGGCCAATCGCCGAGCGTTCGTGTTTTTATAGTCGCAGACGGACTTTGGATAAATATTTTCTTTGAGAGTTTAGGCGACGTCTCGCCAGTTCTTTCGAAAATATTTTGATATGCGAATTTTTATAAAAATGATTAAGTAGTTGTTACTGCGGAAGCGATTTTCCGGATTTGCGTTTTTCGATAGTAGCGGAGATATTCTAACTTTGTCTTTATTAGAATTTTCGAAAAATTTCGGTTACAAAGCTAAAAGAAATTCTGTAAAAAATTTTGGGAGTATACGAACACTCGTATACTCACCCACTCCCCCCCCCCCCGTTTTGGAAGGGGGATAGCTGAACTCGTCTTTAGGCGAGCTGCCTACGTATTCCTTTCGGAAATCAAACCATCTCGTAGTTCTGATTGTTTGCGCGAGTGTGCTTACTCGGCTGTCGCAGACTTCTCGATCGCTTCAGTCGCGGGATCGATGTCTTTGTCCGGAATTGTCTCCTCTGGTCGGATGGAAGCGATGGGTGCGGAAACTTCTGGTTTCTCGGCTGTTGCTTGCTTTGGGTCGTCTTCTGCAGGCGGTGGCGTGACCTTTGCCCGTTTCGGTTTCACAATCGCGACCGCCAATTGCCTTAGCTTATGTTCGGCCAGGAAGCAAGATCGCGATTGTCTTTGGCATCCCCAAATTACCGCGACTCCCGTAGGCGTCGGGAATTTGATGCCTAAGTGATATGTGGACAGGACCGCCTTCATGGAATTTATCCAAGGCGTGCCCATAATCACGTTGTAGATAGCCGGGAAATCGACTACCGCGAAGTTAACAATTTTCGTCACTTCTTTTGCGGCGACTGGTAGTCGGATTGATCCCAGGGTCATGGACGTTTCGCCGGAGAAACTAGTCAGCGGTTTTGGAATTTGCTCGACTTCCGAGAGATCGATTCCCATGAGTTCTAGCGTATTGCGGAAGATCACGTTGACAGTACTCCCGGTATCGACCAAGACCCGAGCGACTTCTAAATCTCTAATTACTAGGTCGATGACAAGAGGGTCGGCGTGAGGTTGATCGATTCCGCCGGTTTCAGCGTCGCTGAATGAAATCACTACTTTTGGAGGGTCATCCGTGGCACCTTCCAACTCAAGCCGGTTTCGGCTTTGCGTTGGTAGGATTTTATAGACGAGACGGTGTCGTTGTAGTATTGCAATTCGCCGATGATCATGTTGATTTTTCGGCGGTTAGCGTCATTATCCTTCTCGTCTTGTCTTCGTCCGCGCTTTTCGCCTGGCTGGTTTCCCTGAGGCGGATTTTCTGCTTGCGCTTTCCTGTCGTTCTTCGGAGGGCGATCCAAATCGCGGATGAGATCCTTGACAGTAGATATCTCGGAAAGTTCTCCCGCAACTAATTTTGCGGCCAGTCTGGCGCAGAGAACTTTGCAATTCACAGTGGAATGCCCGTGGGTTTGGTGGAGGTCGCAGAAAGAATTCTCGTCATAATTCGAATTTCTCGTCCACGTGTTACCCGTAGTTTGCCCTTGCTCCGAACCGGAGTTGATAGCGTAGTTATGCGCCCCTTGGAGATCCTATCGCTCGTGATGGACGAATTTGTCACTATGAGAGTTCCTCGTTTTCTGCTTCTGCTCGGACGCGTTATCTTTCGCGGATGTTTTCGTCGGCTTATGCTTCTCGGACAGGATTTTGGTCTCCTCTTCGATGGTTATGAAGTCAGTGGCTTTATGGAGCGCATCCTGAATCGTCCGCGATTTCTCGAGAGTTATCCACTTGCGGAACTTTGATTTATACTAGAGTGATTTCCTTAGCGCGTCGATGGCGGCTTTGTCACTGATTCCGCTAACCCTAGCCATGACGAGTTTAAATCTGCTCATGAAATCGCGGAGAGATTCGTCCTCCATCTGCACCAAGCTCCAGAGGTCGGCGTCGGAGGTTTCCGGGTTAATGAACATTGAGTACTGCTTCAGGAATTCCGAAGCCAGTCGACGGAAACTTCCGATCGAATTCGCCTAAGTTTGGCGAACCCTTCGAGGGCGGCTCCTTCTAGGTTTTCGACGAAGAGACGGCAGTAGCCTGCGTCTTTTTCGTGATCCTTGAGCTTGGCTCGTCCCATGGTAATCTGGAACGCTTGCAGGTGCGCTTTGGGATCGGACGTCCTGTCGTAAGTTGGCACCTTAAGTTTGCCGGGATCGGGCAGTTTGATCTCGGTGATGCGGGCCGTGAAGGGCGTTTTTCGAGACTCGTACAGTAGCTGATCGATCTCGGGTGCGGCGCTGGTAGCGTGGTGAATTTGCGATTTCACCGCTTTTACCGCTGCGGCTGTTTTGGTGATGTACTCGCGGAGATCGCGCATCTCGGTCAGACCGCCAGCAGTTTTCCGACCTTGTCGGTGTTTGCTGCGAGTGACCGGAGATCGCTCATCGGCGGTTTTTGCGTATCGCGCGAAGTCGAGTTCCCCTTCGTCTCCAGTATACGAACGTTCGGGAGAAGACTCCGGCAGAGGACTTCGAGTCTTTCTTCTCCTAGGATGGACGTCAGCGTCTTCGTCTGTCGAATCGGCCTGGTCGCTCGTCTCCAGGTTAACCCGTTCGATGCCGTCACCCTCGGTCTCCTGTTCGTGAATAGGAGGTTTTNGTATCGCGCGAAGTCGAGTTCCCCTTCGTCTCCAGTATACGAACGTTCGGGAGAAGACTCCGGCAGAGGACTTCGAGTCTTTCTTCTCCTAGGATGGACGTCAGCGTCTTCGTCTGTCGAATCGGCCTGGTCGCTCGTCTCCAGGTTAACCCGTTCGATGCCGTCACCCTCGGTCTCCTGTTCGTGAATAGGAGGTTTTTCCGATTCGTTCAGCGTCGCGTCAGGGTTGTCTTTTTTGGAATCTTTTTCCGGTAAGTTACCCTGCTCGGTTCTGGGACGATCCGTAGGAGCGCCAAAGTCCAGCTTTCTTCCGCGGATCTTAGTAGTTCCGCGGGGGCGAATTGCTTGGGTTTTCGCGGTTAGGATTTCTACCCGTTTCGCGAGCGAACCGATGAGCTTTTCCTGCTCTTCCGATTATTTGTTAAACTCGGAAAGCATCTTCTCGAGGGTTTCGGCGTAAGCGTTCGTTGCGTTGGCCGCAGACGCTCCTTGTGGTGGTGTTGTTTCAACGTTATCGCGTTCGTCGCGAGTTTGGTTGTCACCAGTCATCGTTTTTTCGTTGGACATGTTGCGGCTTCGGTGTAAGATAGATCTGACCCCCCTCTCTCTAGCGCCAAACTATGGGAACCGAAATCCACCTACTGTCAAATAATCGTAAATAAGGAAACTTCGGGAAAACCCTAAGTTTCCAGAGGAACTGGCTATCTGCAGAACCGCACAACGAATATTAAGAAAACGATGAACTTATAAATTAAAACGAAAATAACGAGATTGAAAGCAAGAAGGTCTTTATTCCGAATCTGCGTAAGAACTGGTACAAAAGAGAGGCCAAAGCTGCGTGAGCCGTCGGCAAAATCCTTAGAATCTAAGAACGAAAACCCTAATTGAGACGCAGCTCGCTAACAGAAAACGGAAATATTCCTAATTGCTAAATTTGGTGGTGAGAGCTCTGAATTTCGTGTGTATTGCTTCTGCCCTAGACCTCCTATTTATATACTCCTCGCCTTGGCCATCCGATCTTTCCATTTCGCTCAAATTTGACTAAATCGGGAATTTTCCATTTTTCTCGATCCTTCCTTTTCTTCCGCGGAAATCTTCTATTTTTCTTCAAACCTTCCTTTTATCTTCGAACTTGTCTTTTATTTTCCTCCTGCGAGTAAACCGTCAAAACGTTATCGAATCTGCGGGTTAAATTCCGTTAAGATCGCGAGATGGGTTTCTTATCGCGTTTTAGGCCCTTCCGGGCCGTTTTGCGATAAATCCGTTTTCCGACTTTTTACGGGATCGTTTCCTGATCCGACATCGTTTTTAATAAATTCCTCGAGTTAATCGTAAGGTTTTACGATTTACTCGACTTTTTATTAAAACACGTTTTTTACGATTTACTCGACGTTTTTATTAAAAACGCGCTTTTTATGATTTCGACGAGAAATCTCGAATAAATCGTATGTTTTAGGCAATGTTCGGCGTTTCGTTTAATCGTCGCCGTTTTATACAATTTCTTCGAGTTCTTTGTCGAGAAAGCGAAGTTTTTACGGTTTTTATCGTAAAACTCGAACGATTGGTCGGATCGAGATGGAACGGGAGATGTTCCGGCCGTGGTTCAGAATGCGACCGTGTCGAAAGACGTAAATTTCGAATCGGGAGTGCGAGAGAACGAGGCTCGGGACGTCCAGGAAGTTTCTAGTTCGCCCATTGGCGAACTAAGCCGGGCCAGCTTAGTTCGCCAATGGGCGAACTAGTTGAGCATTTCCTAGTTCGCCAATTGGCGAACTAGTTGAGCATTTCCTAGTTCGCCAATTGGCGAACTAGTCGAGTGCCTCTTAGTTCGTCCATGGGCGAACTAGTCGTGACTAGTTCGCGTTTTATGGCTTTTTCGGTTTTTTGCGCTTTCGTAAAACGATTCTCGAGTTTTATAAAACGATCTTCGGGTTTTATAAAACGGCTTCTCGAGTTTTATAAAACGATCTTCGGGTTTTATAAAACGGCTTCTCGAGTTTTATAAAACGATTTGTCGAGTTTTATAAAACGATCTTCGGGTTTTATAAAACGGCTTCTCGATTTTTATAAAACGATGCTCGAGTTTTATAAAACGATGCTCGAGTTTTATAAAACGATGCTCGAGTTTTATAAAACGGCTTCTCGAGTTTTATAAAACGATTTCTCGAGTTTTATAAAACGATGCTCGAGTTTTATAAAACGATGCTCGAGTTTTATAAAACGGCTTCTCGAGTTTTATAAAACGATTTCTCGAGTTTTATAAAACGACCGTCGGGTTTTATAAAACGGCTTCTCGAGTTTTATAAAACGACTCTTCGGGTTTTATAAAACTATTCCTTTTATATTTTTGCGGGGAGTTTTGACTATTAATTCCATCGTACCGATTTTGACCCCAACAATTATATGTATATATAACGAAATAAAACATGGCCGAAATATTATAATTACAAATTGCCCAACTTCTCTGAACCTTACTAGAGCAGGAAGTGTTTCGTCAACCAATATTCCTCGTTGTTCATATGTTCAAAAAATCAATAGGATAAAATAATGCGAGGAAACGCATTTGCTAATCGTTAAACATGGACCAATAGTAATATAACAAGTGATGTAAGCTACATTTTTAACTTGCTAATACAACAAATTAAAGCAAAAACACATTCACTAATCATTAAATATTGTTTTCACAATATTAAATCCATTTTTGGTCAAAACAACATTAAATACATATTTAGGTTTAACTTTCCTTTGCCGACACTAACAATGAAAGCTTTTGGTTAATAATACAAACGTTTGCTTAAATCCAGATGGTAATACAGTATTAACATACACCACTAAGATAAATTCATGGTCACACAAACAACAAAGTTGGAACTCCTCTGGAATAAATTATAAAGTTTAGTCTAATGTAATAAAGTTTAGGTAGAACGAACCTCCTCTGGAATAAATTAGTTCAAATTTATTATTTTCTAGTGTTTAACACATGACGTTTTAGCGAATTTTTTTGTTTCAAAGTAGAAGATGTTTTCAAATTGAAAGGTAAAATTTATTAGTTTTCTAATTTTTATTTATTTACTATTTATTGATTTGTGATAAGATAAATATATAATGATGTTTTTGTTTATATTTTCTTAAAGAATGTACATTTTTAAATGTGTATCACAATTATAAAGCTTCAAGTAATAAATAATATATTTCTTGCTATATATTTCAAATAACAAGTTTTCAACTAATAGACGGATTTTCATCTTTTTTTTTTTGGACAACAAGTTGGTTTTATAAAATAGATAATAGTCTCAGAGGTGGTTATGGGTTGGGCCAGAATACAAACAAGATTTTGCATTTAAGTCCGCAAGCCCATTACTCCCTCTTGGAATAAACGAGAAACGACAAGACGAGAAAGAAGATTGTGCGATCGTGGCGATGTCCGAGAGCACTCCATAGAGTTCGGTCGGTCTTCGTCCCGATAAGATTGCTCCGATGAGCACTTGTGAATCTGATCTGAGCCAGATATGGTGGTAATTGAGTTCGACTGCCCTGAGGAGAGCACATCTGATGGCGATCGCTTCCGCCATGCAAGCCGAGGAGACTCGATCCTGGTATTGAGAGCCTCTGTTCAGTTCCGATCCTTCATTGTTTGTGAAGATCCACGCCAATCCTGCTTCTCCCTCTTTCCAGGCCGCATCTGTGTTACAATAGATCATGAGAGGGTTCGAAGTGGTATCTTCGAGTTCTATCGGCACGAGTGTTGGTTGAAGAGGTTGATTGGTTTTGGTCAGCTGTGCTTGGTCCCATTCCTTGACTGCGATGAGGGCTTTTAGTATCACGCTTTCTGGAGATGACGGTATCTTCTCGAAGAGAAGCTTGTTCCTGGAGATTCAGATAAACCAACAAATCCAAGGAAGAGCATTGCTGGTGAACCCATAAAGAGGGAGAGGCTTCCAAGTACCTGACGCGATAATCGCTGTCTTAAACGAGGAGAAGGTTGAAAACTCAATGCCATGATTCCAGGGGCCAAGATCCCAGATTTTCTTTGCAAAATCGCATTGGAAAAAGAGATGAAGCATCGTCTCCGGTTCACCACACCTACAGCAGCCTGATTCAATATGAATACCCCGCCTCTGGAGATTATCACTGGTAGGTAACGCCTTGTGACATAATTTCCAGAGGAACAATTTTAATTTTGGTAGGAGTTGTGTAGACCATAGGTGTTTGTTCCAATTCCACTCCATAATGTTCTGATCCAAGAGTAATAATGTCGATTGGATCTTTGGATTGTGCAGAGCAAAATACCCCGACTTGACGGTGTATTCTCCAGACCGTTGGAGATTCCAGATGAAAGTGTCTTTGTTGCCTAACTTGCTAGGTCGCAAGGATAGAATGACCGAAGCCAATTCAGGTAAAAGGTTCTCCACTTTAGATTTATTCCACTCCTTGGTCTCTCGTTGAAGAAGGTCTGAAACAAGAAGGTCTTGATCTTGTTGCAGGATAGGACCAAAGGGTTTGAGATTTGAACCTGGATCCATCCAAGCATCCTTCCACACACTTGTGGATTCTCCATCTCCTACAGCCTTACCCAAATGTTGGAGTAGGAGATCTCTGCCTTTTAAGATTCCTTTCCAGCCGTGTGACGACGAAGTGGTGGCGTTGACGGTGAGAAAGGAAGCTGAGTTGCAGTATTTTCCCACCAGGATTCTAGCAAGAAGACTATCCGGCTTCTTAATAATTCTCCACGCAATCTTGCCAAGCAAAGCATGGTTGAAAGTTCGGATATCCCTGAATCCCATTCCTCCGAGTCCTTTTGGCAGTGTAAGTTTGTCCCATGAGACCCAACTTATTTTTCTTTCCCCTTCCTTTGAATCCCACCAGAATCTGGTGAGGACCGATTGAATACGTTTGCAGAGACTAACTGGAAGCTCGAAACAGGTCATAGCATAACTTGGGATAGGAGAAAGCACCGACTGTAGCAAAGTAGCCTTTCTCGCCAATGAGAGAAACCTATTAGTCCAGCTTAAGGCTTTTTGTTGCATCCTATCCACAATTGAAGAGAACATATCTTTCTTCTTTCTACCAAAATGCTCAGGCAATCCCAGGTACTTCCCCACTCCTCCCTCTTTTTCTATTTTGAGATGTTGTTTGACTCTGTTTCTTGTATCCTGTGATGTTTTTGCAGAGAAAGAGATGGAGGATTTTGCAGTGTTGATCATCTAGCCGGAAGCCCTTTCATACCCATTGAGGATACCCATAAGCGTAGCACAACTTTGGGGGTCAGTCTTTGTGAAGAACATTGTATCGTCAGCAAACAACAGGTGATTTAACCGCGGGCTATTTAGAGACACTCTGAGACCCGCCATTGTACCATTGACTTGTGCCTTTTTGCAGAGGCCTGAGAGTATCTCTCCACAGAGGATGAATATATAGGGAGAGAGGGGGTCACCCTGACGTATCCCGCGTTCCGGAATCACACTACCAGCAACTTCATTATTAATGAGAAAAGAATAGGATACCGTGGATATACACTGCATGATCAGATGTGTCCAGGTATTTGAGAACCCTAGTCTTTCCAGCATTTATTTTAGTATATATTTTTCATGCAATAACTCTTTAACTTATTATATACTAATATAATATATATTCGACGAAAGGCTTTTAAATATCAGCGAGGCAGGATTTAAAGAGGGAAAAAACGTGACCAACAACTATAGAAAATGTATTCACATCGTGATCAAAATGGAAAAAATATATATATTGCCCATTAAACCCATCCAAAAGTCCACAATCAGCAGAGCCAACTGTGACCCTAACATTATGATCTATAGAAAATCCTCTGGCAAATATATTTTTCGTATTTTCTTTGGACTATTCTCCAGTTTCTTTTTAAACTAGTCTTGTCTATGTGTATTTATACCCCCATCCATTTCAATGTCGAATATCAATTCAAACTAATTAAGTCTTTTGTAAAATACTTGTAACACAAGTTAATACACTTCCTATTCCACCTCTTCATCATCATTACGCAAACATTCTATATATTCTTGTTATGGCAACGACCGGGACTGCAGCTCGAGCAACTGAATTTGTCAAGAAACAGGACGAGGAGTGGCGTGCGGTTCTGTCTGCTGAGCAGTTTAGGGTTCTCAGACAAAAAGGCTTAGAGTAAGTCCTTTATGTTTGTTTTTTTCGTTTTGTTCGTTTTCTAGCGTAGTAAGTTATACGTACATTAACATGTTGTTATGGTTTGTAATTTAGGAAACGAGGCAAAGGAGAGTATACAAAACATTTCGAGGAAGGGACTTATAGTTGTGCTGGCTGTGGAAATGCTCTTTACAAATCCACCACTAAGTTCGACTCCGGTTGCGGCTGGCCGGCCTTCTTCGACGCCATCCCCGGTGCTATCAATCAGACAGTAATTACCAATCCACTCTCTTTTGGATCTTTTATTTTTTTATTTTGGATCTCAAGCTATTAACAAAAACGTCACTAATACTTGAAACTCTAACTGCAAAACAGAGTTCAATTTTTGTGTGGTGGAACTACCTAGAGAAGTACGTACGCTAGAAAGGCAGAAACATTCAAATAGAAATCTTTTAAGACAATTGAAAAGTAGCTTTAAATAACATTTTCTTGACATTTTTTGCTAATCGGTCAAACCCATTTGAAGGCATTAAAGTTTGCTATTTTAAATAACTTCTTATGTTTTGTTCATCTATGTAGCCAGAAGCAGATGGAAGAAGAATGGAGATCACATGTGGAGTATGTGATGGACATCTTGGCCATGTTTTCAAAGGAGAAGGTTACTCTACTCCTACCGATCAACGTCACTGCGTCAATAGTATCTCTCTCAAATTTTCTTCTAGTACTTGAAGAAACCAAGAACCTCTTTTATCCGTATGAGCTTGCTGATAGGTTACTCATGCCACATGATGAGTCCTATGATATTATGATTCCTTGTGCATGTGTGTGTGTGTGTGTGTTTCTTCAGTTTCCAAGTACTCTCTCTTCATTATTAATGTGCGTCTTATAATAACTAAAATAAACTTTAGGTACTATAAATAATGTTCTTTTCACCATTTCCTCTTTCGGTTCAATCTTCTCGAACTCGAAGCCACCTAATTAGTAATAGTTGTGAGAAAAGATTATTCTGTTATTGATGATATATAATACGAGTATGTATACTAAGCTAGAAGTGCAGAATAGTAGGTCCTCTTAAAATTGATTCCTAGTGAGACTATCGAAGGCATGCGAGTGACGTAACCCCAGAGTGGAACTGAAACTGGTAGCTTCTAGTATCGACAATACATCAAGCAAGGATACTGATTGCAAGAGAGTGCGTTATCTTTCAATACCCCCTTCAAGTTTTCCAGCTCTCTCCTCGGTGAATGATGTAGATAAATATTTGGGATATTTCCAAATATTTATTATTTATTTTATTAGTTATTTTAGATAACTATCTTTATTGTATTAGGGTTTTATGGTTTTCATATATATAGGTTTTTTATGTCTAGAGTTGTATTCAGTTGATTGATTATTAATAAAAGGAGTTTTCCTAAAGAGGTTTATATAAACCACTGAGAAGAAGAGTATTCTCAAACGCTAAGAGCTTTTAATTAAGCACTGTGAAGAGTATTCACAAACCCTAAGAGCTTTTAATTAAGCACTGTGAAGAGTATTCACAAACCCTAGTTTCCGGGTATTCTTAGAATCAACGGATCTAGTTCTATCCTTAGAAGCTTCCGCTACATCAGTTGGTATTAGAGCTGCGTTCCTTTGGTTTCTTAATCGAGGACGATTCTGGATGTCATGGTGAGTATTAGCATCTATTCTATCCTGGACGAAAGTCCTTTTATTGAGAGAGAAGAGAACCATGAGATCTATCGAAAGATCTATGGTGATCCAATCTATGATATTTATGAAGACGATGTCCATCCTATTGACTTTCTTTTGAAAGAGGGTTCCTTTTAAAATTCACGTGCAAAGTTAGGGCGAAATCATATTGATGAAGATTTGATGCGTGCAAACTTTGTGCAAAAATAAATTTTTTAAGATTCAAGATTTAATCAGATCCGTGCAAAAATCGTGAGTATCAAGTTTTTGTAAATTTTCTGGAGATTCTGAGATGTGCGAAATTCGTGCAGATTTGTGTTATTTTTATGCTAAGAACGCTATTGAAGATCCGAGGAAAAGTTTTTCTTGGAAAACGTTTGAGATCCAAAGACTACGATCAAGATTCGAGGACGAATCTTCTCCAACCCGGAGAGAATGATGTAGATAAATATTTGGGATATTTCCAAATATTTATTATTTATTTTATTAGTTATTTTAGATAACTATCTTTATTGTATTAGGGTTTTATGGTTTTCATATATATAGGCTTTTTATGCCTAGAGTTGTATTCAGTTGATTGATTATTAATAAAAGGAGTTTTCCTAAAGCGGTTTCTATAAACCACTGAGAAGAGTATTCTCAAACCCTAAGAGCTTTTAATTAAGCACTGTGAAGAGTATTCACAAACCCTAAGAGCTTTTAATTAAGCATTGTGAAGAGTATTCACAAACCCTAGTTTCCGGGTATTCTTAGAATCAACGGATCTAGTTCTATCCCTAGAAGCTTCCGCTACATCAGTTGGTATCAGAGCTGCGTTCCTTTGGTTTCTTAATCGAGGACGATTCTGGATGTCATGGTGAGTATTAGCATCTATTCTATCCTGGACGAAAGTCCTTTTATTGAGAGAGAAGAGAACCATGAGATCTATCGAGAGATCTATGGTGATCCAATCTATGATATTTATGAAGACGATGTCCATCCTATTGACTTTCTTTTGAAAGAGGGTTCCTTTTAAAATTCGCATGCAAAGTTAGGGCGAAATCATATTGATGAAGATTTGATGCGTGCAAACTTTGTGCAAAAACAAATTTTTGAAGATTCAAGATTTAATCAGATCCGTGCAAAAATCGTGCAGTATCAAGTTTTTGTAAATTTTCTGGAGATTCTGAGATGTGCGAAATTTGTGCAGATTTGTGTTATTTTTATGCTAAGAACGCTATTGAAGATCCGAGGAAGAGTTTTTCTTGGAAAACGTTTGAGATCCAAAGACTACGATCAAGATCCGAGGACGAATTTTCTCCAACCCGGAGAGAATGATGTAGATAAATATTTGGGATATTTCCAAATATTTATTATTTATTTTATTAGTTATTTTAGATAACTATCTTTATTGTATTAGGGTTTTATGGTTTTCGTATATATAGACTTTTTATGCTTAGAGTTGTATTCAGTTGATTGATTATTAATAAAATGAGTTTTCCTAAAGCGGTTTCTATAAACCACTGAGAAGAGTATTCTCAAACCCTAAGAGCTTTTAATTAAGCACTGTGAAGAGTATTCACAAACCCTAAGAGCTTTTAATTAAGCATTGTGAAGAGTATTCACAAACCCTAGTTTCCGGGTATTCTTAGAATCAACGGATCTAATTCTATCCCTAGAAGCTTCCGCTACATCAGTGAAGGAGCCTAGACATGACTTAGTGAGATATATATATATATATATATATATATTTATTTATTTGAGTTAAGGGGATGTTTCCATTTCTATTAAAACATCTTGCAACATTAGACCATGATTAACGGCGTATTTAGAAGGGTTTTTAAAATAAATGAGCAATTAATTTAAATCAAAAAGGCCAATTAATGTAAGCGACGTATCTATTTTGGAAGTCAGAAAGAAACGTTTTTTATTGCCACGCGTCATAAGAAGTGTTTCTTTTGGGAGGAGAAAACAAGAAGACCTTCACAATAGCGAAGAATAGAATCGATGGCTATTCTCCTCTTCATCGATTAATCGAATCGAAAGGCTGTTCTCCCCCTTGGATGACAAATCTAAGCGGTGTCTCTCTCTTCTACGGAGGAACCAAATCATCGGAAGCTCTCTTCATGGACCACAAATCATAACCCAAACCTATTGGCTGGTGGTGGTGACTCGTCGAATCTCTCTAATCTGTTTCTACAATTTTTGCTCTGTTTCTGCTCTGTAATGGCGATTTGAGCAGAACCCACAAGCTGAAACTAGGGAATTCGTGAGAAAGGTTTCAACTTTGAGAGAGATATGGCGGTTTCAGAGCAGAGCCAAGAGGAAGTGATGGCTAGAGCTGAAGGGTCGTTGCTTAAGTTCATGAAAGAGGAGATCCTTGGTGTGACGTCTCAGATGGTGTATTTTGCGATGATGTTTAGTTGGTTTGTTTGGCCTTTGAGGAGGTGGTACGGGTTCATGGTTATGTAGAAGAGCTTAATCCTCTTGGTGAGTTTTCTTTTCTACTAATATGCTTATTGCTCTGTTACACTATCACTTGTGTAAAAAAGTGTCAGTAAAGGATTGTGCTTGGTTGGTTTTTGTTTCAAGCTAGAGTCTTGTTTTGATAACAAGTTCTGATTGTTGTAATATTTGTGTTGCTTTTAACGAACCAAAGATGTTTCCATGTTGATCAAAGTGTCTATTGTTCATGGCATACTCTCAAGATGTTTCCTTGTTGATCATCATGTGCATTATTTTTGATATGTTTCTACATTTCGGTGTTAATGTAGATGGAAGGTCGGACGCTAGCAAGGTCAGAAGAACAAGTTTTTTTGCTGGTTAGTGTTAGATTATTTAAATATCTATTCAGATTATTGTTGAACCTCAGTAATAAATGATGTTGGTTAGTGTTAGATTATTTAAATTTGAGTAATAAATGTTTTGGTTAGAGGTATATTACGGTTGGATGTAGGTAATAAATAGATAGGAATCAATGTTGTGGTTGTGATGAATGTTATAGATATATGTCAACTCTTTACGGTTGTGATTAATTTTTTAGATATCTGTCACCTCTTCTCTTTATCTATTAAACACATCTCTTGTTCTCTATTTTTTCATCTCTTCCATCTTCTTATTATTTTCAGCTCGGTATGGATTCTTATCCGTTTAATACACATGCAGCAAACTTTGTTGACCTTCTCAACAGTCAAGAAGACGTTGTGTTTGGTTCAGGGGAGGATAGTGTTCATGTTTCTTCTTCACAAGTTCCTCTATTTGGAACTCCACTAAGTGAAGATTCAAACATTGGTGAGAGCCCTGCAGAGCGAAGTACACGGAGAGCATGGACGCGTACAGAAGATGAAGTGCTCATATCCGCTTGGTTAAATACTAGTAAGGATCCCGTTGTGTCGAATGAGCAACGACGCGGAGCTTTTTGGAAGAGAATTGCCGCGTACTTCGCAGCAAGTCCAAAGATTCTAGTCAGTGAACATAGGGAGTGGGGACAGTGCAAGCAAAGATGGCACAAGATCAATGATATTGTTGGCAAGTTCTGTGGCGCGTTTGAAGCTGCAAGCAGAGAAAGAACAAGCGGGCAAAACGATGTTAATGTTCTGGACCGAGCGCATGTGATCTTCAAGAACACCTACCAAAAGGATTTCTCCATGGAGCATGCGTGGAAGGAGCTGCGGAACGATCAGAAATGGTGTAACCTGTCAAGTTCAAAAACAGATAACGGTTGTAAAAGGAGGAAGGTCGACGACAGTGCACATTCATCAACCTCTCACGCCTCTGAACCGAAGACAGATCGCCCCCCGGGTGTTAAAGCAGCTAAAGCTCATGGCAAGAAGACAAAGGCAGATGAAAGGATATCTGAATTGGAGAGTGTGTGGAGCATGAGGAAGGAGCTGTCGAAGATGAAACTCCTTGAACAGCTACTTGCAAAAGCTGAGCCGTTAGCTGAATATGAAGAAGAGTTGAAAAAGAAACTCATATCTGAGTTGGTCTAATAAGTTAAGTTTAAGGTGAATATTAATTCTTATTATGTTCTTGCATTGGTTACTTGTGAATATTACTTTTCTTATTATGTTCTTGCATTGGTTACTTGTGAATATTAATTTTCTTGTCTTGGTTTTTCAGGTCATAAAGAATCAAGGAGTGTAGGGTAGTCACGGATGTGGAGTCTGTTTTTCAGGTCAAAAAGGAAGAAGGAGTGTAGGGTAGTCACGGATGTGGAGTATGTTTTTCAGGTCAAAAAGGAAGGAGTGTAGTAGTCACGGGAGTGTTTTCATGTGACAATGGTTTGTTTTTTTGGTTGTCACATTGACTCTGTTTGTTTTCTAGTAGTCACGGATGTTATGTACCACTTATGACCACAAGTGTTGTTGTAGTCACGGATGTTTATGTAGGAAAAATTCTCTATATATTTGTTCACAACTCTGTATAATTCTTCACAACTCATCTTCTCTTCTATCTAAACACGTTTGTACCATCATTTCTACTTCTCTTTCTGCTCTTTTTTTTTTAAACACAAATTCTAAATAAAATTTTACATTTTGATCGAGTAAATGGCATCTGGTTCTAATGACCCTTTTGAGGATTCAGATGAAGACATTTTCGATCAATATTTGGAACAAGCTTTCGATCAAACTTTAGAAGATCTTACCACTGATTATTGTAATCAAGAAGAAAAAAGAAAAAAGAGGAAGAAACGAATCTATATCGAAAGAAATCGTGAAGAAGGCGATTTGCGGTTATGGAATGATTATTTCTGTGATGCTCCAACATATCCTGATAATCTGTTCCGACGAAGATTTAGAATGAACAAGACATTGTTCATACGCATTGTTGATCGCCTCTCCA
Source organism: Eruca vesicaria subsp. sativa (assembly GCA_932364175.1). Classification (NCBI taxonomy): domain Eukaryota; kingdom Viridiplantae; phylum Streptophyta; class Magnoliopsida; order Brassicales; family Brassicaceae; genus Eruca; species Eruca vesicaria. Next base: position 96,952 of record CAKOAT010146488.1, on the reverse strand, counting down.
ATGAAATTCAATTCTTTCAACAAAAAACAGATTGTCTCGGCAGGCGAAGTCTCTCTCCTCTTCAAAAGTGTACCGCAGCCATTCGTTGCTTGGCATATGGTACTGCCGCTGACTCGGTTGACGAATACCTCAGACTCAGTGCAAGTACAACTCGGTTATGTTTGGAAAATTTTGTGGAAGGTATAATTTATTTGTTCGGCGATGAGTACCTCAGAAGACCAACACCGGCTGATCTTCAACGTCTTCTTGATATTGGAGAGCGTCGTGGATTTCCCGGGATGATAGGAAGCATCGATTGTATGCATTGGGAGTGGAAGAATTGTCCCACCGCTTGGAAAGGGCAATATTCTCGGGGTTCGGGAAAACCAACAATCGTTTTAGAGGCCGTTGCTTCATATGATCTCTGGATATGGCATGCGTTTTTTGGAGCTCCAGGTACCTTCAATGATATCAATGTTCTTGATCGCTCACCTGTTTTTGATGATATAATACATGGTCAAGCTCCGCAAGTCACTTATTCTATCAATGGAAGAGAGTATAATTTGGCTTACTATCTCACCGATGGTATTTATCCGAAATGGGCAACTTTTATCCAATCTATTCCGATGCCACAAGTGCCGAAAGCGGTTTTATTTGCTCAATGTCAAGAAGCTGCCCGAAAAGATGTCGAGCGCGCTTTTGGAGTCTTGCAAGCTCGTTTTGCCATTGTTAAAAATCCGGCACTTTTTTGGAACAAAACCAAAGTTGGGAACATTATGAGAGCATGTATCATACTCCATAATATGATAGTAGAAGACGAACGAGAAGGCTATACTCAATTTGATGTTTCAGAGTTCGAACTAGGAGAACACACCGGAAGTTCACATGTCGATCTCACATATTCTACTGATATGCCTTCAAATATCGCCGATATGATGGATGTTCGAACTAGAATTCATGATAGACAAATGCATCAACAACTGAAAGATGATCTGGTTGAACATATATGGCGTAAATTTGGACAAGATGGAGGCAACAACTAAGATCGAATGTTTCTTTCAAATTATTCTCGTTTATTGTACTAAAATGTTTGTACCATCATTTCTTTTTTTTTCAATCTATGTTTAAAATATTATCTTTTATAATGTTTTATTTAAATTAAAAAAAAATTTGAATTTTTTTTATTATTTTTTAATTTAAAAACTCCAAAATAAGAGACCACCATTAAAGACATAAAATTATAGTGTCTCTTAAGTGAGTTTCTTATTTGCTTTTAATTATTAAAATAAGGAATAAGAGACCTAAATGGGTCTTTGGGTTAAACTTGCTCTTAGCGTTCTTAAAATGAGTGTATTGTAATTTGTGGAGAGACGCCCTGGAGGGCAAAAGAAAAGTCTGTCGCTAATTGATTAAATCATTTCGTGTGGGAAGAGTTTTTTTTTTTTTTTGAGAAAATTCGTGTGGGAAGAGTTGCAACATTTATAAATGGAACAATCAGTATTCAGTTCTCTTCTCGCTATTCTGGTGTTAAAAAAATATCACAGCTAAATGAAAAGTTGTTTCATTTACCAGATTTTAAAAATTGGAATTGATTCACAAATTCTATGTTCAGCAACGCAAAATCGAAAGATAAAAGGAATAAATCGTAAAATAGGCAAAGAAATTATTGCAACTGTTCCAAGAAGTTGGCAATCGCGCTGTTTTTCATTACTCAATACCAACGTCACACCGTTTTAAAGAAGATAGAAAACAAAACGCCGAGACGTCTTAAAATTTTGTCTTCTCCTCGTAGAACACAAACGTCAGAAACCTTTTCGTGATTGGTCCGTGAAAACCACGCGCTTTCTTATTCGTTGAACTATTGTCACCTCACACGGATTAAATACCAAACTTTTTTCTCCTTTAAATCATACGTGCGGGAAAGAAAGAAAAAAAAACTTCAACCTTGGCTTTCGTTCCAGAAGAAAAAAAAAGAAGAAGCTGATTTCGAAATTGAATCTCATCTCGATTTGTGTTTGAAATTTAAATAATGGCTCAAGCGGTAGAAGAATGGTATAAGCAGATGCCGATAATAACAAGGTCGTATTTGACGGCGGCTGTAGTCACCACCGTAGGATGTTCCCTAGAGGTATCGAATTGATCTGATTAGGGTTTGTTATTCCCTAGAGGGAATCGATTTGAATATGTAATTGGTTTTGAATGGCAGATAATATCACCGTATAATCTGTACCTGAATCCAACCCTTGTGGTGAAGCAGTACCAGTTATGGCGCCTCGTTACTAATTTTCTTTATTTCCGGAATATGGGTAATTTACTCTTATGTTGTGTTGGATCATAGATTGTGAAATTAGCTTTCTTTGGTTTTCATATGCAAATTGGTAGCTCAAAGTCTACAACTTTTTAAAAGTTTCTCTTTTACGAGTGTGATCTTATCTTAATAATCTAGATGATTACACTTGTATTAATTATCTATATGTGAATGCGATCAAGCATGTGATTCGAACTGTAATTGTATTTACAGAGGAAACGATGTTGTTTTGGTTAGAAAATCCATATTTTTCTGGCCACTATAGATGCTGGTTCAGCCTGGTTTAACTGTTGAATAATTATTTGTTAATCAAAGTAAGTTTTGAATTTTGATCCAAGTTAATGTCGTAATTGGCATTGAGTACGTGTTCAGGTGTTAAAAAGCACGATCAAAATTGCCCTTTCCCGCTTGTTTATATGCTTTGACTTATGTTCTTCTCCATGTATGGATTCATTTCCTTTGTAAACATCATATAAACTTTTGATTTCTTTCTGAATTATCAATCTTTTTTTTTTTTTGGTTTTTGCAGATTTGGACTTCTTGTTCCATATGTTTTTTCTAGCAAGATACTGCAAACTCCTGGAAGAAAACTCCTTCAGGGGAAAGACTGCTGATTTCCTTTACATGCTCTTATTCGGTGCAACTGTGCTAACCGGTATTGTTCTCATTGGCGGAACTATACCTTACTTGTCTGTCTCACTCTCAAAGATCATTTTCCTCAGCAACTCGTTGACTTTCATGATGGTAACTTCTCCAAACCTATTCTCTAATAGTTTGAAAGATCCATCTCAAAACCATTTCCTTTAATGTATTTCACCTCTCTGCAGGTGTATGTATGGAGCAAACAGAATCCTTACGTCCACATGAGTTTCCTTGGCCTTTTCACTTTTACAGCAGCCTATTTACCATGGGTGAGTGAGTTCGACTTTCTCAATTCTCTTCTTGGTATGCTCTCGCTAGAATCATCCCTTACGCCATGTTCTGAAACTGCAGGTGCTTCTTGGATTCTCTGTTCTTGTTGGTGCAAGTCCATGGGGGGATTTACTGGTACCCACTTTCTTAATTCGATTTCATCCCATATCTTCTTCCCTCTTTACCTTTATCCTTACCCTTGAGCTTTGTCCTATGTGCAGGGAATGATAGCAGGTCACGCGTATTACTTCTTGGCATTTGTGTATCCACGAATGACTGATCGACGCCCCTTGAAGACTCCATCTTTCCTCAAAGCCCTTTTCGCTGATGAGCCTGTAGTGATTGCACGGCCAGAAGATGTGAGGTTTGCTCCTGCCCCTTTTGATGAAATCCACCAAGACTGAAATCTTCATCTTCCCAAGGGCACATTGTGTACACATTCATTGCTTTATGGTTGTGGATAATGTGGACGGTTTTGTTAGTTTTTTTCCCTTGTCTGAGTTATGTGTTTATCTCTTTGTGCATAAATGAACAAAACCTGTGTACAAAAAAATTCCTAAAATGCTAGTTTATAATAGTCATTTCATTAGATCATTAGACAATGTCTTACAGTGAGACAAACAAAACCAGTTAAAGCAAACTGATAAAGTCTGAAAGATTCTGGTTTTTTTTTTTTTTGGACAATAAGATTCTGGTTTTTGAGTTTCTAATTTACACGTAGAAACGATTCATCTCTTCATCATCCTCATCTATGACATCATCACTGTCTTCTTCAATCTGAAAGTCCTCATCATTCTCCTCTAGCATCATCTTCTCTGTTGCATCTCTATCTTTAAAGCTAGTGTTCAATAATACCACAGTCCCTTCCTGAGAACTATCCATATCCTTTCTTAGTTTCTTCATTTCCTTTTCCCTTCACTCTTCTTGCAACTGCTCCTTCTCCGCCTTTCTCTAGTCAAGATAAGCTCTGGAGAACAAAAACACAAATCATAAGCATGGAACTTGCTGACAGATGAAGTTCCCATGTATTCCTCAGCACTTGCTTCAATGGCTTTAGAGAAATCATCCATCCCAGCACCAGTGATTGCAGAAACACCAACATATCTTATATTCCGGTACAAGTTCTACCGTAGAACTCATACAGTGAAAGAGAGAGAGACTGTATAGCCGCTTGAAACACCTCAAATTCTTCCATCCACTGCAAAGAAACCCATATCAGTACCATCAACAGATTCAATATTGATAAACAGTTGAACCTCTAAGGCAAACTTGTGATCTACAACATCGGTTTTGTTGAAAGCCAAGACAAGAGGCAGCCGGGTCTTGTAGAGAATACTACAAGTGTAGAGCATGTTACTCATAAAAGTGATAGGGCTTGTGGAACGTGGAGTATCAACCACATAAGTGACAACAGTTGGGAAGGTTGAAGCAAACGCTTCAGTGATTAAAGCACCAGAAGCAGACCATGTAAAGATTTCAATAAAATAAAAAAGCAGAACCACAACAAGAGTGATCAAAGTCATTTTTTTACCTTATCGAATTTAGTAGCAAACAAGTTGAGTGACGTCATGATGCCACCATTAGGTCCCAAGATATACTGCTTTATAACTTCCTTGTACTTGACGGTGTCTCTTCACATCAGACAATGCAGCACTAAACCAATAACATAGGGAGTTTTTTCTCAAGAACATTGTTATAGCTAAAACAATGTGTACCAGCCATTCCAACAACAATGATAATGACAGGCTTCTTCTTGAAATGGGAGGAAGAGCTCTCAGCACTGACACGAAGCTTGTCCAATGAGTCGACCAGCTTGTGACTCTCTTCCACAAAGTTCTTTGCAAGAAAAACAACAAACAACAAAACTTCATTTCAGTCTTTGTTTCTGAAGTAAGCTAGTCTCTTATATCAGAATCCCCTATAAATCATCATCCACTGAATATATAACAAACTGAGAGTAAATCGTCATTATAGTGAAAGAGATGAACCCCATTACCTCTTCACCAGAAGATTCCATGGGATCCTCCATCAGTAGTGATGAAGACGAGAGAGGACGAGACCTGAGCGAAAACAGAGTCAGGGCTGTTTTAGCAAAAGACACTAAAATTATTGTTATCAAAATTTATGGTAACATATTGAGAGGCGCCATTAAGTAAGACCATAAAGTATTAGTTAAATGAAATGAGTATTAATTAGGGTGGACAAACAGAGTCCCAATCGGATTTTGGTTCGGTTCATTCAAATTTTGGGTTATCGCATTCATAAATTTTAGTCCCATTCGGATATTATAAAAATTCAGATTGGATTCGGTTCAGATTTAATTGGGTTCGGTTCAAGTTTAATAACATGTCCAAGATCCGGTTGAACCTGAAGTAGTTTCGGTTTCGGATACTAATCGGGTTATCGGTTCTAAAAATACTAATTTATACTTGACTAAACTCAATATATTTTCAATCATTTCAATAAATTTGTGTACTTAACTTCTTTAAACCATATTGTTGTCTTTCAAATATTTTCTTGAAATTTGTTTATCAACCATGGTCCTTGGTACGCGGGCGATGCTAAAAGCCGAGAATCCAGCTTTTAGACGGTGAAAGGTAATTAACTCTGAAGCAAAAACCCGGCCAGTCGGGAGAGGGGAGTTTGTAATCATGTCTACTAGATCAGAATAATCCGTCTCCATATGGATAACAGTGCAATGGAGGTCTAGTAAACATGACATTGCCCATATAAGACCTTCCATCTTAGCACGAAGGGGTGATAGGCTTTTCCGGCATTCTTGAAATCCAAATCTTTCGACTCCCATTTGGTCCTTGTAAAACCACCCTAGACCACTGATTGTGCCATTCTCGACCCATGAGGCGTCGATTTGGCAGATTGCGCATTGGGAGTCCATAGGGGGAGTCAAACTAGTCGATGGGGATCATCATCCTCTGCGTTCATGTAAGTTGCGGCTTCAATGGAAGCTAGCTGAAGAGTGTGCATTGGTGCTACGTCTTTTCCATTAAAAACCTAGTCATTGTGTGCCTTTCATATGTACCATAAGATCCATGGGAAGGTTTTCATAAGTGGTTTTATATAGGCCGCGTCTTTATCTTTCCAAAAGAGGAAGTCCATGTTTTGAAAAACAGAGGTGCACCTAAAGTAACCTGGAAGGAACGGATAATCGGATAAAGCCCACACCTGCAGGGCAGGGGGACATTCAAAAAGATGATGATTAATGGTTTTCTCAGGATTACTGCATATAGGACAGCTCTTGTCGGTACCCAAGTGTCTATAGGAAAGTATTTTCGTCGTCGCAATGTCCTGTCAAAGCTTGTCACATAAAATGTTTTATTTTTCCAGGAGCAGGGACACTCCACACATGGTTCTGTAAACCACTGATACTTGGTTGTACAACTCGAGTTTCAGTTTCGCTCACTTTAATCTTTTGTAAATGAGAATATCCTGATTTTACAGAATAAACGCCCGATTTTGTATAGTTACATGCATATCCGTCCATGGACCACGTGTTGCTCGGTCGTAGTTTTAGAATAAGCGAGATGTCCTTGGGGTTGAAGTACTCGGGTAGGAGGTTACTATCCCAATCCTTTGTATCACGCCTAATAAAAGAACGAACAAGGAGTTTTGGGTGTCTATAAGTAATGCGATCAGATGGTCTAGGAGGACTAGCGTCAATATCAGGGATCGATGGCTCACTTCAAACGCATGTGTTTAGTCCTGCTCTAATAGTCTTCTGTAAGCATGATTTCAGAAGCGGTTTTGCTGCCATGATACTACGACAGCTATAAGATGGTGAGTAAACCTTCCGATCTTCCAATGAGCTTGATCGATTATAGTATCTTCCTCTCAAAACTCGGGTAAGAAGAGAGTTTGAAAACTGTATTAACCTCCAACGTTGTTTTGCTAATAAAACGAGATTAAAATCGTGTATGTTTAAGAAGCCGAATCCACCCTAGTCATAGGGAACACAAATTTTATTCCAAGCAATCCAATGTAACCCTCAGTTATTTTGACTCGAGCTCCGCGAATCAATCCAAGTTTCCTTTATCTTCGTTATTTGATCTACTTCTAACATCTCCATACACTTTTGACAGACTTCTTTATAATTGTAACTTGACTTATAAGTAATTTTGGTTTGGCTCCATTTTCTAAAATTTTGGTTTGCTAATTTTGCAGTAAAATTATTAAGCTAATACACAAATTAACCTTGAACATTTTTTTACTAACTAATAAGTCTCAGCGCTACTATCATTGTTTTTGTGGGTTACTTTTCTTTATTCCTCAAGTTAAGTTTGCAAACTATGTGCTCATTCCAAAACTATGAAAAAGGTCTAAACAAAAGCTGCATGTAGTTTTCAGAACAATGGTAAGAACAATAACATTATTAATTATTCAAAATAATTTTGTGATGTGTTAACGTTGTAGTTTACCACATGTTTTTTTTTTCTGAATAAAGGTTTCCACATGTTGAATTATAGTATTACAATATTTTAAATCATGGCAAAATTAAACAATTCAACCAATTGAACACCATAACTAAAAATTAATTGATTTTGTTTAGAGATTTCCATTAAACAATAATAAATGGATACTAAATTTTTTGAAATTTGTTAAAGAAAAGCAATGAATACTTCAAACCGACTCCATCTCCGAGGTCCTTTATAAACTACTTAAACTCACAAGTCCCTCTCATTCTCCGTGTCTCATCCATTCCTCGCTCTCTGCTCTGTTCTTCAGTGAGAGAAGCGATCAAAGATGGAGCTCGAACAGGACCAGCCTTACATTGATCACGACGAGGATGAGATTACACAGGAGGACGCGTGGGCCGTCATCTCAGCCTACTTCGAAGAGAAAGGTCTCGTTCGTCAGCAGATCGATTCGTTCGATCAGTTTATTCAGAACACCATGCAAGAGATCGTCAATGAGTCAGCTGATATCGAGATCCGACCTGAGTCCCAGCACATTCCTGGCCACCACTCTGATTTCGCAGAGGTTCTTTAGATTTTCTAGAGTTTTGAATTTCTAGGGTTTCGTAGGTTTTAAGTTAGCTTGTAACTGTTTTTCTTTTTTGCAATTAGGGTGGTTCTTTTTCTAGGGTTCCTATGGTGAAATGAAATTGTGTGCTTTGGGTTATCGTGTTTGTGAAGTTTTGTTGCAACTAGGGTTTGCCTTACATCATTGATGTCAAGTTACTTGAGCACACTAAGTAAATGTGTTTGGTGTTTCATTTGCTGCACCTCTGTTTGCAATTTGTGTTTGCCATTCTGGAGTAGCTGATCTCATTAGTGTCCTGAGATCACTCTTTTTTTTTTTTTTTGTATTCTATGCTTGAGCTTTTTCTTTTTCTCAAGGTGTGTGTTTTCAGTGGGTTTGAGTATTGCTTGAAGCTCAAATCAGTTTTTGCACTAAGTAATTGTGTTTGGTATCTTATTTGCTGTACCACTGATTATGACTATTTTTCCTAAAGGCTATGTATGTTAGATTATTGTATAGGTTTGTTGCAATAAGTCTTTTGACATTCTCAAGTAGCTGGTCACTTTTGTGTTCTATGAGCTCTTCGTGTTCTCAAGGTGTATTTTTCAGTGGGTTTGGATGTTGGGGTGTGAAGCTCAGATCAGTTTTTGCACTAGGAGAATGTGTTTAGTTCTGTTTTTGTTATACCTCTGATGAAATTTTATTGCAGACAATTTACAAGATTAGTTTTGGACAGCTTCATCTGAGTAAACCCATGATAACGGAGTCAGATGGAGAGATGGCCACCTTGTTCCCTAAGGCTGCAAGGTTGAGAAACCTCACCTACTCGGCTCCTTTGTTTGTCGATGTTAGCAAGAGTGTTACTAAGAAAGGGCATGATGGTGAGGAAGTTACGGAGACTCAGGATTTTTCCCAAGTTTTCATTGGAAAGGTCCGTGAACGTAGTTCTTTTTTGCAAGATTATATAAGCGGCTTCTGCTATACAGTTCTGAGAGTAGATATGTTTTCTATTCGTTTTGTTTTTTACTAGGTTCCCATCATGCTCCGGTCTACTTACTGTACCTTAAATAGGAATTCGGAGAAAGATTTGACAGAGCTTGGAGAATGTCCTTATGATCAGGGCGGATACTTTATTATTGATGGAAGTGAAAAGGTTCTGATTGCTCAAGAGAAGATGAGTACAAACCATGTTTATGTGTTCAAGAAGAGACAGCCAAATAAGTATTCCTATGTTGCTGAAGTCCGTTCCATGGCTGAAAACCAAAATAGACCTCCAAGCACAATGTTTGTGGGTATGCTCTCTGGCTCGAAAGGGGTAAGAGAAAGCTAAATACTCTAAACTCTATTAGTTTCTTTAAATTCTAAGATAATGGTAAATGGATGCAGGGTTCATCTGGACAGTTTATTCGATGTACTCTTCCATATGTCAAGAAAGAAATTCCTATTATCATCGTATTTCGTGCATTGGGATTTGTTGCCGATAAGGACATATTGGAACATATTTGCTATGATTTTGCCGATACTCAGATGATGGAGTTGCTCAGACCTTCCTTGGAAGAAGCTTTTGTCATTCAAAGTCAGCTGGTATCCACTGATGATCCTTCATTTGTTAATGCACTTTTCTATTTTGACCCTGAAATTAGTTGATAACCTTCATATTTCTTCAGGTTGCACTTGACTATATTGGGACACGTGGTGCACCCGCTGGTGCAAACAAGGAAATGAGGATAAAGTATGTGATCATTTAAACCAATTGACTTGGCTGTTATGATCTAACATGTCAACTATTGAGATGTTGGAACTTGAGATTTGCAATTGCAATATCATCATTATTGCAGGTATGCAAGAGATATCCTTCAAAAAGAAATGCTTCCTCATGTAAATGTTGGGGAGTCTTGTGAAACGGACAAAGCTTACCATTTCGGGTACGTATTCAGCTCACACGTGTTCTTTGAAATTTCATAGGTTTTTCCGTTGCTCATATTTTGCAATAACCCTCAGGGATATCATAAATCGTCTGTTGCGTTGTGCACTTGGCCAAAAGCCAGAAGATGATAGGGATCATTATGGTAACAAAAGGCTGGATCTTGCTGGTCCTTTACTTGGAGGGCTGTTTAGAATGGTTTATTACCGCCCCCCACAATCATGCATTTTTGAAAAAAAAATTAAAGATTTAAGTATTATTTTAGTTGATATCTTACTGACTTAAAATATTCTTTAATGCAGCTTTTCAGAAAGCTAACGAGGGATGTGCGATCTTATGTTCAAAAGGTTTCTTAATAGTTGCTCTTTTTTAACCAGAGGACTTTAATTCTAGTTTGTTATTCTGTGTTTGGAAGTCTGATTCATGTCGCTATAATAGTGCGTTGACAATGGCAAAGAAGTCAATCTTCAGTTTGCCATTAAGGCTAAAACAATTACCTCTGGCCTGAAGTATGCTCTTGCTACTGGGAACTGGGGCCAGGCAAACGCTGCTGGCACAAGAGCTGGAGTCTCTCAGGTTAGGCCATTTCTTTATTTCTTCTCTTTTTCAGCTCACATAAAATTTGAGATATGTTCATTACAGTTTTGGTCCATTATGGTTTATTGCATGATCTACATGGTTCTCAAGTTTTTACTTCCACCAGGTACTAAATCGGTTAACATATGCTTCCACTTTGTCACATCTGAGGCGTCTCAATTCTCCTATTGGGCGTGAAGGTAAAACCTTGTTCTTTTCCTTCATTTCTGTTTTGTCTCAGTTTATCTGCTGGTGCAGTTGGTGGATTTTAGTCAGGGTTCATTTTATTATATCCGCATCCTTGTTATATTCGCTTGAATGTTAACCGAGTCTTATATGCCAGGAAAATTGGCAAAACCAAGACAACTGCACAACTCACAGTGGGGTATGATGTGCCCTGCTGAAACACCCGAAGGACAGGTATAGTTGTTGCATTTATAGAAATATATATGTTTTGGGTTTTATTTAGTTCAATTGCTTACTGTGGCTTTGCTTTGACAGGCTTGTGGTCTAGTGAAAAACTTGGCGCTCATGGTCTACATTACTGTTGGGTCAGCTGCTTCTTCCATTTTGGCTGTCTTGGAAGCATGGGGAACTGAGAGTTTTAAGGTCTGTAGCACTAACCAGTCAGTTTCTTACTCAATCTCTGCCACTTGGTTTCATGTGTTTACTCAAGGTCTTAACTTGATTGTAGGAAATCTCTCCATCAGTTATCCCCCAAGCCACAAAAATCATTGTCAATGGAAAGTGGATTGGAATTCATCGAAATCCTGACATGTTGGTAAAAACGTTGAGACGTTTGAGGAGAAGGGTAAGGGTGTTGTTTCGTTCACATTTTCAAATAGTTTAGTCAATAAATTGCCACCTTTTGTAGAAATAATGTATTACGTTTCCTCTTGCAGAATGATATTATTAACTCTGAAGTTGGCATTGTTAGAGACATTCGCTGGAAAGAGCTCCGGATATACACTGATTATGGTCGCTGTAGTCGCCCCTTGTTTATTGTGGATAATCAGAGGCTCTTAATAAAGAAGAAAGATATATATGCTCTGCAACAAAGTGTAAAGTTTATAGTTTCTTGTTCTCAAAGTACGCTTTGTTATAATTTCAGTGTACCAATACATCTTTTCACAACCCAGGAAAATGCAGAAGAAGCTGGTTGGAATCAACTACTTAAAAAGGAGTTTATAGAATACATAGACACAGAAGAAGAGGAAACGACTATGATATCAATGACTATCAATGTGAGTGATAAAATGTCTGAAAATTGAAGATGGTGGATAAATGCACTCATTGGCACAGAAAACTCACCACTTAATTTCGTTACAGGATCTGGTTCAAGCTAGGCTTCGTCCCGACGAGGCATATTCTGACACTTACACACATTGTGAGATTCACCCTTCTTTGATATTGGGCGTGTGTGCTTCAATCATACCATTTCCCGACCATAATCAGGTTTCACTCTCTTTAGTTGACTTATCTATGAGAAGGGATTTAGTTATGTACAAATCAAATTTATGCTAAATGATACCTTTCCTGCCACTTGTGCGTTTTGATGAATTAGTCACCCCGTAATACATACCAATCAGCTATGGGAAAGCAAGCCATGGGAATATATGTCACCAACTACCAAGTCCGCATGGTATGTTCTAGGCTCTTTAATCTGTGTTCTCTTTCTGCTATCTCTTGTAATAACACTGCATGCTGTAATGATACTAATATCATTGTTCTGTCAACCAGGATACTTTAGCCTATGTTCTCTACTACCCTCAAAAGCCTCTAGTCACCACAAGAGCTATGGAGCATCTTCACTTTCGGCAACTTCCAGCAGGAATTGTGAGTTATTTTGCTTGAAGTCTTTCAGAAATCCAGATTTTATCAATTCTCTCAAGTGTTTTTTCTTTCTCCTTGTGTAGAATGCTATTGTTGCCATTTCTTGCTATTCTGGATATAATCAAGAAGATTCTGTCATCATGAATCAGTCTTCAATAGATCGTGGTTTCTTTCGATCCTTGTTCTTTCGGTCTTACAGGTGAGTATACCATATATACTTCTGGACATTTGCTTTCGGTCTGGTCTTTCCATTTTATTTATACTGCAATCTTTCTGCTGGCAGAGACGAGGAGAAAAGAATGGGGACACTTATCAAAGAAGACTTTGGGCCCCCAGACAGAGGAAATACACTGGTAAGAGACAATTTAGACACTTTCGGTTCATATTTTCTGTTAGTGGAGTATTGACACTTAGAAATTCTGCCGCAGGGTATGCGACATGGTTCTTATGAGAAACTGGATGATGATGGTCTAGCACCTCCTGTAAGTCAATGATTTATTGTTCCATTAATGGTTAACTCTGATATGATTAGGCGAGTAGTGCTAGAAAGCATCTCATGTAATTTTTTTTTATATTTTTTGTGGTAAAGGGTACTAGAGTTTCAGGTGAAGACGTAATCATTGGGAAAACCACTCCAATATCTCAAGATGAAGCTCAAGGTCAATCAACACGATACACTAAACGTGATCATAGTATAAGCTTGCGTCATAGTGAAACTGGAATGGTGGATCAGGTAACGTTGGTATCTCCTTGCAGTTAAGAGTCTAGAAAGTTTACGGACTCAGCTATGAATCTGATCATATTTTTGTATAATCATAGGGCTGGTTGTTCTGGAAGTTCTCTAATTTTCTTTCTTGTAAACTTCTTGTATGTAGGTATTATTGACCACAAATGCAGATGGTTTGAAGTTTGTGAAAGTGAGGGTTAGATCTGTTCGTATTCCTCAAATTGGAGACAAATTCAGTAGTAGACATGGTCAGAAGGGAACTGTTGGCATGACATATACACAGGAGGACATGCCTTGGACGATAGAAGGCGTTACTCCTGATATCATTGTGAATCCACATGCTATCCCGTCTCGGATGACGATTGGGCAGCTAATTGAGTGCATCATGGGAAAAGTAGCAGCTCACATGGGTAAAGAAGGAGATGCCACTCCTTTTACAGATGTCACGGTAAAGTTACTTTTTTCCTTAGCTCGTTGTTTAGTTGTGACTTGGTGTAACTCTGACACATTGCGGTGTCTCTAGGTGGACAATATAAGCAAAGCTCTCCATAAATGTGGGTACCAAATGCGTGGTTTTGAGAGAATGTACAATGGTCACACAGGCAGACCACTCCCAGCGATGATATTCATTGGACCAACGTATTATCAAAGGTTGAAGCATATGGTTGATGACAAGATCCACTCTCGTGGAAGAGGTCCTGTGCAAATCTTAACAAGACAACCAGCTGAAGGACGATCACGTGATGGTGGTCTGCGTTTTGGAGAGATGGAACGAGATTGCATGATTGCTCATGGGGCTGCTAACTTTCTGAAAGAGAGGCTGTTTGATCAGAGCGATGCGTATAGGGTACATGTGTGTGAAGCCTGTGGGCTCATCGCCATTGCAAACCTTAAGAATAATACTTTCGAATGCAGAGGTTGCAAGAACACAACAGATATTGTTCAAGTAAGTTTCTTAATCGTTTTTAAAATGTTTTTGGTCTTTTTTATCTCGTTAATACTCATTGGTGTGATGGCATGTTATCTACTTAAAATCTCTTTGACAGGTTCACATACCATATGCTTGCAAATTACTCTTGCAAGAGCTTATGTCAATGGCTATTGCGCCACGGATGCTTACTAAAGACCTGAAATCAGCTAAAGTCAGGAAGTGAGGAACTTTCTTGTTCTCTTTGGCTTCGTATCTTTTGTCACGAAAACTAAAATTCAAATATTGTATATCGTTTATTTTGTATTTCTTCTGCTACTAGAAACTAGAGAGGTATATGTTTACCAGAAAAAAAAAAATACTAGAGACGTATATATGATACTACTTGAGAATTTATTATATGTTCTCTTGTCAATGAATCCGTGACTTCACCAAACTTCTTTTTGTCATCATCATTCACTCGTAACTTCGTAAGCACCCTAACGCATACGCTCCAGTAATACTCTGAGCCTCTCAAATCTCTGTTCCTGTTATGATAAGCTCTTCTTTCTTAAAGTCCAAGAAGAGCTTTAAAATCAAGCAAAGCTATAGAAATGTTTGACATACCAAAAAAAGCCTAATGAGCACAAAATACCAATAAAGCCTAACAAACATTCCTCGCTGCAAATTGAAGCTTAATCTTGCTCATGGACTAGAAAACACTCTTCAGTATCATTAAATATGAAACAGTCAACTAAAAGCTAAAAACAGTGTTTTCATGGTCACAAGTTCCCTTTACTGAAACAACATTCTCCATACTCTTTTTCTTTGATTGTGTCTAGCTTCTGCTTCGCGCTCTATGTTTCCTCGTCACCGTCACAAATTCACGAACAAGAGAAAACAGAGTACCCATACGAATTTGAAAGGGTTGGCCCCACAAATAACGGTTATTCTGTTATCATATTAAAGAAAATGGTTCACAAATTAAGACTTTAACAGTGGCACTTCTACGTGCATCAAAGTGTGGGTGGTGTAGTCGGTTATCATGCTAGTCTCACACATGAGGTCCCCTGTTCGGATGTCAGCTCAAACCTTATTTTTTATATTCATTTTCATGGTAAAAGAGAAACTCTAGCAGAACCACACACAGTGACACAACTTAATTTTAGTTTCATGGCACTGGAACAACAAATACTCAACATTCGTCTAGAGAAATCCAGATTGATAGTATATATACAAGTTTAATATTTTAGACAACCATAGATTTACCATATTTGTACACTATAATGTGATTAAGCGTAATTTGAAAACAGAGAATAGATTAAAACAGAACAAGACATGAACATTTGAAAATACATATTTTACTCATCAGTTATAAAAGACACAACTAACTGGTGACAATTATTTATTTATATTTATTAAAGACAAGACAGCCAACTTATGTCTGAACTTTAGGGAAACAAAGATGCAAATGTTTAGAGCTTAAATCAAATAGATCCAAGAAAATCGTTGGTTTCTTGATCATGTAAGATAGGCTGCTGATGATTAACCTGTTGAGTCTCAACAGGAACCACCTGAGCAACAGATGGTTGATCTCTCCTTGGACGCTTGGTTTTACGGCCACTGCCACCAACCGGTATGTTCCTTAAAGTCCCACCATGTGTCCAGGGTCGACGACAATTCTTGCAGGTGTAACGAGGTTGAGCGAAGCTATAGTTGTTGTAGTAACAGAACCTGGTGTTGTCTGAGAGACACCTTGGACATGTTCGTGGTGGAGGCCTCTCTCCATTCACTAGATGGTTTTCCCACTCGAAAAGATGCATGTTATCCATTTCTCTCAAGAGTTTACTTAGTTTTGTTGTTGGTAGTTTTGTTATGATGATTTTAGTGTTGGGGAGGGGGTGTTCTTATATAGGTTCCTGGGGCGTGGAAATTGAAGAAGAGATACACTTGTCTTTAAATAACTGAGATTGTGACCAAAAGGTGTCATAGATATGAATTCTAGAGACCTATTTACACACACAATAAACCTTAGCCTAAGCTTAGTAAAAAACCAATGCTCTCTTACTCTTTAACTCTTGGATGTATATAAAAATTTGAGAAGCAATAAGTTATATTATTGAATGAGTTAAGTGGTAATCATAAACAAAATCTAGGGACATTGAGAATGTAATGCCAAATGAAAATCATTAGGTGTTTATTATCAAAAGAAGTATGTGTGAGCGCGTGAGTTTACGCGCACTTTCATTGGGACTTAAGATAATATATCAATCTTCACAAGATTTGAATTTAATAGATACAAATGTTGAGAAATATTTAGTTAATAATTACCTAATAAAAAGAAAGTAAGTAGTTTAACAATAATGTCAAATACCTATTTTTCGAAATCGACAAAACACTTATAAACTAACTTTACTAGGGACTTAATAGTGATTTATTGTGATCAAATTTGATTAGTGATTTTATAGTGCTTTGTTAAGAAATTAAGAGTTTATATTGGCACATCATAATAGTTTATTGTTTAAAGATATGCTTTAGGATTTTTTCTCATATACAAAATGGATACATCTTGTGAGAATAGGCAGCAAGGATAAATACAAAGAAGACAAGGGACGCAATAAAAACATTTTTTGTATCAAGAATTTAAGATAATAACTATATATAGATTAAACTCTCCCAGGCACGAAGTACGAGAAAGGTCGTTAACCTCTTGTTTTTTCGAAGACATTCCCCTGTTTTAGGCAAAAGTCAAACTCCTTTCAGGCTTTTTTTCAAATTTTTGTACCTTTCTCGACTTTATCCACCGGTCTGTTGACAAAACAGTCTTTTACACGCCAGGTTCAGCCCCCGACTCAGGTCGGAGGGTCCTTTCCTCGCCGCTTATCTCACCGGAAGGAAGCAGAAGATGAAGACACAACCTCCCTTTGCAAGTGTTCTCACAGTCTTCTCAATCCAAGTGCGATTTTACTAACTGGGAATCCACCTCTTCACAAAGTTAACTCTGAACACTTCAGCCAAGCTTGTTGACACAGGGAATCCTGTCCAAAACAAAAGAAAATCATTTCCCATCTGCTGCTGGGTCCTCTAGTTTCAATAGCCCTAGATCTGAAAATTTTTGTTCAGATTCAACTATGGAAGGTAGACTAACTTCGGAAGCAAAAGGAAAAGGGATTGCCGTGGACTCGTCACAACCCCCACGCTCTGGACGGGTTAAAGCTCAAGTTCCAGTCAACAACGATCGTTTCAACAACGATCGTTTCAACAAACTCTCTCTCACACTAATTGGAAGAGTGATGAATCGCTCAGCTCAAAAGGTCTGGTCACTTATCCCCTTTTTCACTGAGATGTGGAAACCTCATGGATGCCCAGTGGGCTCAGATTTAGGAAATGGTTTATTCCAGTTCCAGTTTGAAAGCGAGCCAGATTTGGTTGCTGTTCTCGAAAAAAGACCTTACCATTATGCTAAATGGATGGTTATTTTACAAAGATGGGAACCTACTACTGCAGCCTCTTTCCCATCTCTTATTCCTTTCTGGATCAAGGTTCAACGAATACCCATTCACCTGTGGTCTGAAGAGACTATTAAGAGCCTAGGAAAAGATATTGGGATATTTGAACTAGCAGAAATCAATGATTTCTATGTGAAAATGCGAGTGCAGGTTAATGGCCTGCTACCCTTGATAAAAACCTCAGTTATCGAATACCCAAATGGAGAAGAGGTGGCTGTCTCTTTCATTTACGAAAGATTAGGAAAACACTGCTCGACATGCCTTCGTCTGGACCATGAGTTCAAGGACTGTCTTGTAGCAAAGCACAAAGCCAGAGAGCTCCAGAAGCAAGCTATCTCTACAAAGGACTCTGTAATCAACAATGTTGGTAAGGAGATACAAAAAATTCCCTCTGGAACTTCTGAGTCTTTCCGTTTCACGGCCTCCAAAAGAAATGAGGCAGAAGGGAGAGACAACCATCAGCATAAAAATAGCTTGCAACGACATGATGCTAGACAAACCCTAGAGGAAAGACGCAAACCTCGTTATGACCATGAAGCGGAGTCAAGGAGAACTTACAAAGCTCCCCCGCGAGATTGGCAGTACCGTGCTAGCCGCGCAACTAGCTATAGACATGAGGATTATCATCGTAACAACCTGACTAGTGCCGATGCCAGGAACAGAATTAGCTCAAAGTACAGGAACAATCAGACTGAGGCTCCCAGGTATAGAAGAGTGGAACACAAAGAATAATCCAGCGCCTCAAAGAGAGACAAGGAACAATTGGACAGGGGGAATCCCCATAATAATCCAAACGTACCTGTAAGACCCGATCCGGCCGACTAGGTCGCGGTCGATGCCTCACGTCGCTCGGTCCATACCCTGACCGAACCTCTAAAAATTTCGCCCTTTATTTAAAACATCGCCCATAGGCGAGGGATAACTCAGATCCTAGCTCAAGACTACCTTAGTCACTCCCTAGCTTAGATCCTTTGAACTTATGCACAGCGGAACAACATCAAATTAATCATTGGTCTAAAACCAATCTAACACTTGTCTGGTCACATCACCTCAGCTACTGGTCAGTATACTCAACTACCAGATAGCTCCAAGGTCGATGCTGAACCCAAACCAAGTCATACAAAATCCGAGGTTCCATTCACCTAACCATTCTATCTAGAACTAAGCAACATTGCTAGATCATACCTTTGCCACATCCACGGAGCTTGTTAGCTCATCGGTCAAACTGAACTGTCTTAGCTAGCTCATCC